>CM021105.1:360975779-361338787 GCA_007115665.2 Sequoiadendron giganteum | reverse complement strand
TCAATCTTGGAAGCAAAACTTGGTGTTATCTAGGAAGCAAAAACATAAGCAATTCAGGTAGCAAACAAAGAACAAAGAAGTAATAATGGAAGCAATTTTAGAAGCAACAAAAGATGCAATAATAGAAGTCATATTAGAAGCAACAAAAGATGCAAAAATAGAAGCAAAGCTAGATGGAAGAAGCAACGCTATATCAAAAGAAAAATTGGAACTAGATGGAAAAAGCAACGTTATATCAAAAGCAAAATTGGAAGTAAAATCGAAAACAAAACTGGAAGCAAAATTGGAAGCAAACTTGGAAGCAAAACTAAAAGCAAAATTGGAAGCAAAACTGAAAGCAAAATTGGAAGCAAAACCGGAAGCAAACTTGGAAGCAAAACTGGAAGCAAAATTGAAAGAAAACCTGGAAGCAAAACCGGAAGAAAAACTGGAAGCAAACATGGAAGCAACACAAGAAGCAAAACCAGAAGCAAAATTGGAAGCCAAACTAGAAGCAACAAAAGTCGGCGCTAAATCTGACGCTGAAGTGAGCATACAATTTTGCGCCGAGTTTTGTGCCAACAAAAGTGCCCAATTCATGAAATCAAATGCACTAAAATCCGACGTTATTTTAGGCGCTAATTGCCTTTTTGGTTGTAGTGTTAGTAAATATCTCGACTAAGCCTACAATGCTATGCTATGGAAACCCATGGTAGAATAATTCAAGCTAATACTTACCTCTTGGAGGGGGAAGTGGATCTCATTTGTTGGGAGGATCATGGTGATCAAGTATATATTAGCCACACTCCTAATCTATCTTATGTTTGTCTTAAAATTCCTTAAGAATCTCATGAGGGACTTTGTTTGGTAAGGACCTAAAGATAAAAAATGGATTCCCCTTATTTTTTAGGATGTTTTTTTCCCTATCTCAAGATGTTGGTGGGCCAAGAATAAAGATAATTCATCTCCACAACCAAGTGCTAGGTGCCAAGTTGGTTTGACACATTTATTTTGACAAGGACTCCATTTGTAGTAGACTTGTGAGAATGAAAATTTTGGACTCCATGGATGATAATCACATTTTTACCATATTTTTTCTTCCTCAAGGTTCTCACATTTGGAACTTTATGTCTTGGATTTGATGTATCATTACTATCCACCTCTCATGAGAAGTTAATAGAAAAAATCTTAAATTATGGGATGATTCTTGGAATTTTTATGAATCATTAAAAGATGAAAATGATTTAATAGATATAAAAGAACATATTTGTTCAAAATGGGTTTCCAAATTAGAAAATTATGTGGAGGATGTGTTGTAAAATGGAATCAAACTCTATATATGGAAGACCCTCTCATCCTTGGATGCCCTTGTGGCTCAAATTGATGCTCTTATGGGCATCCTTCCTCTTAGGAAAGTGAAATTATATTTGGATGATACATTGTCACGGTCTTGCTCTTCTACTGGAAATTAATTTGTGAGGATTGGTTAATGACCCACTCATTGAGCAACATGAGGATCAATACTAGCTAGTTATCAAGTATTGACACAAGGACTGCTTGCATAAGGCGAATATATTTGCATGGGCTATGATTAAAATGAAAATGTCCACTAGATTCAAGTTGTAGAAGTTAGGTTTCAATGGCCAATTCAAGTGTGTGTTTTTGTAAACAAGCTAAGGAATAAAATGAGCATATTTTAATTTCTTATCTCTTCAGTCAAAGATTTTAGTAGTGGCTTGGTGATTAGTTGGACCTTTCTTTCATTTTACTTGATTCTCTACTATAAATCTTTAAGTCTTTTCCTTCCTCTAAATCAAAATCCTATTCTCTAGTTCGTGGATGATATGCCCCTCTCTTTTGATCTAACACACGTCTAGAAGGAGAGTAATAGGGGAGTTTTTTAAGGTAAAACCCTAATATGGGATTATTTTATCTTGAAGCTTGAAGTTTTCATATCTAAGGTAGTGATGTGTTGGCAATCATCAAGGTTATTAAAACTCACATTTTCATTCAGGTGATAGGAATGTGATTTTGAAATGGAAGTATAGGTCTTTTCTCCTCTTGTTCATGGGGTTTTTGGGCCCATCCAATCTAGGATTGATAATCTATAATCAAATGGATTCATCCTCCTAAAGGGAAACATAAGCTCAATTTTGATGGTACCTCTATTAGAAACCCTAGAGCCTCGAGGGTTGGGTGTATTATAAGATATTCTCAAGGAATTATTGTCAAAGTGCTTTAAAGAAACTTTCCCTAAGGATAAATAACAAATTTGTTGCTTGGTTTACAAATTGATCTTTCTTGTAACCTTAATAAGATGCATATTGAAGGAGACTCCTTAGTGATCATCAATTGTGTTAAGGAAAAAAATCCTCATAAATTTGACATTTAAATAGAATTTTGGGGGATATTTGGAGGTATTTGGAGAGTTTTTCTTCCTTCATAATAAATCATGAAGGAAATAAAGTGGTAGACTTTATCTCAAACTAGTCAATTGATAATTTGAATGACCTTACCGTTGTTTATTCCTTAGATGTTTGGAATGAGATGCATGAAATCATTTCTTGAGATGAACTACCTTTTAATTAACATTCTTGATGCAGTCACTTTATGTGTTGTAGAGTAGAAAAATATATTCTTTGTTTCACTATCTAGTCCTCGACAAGGATCAACTTTATAATTTTTTTTTATTTGTTAATAAAAATGGGAGAGGGCCCTTCACTCGAATTATAAAAAAAATTCCACTATTAAATTTTATTTTACTTTTCCTTATTCTAATAAAACCTAATTCTAACACATATGAGCTAATATTTTATTTCCATATATATGAAGACTACCTCAATCCATATAGTGACCTTTTCAACTTACAAACCAAATTTAATTTACATTTCACCTTGAGTCTTTCAATTTATCATATGTACATATTTCCTCGTATAATTCTCTATACAAGAATGTTATGTTTACATTGATATGCTCTATCTAGAGATCAAATGTTGTAGTTATTGATAACTAGCATATCTATCCTATTACATAGTCTATATAGAAAATGTCAAGAGATATCAATTGTAGGAATCCAAAATAACAATAATATTAATATTGTGTGTTTGCATATTTTCATTAGTTGCACCATAATTTGATATCATTGAATTATATTATCATCTACAATAAGAGTGTCATCATTATTCACTATATTTTATGAAAAGATACACATAAGTTTAGTTACTATAATCATTAGCCCAACTCCCTTCTCAATCATAATTATAACTCTAACCCTCAACATAATTGTAAGGTAATCCTAATTATAACACTAATTCTAATCCTAAGCTAATTATAGCCCTACCCCTAATCCTAATTTTAAACCTAACCCTAATTCTTATCCTAACCCTATTTGCAATCATAATTTTAACCTAAATCCTAACGATATTTGCAATCATAATTTTAATCTAAATCATAACCAAATTTACAATCATAATTTTAACCTCTAACCATAATTGTAGGATGAGGGTTATTCTTAATTTTACAATTAGGGCTTTTTTTTCTATTTTATAATAAAGACGAAGTTATCTTACATCTTACCTTCAATCTATTGTTATCCATAATAATTTTTATATAGTTTATGATGATAGCTCTCTTACATCTCATTTTGAATTTATTATTATTCATAATGATTGCTTACCTTCTTATGTATAACATAATGATAACAAATAATTAAGTTTTTCCCTTATTTTACCCTTTAGTTCCTCCATCTCTTATTATTTTCCCTTATTATTGTATTAAAATAAATATAAATAAATAAAATTCTAAAATAAATATTGATTATAAAAACATCATACAAGTTCATATCTTTAAAATTTTATAAAATGAAATGAGTTGAATTTGTATAAAATTTATATTAAAATTATAATACAACTAACTAAATGTGATTTAACATTAATAATTATTCTAAATTTGTCATATAAAACAAAATTTGTCATATAAAACATCATTAATCACTTCTTAAGGACCTTCCAATTATTTGTAATAATAATCATGTAGCTTAGATATGCCTCTGTTTTTGAGTTTGAGATTTCTTTCATCTAACATCTTTCTCCAATTTCAAATATATGGTTGCACATCTCTACACATTGCCCTTAGACCACCCTAAGCATCAACCACCTATTCATAAAAACAAGATGAAATAAGAAAATAAAAATAAAAATAATGTAGACAATATAATTTTAAAATCATATATTTATACATAGTGAATTGATTTTAACACTACATATTCAACGTGATTCTAATAAAAATGCAAATAAGTTGGCAAATGAAGTCTTTTGATATGGAAAATTGAAACTCCATTGCACTGATTTAATCAACATTAAGTAGTTTATTATGCAAAATCATATTGACCCACCTCATTTAATCCAATTATCTCACAATGAATTCATATTTGATCAACATTATTTACAAAAACAAATGTTAATGCTAATGCATAATATTAAAAGATTTCTCCTACACTACATAACTATTCAATAGATTGTGTTTTTGATTTATTTTTTGCATACTTCATCGCGATTAAACCACACAAACATTGAAAAAATGTCCACTACTTTTAATCCAATTATGTAATTGGATGTACCAAAAAACATCATTTGTATAAAAATACATGAGGTCATTTTTCCCAAGCAAGCCCTAATGCTGAAACCAATATCAAGAATATTCAAGAGATTTTCTACTTGCTTCCTCCAAATGAAGATCTATTCTTCTATTCAAGGTGGAATCTGATTTTCTGTGCAATTCAATAATACTAAGCTCTCAAATCTAAAAATAAATTTAGCTGAAACCATTCAAAGAAGTTCAGAGCTTCTATATAGTGAGGCTAAACTTTTCATTTATGTATGGAAAAGAGTCCGAAGGGTTTCTTGAAGAAATAGATGCCAATTATAGACACATGAGGGAAAATATAAGAAATCGCCACAAAAAACTAAATGAACCAATGTTTGAATTTTTTAAAAATAAGCACAAATAGTAATGACCATAGCATCCAATTGAAAAATTCTTAGCATACCTTTGGACATGACAACCAACGAACTACCATTTGTGGCACAACGATGGCATTAATATAGTAATTTTTCCCCACTGCTCCATAATCCATTCCTGTTACAAGAGCAAGATAACAATGTCAATTGGATTCATAGAATAATTTCTTCCCAGTGGAAATGCAGCTCACTCAATTGACCAAATTTATTTATAACAAGATCAGATTAATTCAATATATAAGGTGACAGAGATCACAAACCTTATGTAAAAAACCAACAAAAAGATCATAAACTTGAGAACTAAGCCCTGTCCCTCCATCCATAATCAGAGCCTGAAGGTTTGTACAGGAAGCCACACAACTAATGTACAATCCATCTTCATTTCCTTTCTCAACATGTTGGTGAAGTCGTGTGTCAGCAACATTATAGTGATATCTGGCCAAGTTTATTTTGAAAAGGAAAAGATTTAGTGAACATTGAATGACTGTGCAACTAGTATTCCAATGACTTCAAGAATTTACTGCAAAATTTCAAAAATTACTTAAAATTCCTAATATTCCTAGAGATCCCGAACCAAAATTTTATTCCTATCAATTTCAGAACTTTAGAAACATTCTGTCTAATCCACGTTTCAAACAATTCCAGAACTTAGAAACTTGGGCCAGTGAAAGAATGGTTACCCTTTGAGCTCCATCTGTATTGATTGGTCTTGTAGATATATTTGGTCGAAGAATGCCTTAAAAAAGAGAAATAAGCTTCAAATAAATTGGTTCTTCGTCAAATTTCATATTTGTGACAACCTCAATAAAATTTCGGAAAGGAATTAGACAGAAGCAACAAAGCATTTCAGGCGAAGTTGCCATCTTCTATTTACAAAGAAGAAATCTCTTGTTATCACCCTGCAAGATAAATAATGTGGGATATGCATTGGAGTCCTCAAAAAGAAAAAGCCCTTGAAGAAAAACACAACAAAACAACATACAAGACATATGATCAGTATACATACTTGATAACCTTGCCAAGGCAACCTGCCAAAAAGAAGGAATATCAAGTGTTTGCCAATGACTCAAGGCCATCTCTTCTACTTCTTGTTATCCCCAAAAGTGCATGTACTCTTGCAAATCTTACAGTACCTCTGAATAGAAAGATAACAAACATTAAATGAGAAAATTGTAGGGCATCCGCTTCTTGTTGGGCATTTTCGTTGAGCACAAGACACACCCTCCCCAATTTGAGCTCCTGTGTCTTCCTCCTTCTCCTCAACCTCCTTAGACTCTTCATTCACATTATGGATGGCCTTCTCTCTATCCCTTTCCATCTTCAGAAGAACTTCAATGTGTTTCTCTTTAAAATATTTATATCCACCTGTAAAACCAATTAGCTACAATGTTATCAAAGAAAATGACGGCGACTGCGATAATCGTGAGAAGCAACTGCAAGCTTAACATTGTGTATATTTTTTTGGGATTTCATATACCAGCTGGTCTGAGTAAAGAGTCCTTTCTCCTTCGGTTTCGAGATCTCCATATGTCTGGGTACTGTTAATGGCTTCCATTCTCATTGCGTTTAATGGTGGCTGTACAAGAGCAACACAACAAAGAGATTATGAAGTTTTTTCTTGGAGCAGAGAAACTTTTTGTAGAGCATACATCGACTCTCATCTATGTTTTTATATAGAAAAAATATATTATCCTTTCTGGTAATGGTCACAAAATATCAAAAACTTAAGAAACGGTTACAGAACAGTTAGTTACGCAAGAAACCGTTTCAGTTACGCCCATGATTTAATGTTATGACGAACTCCTTTATTCTTTTTTATTCCTATTTATTATGTCTCAAATATTCATATTTATTCAAATATCAAGATTTACATAAAAAAAAAAGATGATGATTAATTTTTCTTGATTTAAGGTAGAGTTTTTTTAACACACAAAATACCATTTTAAGACATGTGTTAATGTAACAACTTAATAATAGACGTCAAATTAGATATAAGAGATAAATATTACAAAAATCAATTCCCTCTACCTAGGAATATCCTTTTACCACCAACTATGCTTTCTACCACTCAAGTTATCCATTTACTCTAAAATTATTCTTGAATAAACACTTGTAGCCAATGGGTTTCCTATCCTCAAGAAAATCTACCAAGTCACAAATTCTTGCATTATTTCAATGCCAACATCTTCTCATCCATGGAATTATTTCAATACTTCTTTTCTTTGGAAGTGAGATATTTTTATATAAAGTGGTTCACTATAACTACAAGTTAGAGAAAAATATAATAAAAATCCCATGGGCTAGATACCTCAAGTGATCTTCGTTGTCTTGTATACTTTCTCATAATTAGTGTTGAAATTATATTTTTGAATCTACATCTTGCTCTTATTAGTAGTTTGTGATAAATGTTCTTGCTTCATCCTCTTCCAAACTATCATGTCCACTGTTAGCAAGAAATCTGGGGAAATATAGACCAAATTTCTGAGTCCCAAGTATTTTCTAAGTGTTGTAGTTTATACCCCAGACTTAGTCATATAAATATGAACACCAATGACATCACACACATGATTGATTACATATATACTCACAAAATAATGCACAAAATTATACAAATATAATTCTGGTATCCATTATATTAATCATATCAACAATAGTACATTGTAATATCTTCCCCTCTACTCTTGCTTATCCCTTATGTTGTCTTCATACATATACAATCTTATACATAGTTCTTATATACATTCCTTTGTTGTTTCTTCCTTATATTTACTTACACATTTTCTACCGTTTGTCATTCATATATTTTCCTATACATATATCTAAGGGATGGGACGCGACACATCTATGATACCCCTAGTCTAGATGATAACTTTACAATTTTACGCTCTGCAAGTGTTTTACACCAAGATGCGGTATGTTTTTTTGGTCAATGTCTTCACTATCTTGCTTTCCAGCTAACATCATCCCTCTTTCAAAATGTTGAATTATCCTCAAGTCAATGCTACTCTACTGGAAGAATATCCTTGTCTATTTACTTTAGGTTGGAAAAAGTATTATCCCATCGGATCTTAGCTAGGTGTAGTTGTTGAGTCTATACTTGAATTTGAAATAGTAATTTCTCTGCCTCCAGGAGTGTTTGTGGAATTTGTATCTTGTGGGTTAGTTGTTGGGCTTCATGGAGGACTTTGGTGACATGTGCTAACCTTAAACTGATAACTTCCTAGAGTTGGTGGAATATGTTTTGGACCCGATCTCTTTGATCCTGAAATTGTTAGAATTATGCATGTGAGGCTTCAACCTACACCCTAGATTTCCCATCAATATATTCTAAGGCATCATATATTGTAGCTTGTTGAAGTATATGGACTTCCAATTGATCCATATGGGTCTTGGATGTTGTTGTTAGTGTTGGCCATTGAAGAAAAAAATGATATAAGGCATTAAGGTCTCCTTATGTGTTCTTTAAGTTATAGATTTGTGATTCTAGGGTAGAGTGTGTGGTAGCACATTTCTTCCTTTCCTCATTTATCCTTTTTTTCTAAAGTTTTTCCTAGATTTTCTGCTTCATTTTTTTCTTTTGTGTGTCTCCTTAATTATCCCATATATCAAAATTTTTAGTTGTGTTTCTAATGGTTGTGATGAGTCCCCTTGGAGTTGGGGAAACTTTCCTTGTAAATCCTTCACTAACTCCTCTCACTAGTCGGTGCTCTCCACATGATGCTATTGAGTTTCTTCCCTTATTGTTTGGAGTAAGAGATCACTTAACTAAAATTTATGCAAAGGTGATACGCTTCCCAAGTCTACCTATGAACCTACCAATGGTAGTTGGATGAGTTGCAGAGAGGCCACCATTTGGATTTGCTTTTGTTTGGCCAATAATTCCTTGATATGCTACATGGAGGATGTGGCATAGTAGGAAGGTTTCTTGAATTGATGAGGGGGAGAAGATTGCTCCTATTCTAAAGTGTGCTATTTTTCTTCTTCCTTGTGCATCTTCTTATAGGATTTTTTGTTGCCTCTATAATCTCTTTTCTTATTGCTTGAGTAATTTCTAGTTTCTTTATCATTAATTTATTTAATCTTTGTTTAGACTAGAGCTCCTTGGTTTGAATTTCCAATATCTTTTGCTTTTGTGGAGGGGTCACTATAGCAACCACTTCTCTAATGACTAGGTCTTTCAACTATTCTTCTTCTTTTGCTACTTTTTACCTTCTCCTTTTTGATATAGTAGTTAGGGGGTCTAGAAATTGATCAATAAAATATTCCAAGGTTGTATTTGATGCAATCATGTATCTAATGATTGCCCTCTTTGTAATTTTTTAGTTTGGCTTTGCCATGTTTGGGTACTTTTGCAATGTCATATCCATTAGCTCCTTCTAGAATAAACCACTATATAGCTGGTCCTCATCTACTAGCGGGGAGACTTCCGAAGTGTATCCTCTAAGATTATCTACTCTTCTTACTCTATGTCCACCACTTGCAGAGAGACTTCTCTATGTGCCTTCTCCTTTCTCCTCTTAGGCTTCTTTTTGAAACTCATTTGTAAGAGGGCTTTTGTAGATTCCTTCTTTGATGATTCCTTCCTAGGAGGAGTGGTTGGGATCCTCCTCTTCCTTGCTCAAATTCTCTCTCGTTGTGAAGGTTCTATAGGTGAGGTGTCACTTTAAATTTTTTCGGACCTCTGTGGAGTGGACGTACTCCACTCCTTTGGTTCCTACTTTGGTAAGTTGCCTCATTTTTCATTTAACCTCTCCCTACTTTTGTCAAAAGATTCCTCAACCTTTTTCTTAGATAGGTTATCCATATATTCTCAATAAGTAGTAAAATTATCGACTTGTAGATCTTTTGGGTGGCTAAGGAGTGTAGAGGCATAATTATGGATGTCAGCATCAAATACTTTATATAGAAGTTGGGGTATCCATGAGGTTCTAGGGTCAATGGATTCCATAAAGGTGTAGTGTTTATCCACTAAGAAGACTATATCCTTGATACTAGGGAACAAAATCATAGAAGATGTGTTCCCTAGTCTATAATTTTTCTTATAATTTGAATTAATCACTACATGTGTAATTATTTTACTGGCCTCATATTTTAGATAGCCTTACACTTTGTTCCAGAGGTTACTAGATTTTGGTGTATTGGTTCCTTGGTGTTATTCTATGTGGATGGGTTTGGAACATGTCATACTTATGTTTATATGAAAAGTTTATGTATTTATAGTATGTTTCTTGGATTTGCAGTAATTTGCAGAGGTATGATATGTTGCATGTGTACCATAAATGCTTTCCAAAAGCCATATACTTTTTGAGATGTTAATTATTGTTCTTCTTGTAGTCATGCCTCTAGAACATCATCACTATCAATACTAGCATTTTCACTCTCTAATTCCATCTCTCTGGAACTATTAGGATCCTCCCCCTCTTCCATGGTGGGTAATCTCAAAATAGAATAGAGGTTCCAAGGATCTTCATCCTCTTTTTCTTGTGTAATTTCCTCAACATATGTTTTGTCTTCTCTTTCTCCTAATGGGATGTGGACTATTATATTATCATCCACTAAGGATATTTATTCCTTCTTTTTGTCTACCGTTCCATTAGAATTAACAAACCATTTCAGTCCAAGCAATTCTCTAACAGTGTTGAAAGCTTCCTTCATCTCTACAAATTCAAAATCAATAATTTGTTTGATCCCTTTTATGTCTACTTCAATGTCTTTCCATGTGTCTAATGTTTCCATGCAGGAACCATCAGCTAGAATAATGTATATAGGTTTTCTAATGATTTTAGGTCTTCCTAGCCTCTCCCAAGTGGTTTCTAGAATGATATTAAGGTCCACATATAGATCAATCATTACATTTTTAATTTTATTATTATTTAGGTTTGCGGTAATTAGTAGAGGACCATTTTTCCAATTCTAGTATTTTATAATTTGTTGTACTTATTGTTGATTTTGTTTATTCTAATACTTCCCTAATTGTTTCAATTTTACTAAAAGATATTTTTGTTGAGCTAGTGATGCTAGATTTTTCATCATTACTTCTTATTCTGAGAAACATGTTATTTCCTCCTTCTGCTATTATATAATTTGTTTCTTTTCTTTTCCTACTATTTTGTCATGTTGTTTCTTATTTGGCTGGAATTTTTCATACTCTTCTTATTATTTTGGTTTTGATTCTTCAATTTTTATTCAATTACCCTTCTATTTTTTTGTTATATGTTCCTTGTCTAGTTAGTACTACAACTTTTCTTTTCTTATTCCAGATTTCTTTTATTTGCTAATCTGTGGTGGTTTTTCTCGTCTAGAGTAATATTCACTTAATGTGTCTAACAACCAGTTATTTATTATTTGGTAGCTTTTAATGCCTTGCAGTAATTTTCTTATCACTCTTGCTCCTTTGTTGTCCTAGAGGTCATCACTTCTGGAACATTTTGTATTATGATAATATTGTTGTCCTTTGTCACACTTGAATATATCATGTGAATCATATCTATAGAAATGGCATTTTTATTCTCTTTTTTGACCAACATTATATGGCATAATGACCTATTTTCTCATAGTTGTAACATATAGTATCACTCCTCTGTTATTTGTTTCTACCATGTCCTCTTCTTCATCTATAATTAGATTGTCTATTATCTCTCATATAGTCTAGTGATGAGTTATTTTATAATACATATGCATTTTAGTTATCCCTCCATGGTTGCTATCTATACCCTGTATTATATAGAGGTCCTTTCGCCAATCCTTTAACACATTCCATGTTTATATCTATATATCCATTGTAGTTGTGGTGCATAGGACATCTAAGATCAAGATGAGTATGTGTGTTTCAAACTTGAAATTGGTTGGCAGGACAATCCTCTATGAGGTGACTATCCTACTCTTGGCATGTCCCACAATATATAATTTTAGCCAAAATTATCTTTAGTTCTACATGTAGTGTAGCGGTGGTTCTCTCTCCTTGAGCCTTAGGGAAGTAATTCTAGAGGTGGCCTTCTCGTGAGTAATATGTGCACCAAATTTCTTTAGATTTCTTTGTTTCTCCTTTCACCAAAATTGAGTTATGTATGGTTAGTTGTTTTACCACAAGTTGTATATTCTCAATATTCTCCTTCATATCATCCTTCTGAGGTCTACACCAAGTTTGGGCTTCAATATAGTAGGCCATGGTGATTAAATTTATAAAGTGTTGAATATTTTTCCATCTAAGACTACTCTTATGTCTTTTTGAAGTCTAGAGATGAATCACTCTATCTTTTATCTTTCTCTCAATAGTTATTCTAGCTTGCGAAAAACTTCTTTGAATCATCTATCATATTATTGTACTAATTCATCTTCCCTTTGTACTAGATATCTCATTTTACTTACACTTTCTGTTGAAATGTTCAATGTATCAAAGTTAGCTAAGAAATCTTGTTTTACCTCATTCCAAATTTTCCCATGTTTAGGATACGTTTTCTTATACCAATCTAATACATCTTTTTTTAAGTGAGTATACAAAGTCAAGTAATTTTGGTTTATCTTCACCAATATCCTGCCCTTCCCATAAATATCCTAATAAGAATAGATGCTTTATGGCTTTCGTGGTATCTTTTTTGAATACCAGGATCTTGATTAAAGATTCCATCTTCTCCTTCCTCTGGTTAATTCCAACCTTTCCGATTTGTAAACTAGTTTTTTCTTCTTTCTCTTTCTTTACTTTACTAATAGTGCAGGGTTTCTATTCTCCAACCTTGTCTCTTACTAGTTTTATATAAAAGTATTATTTCCCAAGTTTTTTTTCCCACTTTACTTCCTTTCCTCCTTCTTCTCTTGTTTTCTTGTCTTGTGGTATCTCTTCTTTTAAAATTCTTTAACTTTTATAATGCTGAGGGGATGGATCCTGCTCGGGGGGTTGTGACTCTTTAAAATACATTTTTCATTTTCTTATTTGTTAATACTATTTTATATGATTGTAAACATATTTATTTTCCTAAATTCAATCTATTCTCTTTGTTTTTTCATGTTTCTTCTTCTTTTAACTTCCTTATGTTTCTATTGGCTAGTTCTTCTAAATATTCTTGAATTGATGGGGTTTTCTTCAAAGTTTTTAGAAATTTCATGAATATATCATCCAAGTTGATGGTAAGGTTTGATAGGTCTGGCCTGATTGTTAGAATTCTAGAAGGTTGTGGTAATAATAGAGTTTCTATCTTATTACAAGGTCCTAATAACAATCTTCTAGATTTTTCATAGTCATTAATATTATTCTGTAAACTAGTTATTAGTTCTCCCACTTTTTCCCAATAATTTTTTAATTTTTTCGAAGTTTCCTCAGTTTCTTCTTTACTCTCTTTTCCTTTCTCCGCAACAACACCCCCTTTGGTGTGCTCAACAACACCCTTATTGGTGTGCTCACTTCTCATTTTCTCTACAACTTTCATTCTTCTACGGTGTCTTCCCTCTCTTTCAATCCTTTTCTATTATCTTTTCTCTTCTCCATTTGGGCTAGCCATGTTTAATTTTCTTACAAACTCAATTTGTTCTCTAATATTTCTTGTGGTTATCTTATCTCCTTTTTCCTTGGGTGTGATTAATTTGGAGTTCCATTAATCCTTATATAATTTCCCATGGTATTTATTTTGTATCTTTTCCCTTAGGAGTCACATCTCTTTAGAGATCCCTTCTAGAATCCATGCCCTCTCCATTCTCTATCCCCTTGGTTCCTAATCCCCTCTCAAAAGGTAAGTACAAAGAAGATATATTTTCATATCTTCAAATCTTCATTGATTATCTTTCTTCTTTGGTGTCTATTTTAAATTTAAGATTTTGGGGTGTTTTGTTCTTTATATCACCTAACCAAGGTCCCAATAGTAGAACCAATGTTGGAAAAAATATGGGGAAACAAATTGAAGTTTTGAGCCCCAAGTATTTTCTAAGTGTTATAGCTTATACCCCAGACTCAGAGATATAAAGAGGAACACCAATGACATTAGGCATAGGATTGATTACATATATACTCACAAAATAGAAAACAACATTATACAAATAGAATTCTGGTACCCATTATATTAATCAAATAAAAAATAGTACATTATAATACCTTCCCCTATACTCTTTCTTATCCCTTATCTAGTCCTTATACATATATAATCTTATACATAATTCTTACATACATTCCTCCGTTGTTTCTTCTTTATATTTGCTTACACATTCACTACCCCCTGTCATTCATATATTTTCCTATACATATATCTAAGGGATGGGGCATAGCCCATCTATGATACCCCTATTATAGATGATATCTTTACAATATTATGCTTCACAAGGGTTTTGTGCCAAGATGTGGTATATTTTTCCAGCAGATGTCTTCACTATCCTGCTTTCTGGTTAACAACCACTTAGTTTATCATCTTCAAATAATTTTTTCCACTCCAAATTTTATTCAAAATGCACCTTCACTTTATTGATCTCCTTTGAGTATTCTTCCTTGGATAATAATTTGAGTTCCTTGAATGTAACATCCCTTGAATAAAGAACCTTCAATATTTTTTGATTACAAAATTTCTAGCTTTTAACATTTTCACCATATCCAATAAAAATATAGAATTTTCTTGAAATCCAAATTAGATCATTTCTTCTTTGGAACCTAAACAAATGCTTCACAAACAAAAACCTTTGAATGTGTTACAAATAATTTTATTCTAGTCCACATTTCACATAATGTCTTATTTTCTAGTATGGAATTAGGAGACCTATTTTTAAAGTACCATGTGGTACTTATTGCTCTAGCCTATAACTCTTGTCTTACACCAATACTAATCGACATAATTCTAGCCTAATCTAGTAAGCTTCTATTCATCCTCTCAATCACTATGTTATCATGTTTTGTACATAAGGAGTTGTTCTTTACCTCACAATTCTAGTGTGTTTATAAAATGTTTCAAACTCCTCAGAGTAGAATTCACCACCATTATCTATCCTAAACACATTAATTTATTACTAGTTTAATTCACAACAAGAGCCCTAAAATCATTGAACTTGAGAAATACATTAGACTTTCTCCTAAGAAAACACACCCAACACTACCTAGAATAATCATCGATAAATGACACATAGTATATACTTACCAATGGACTAAATATCCATAGGACCAAATGCATCACTATGTATCAAATCTAGAAAATCTCCTTTTCTCTTGTGCTTGTACAAAAAAACCACACTCTATTCTATTTTTTGAATACACAATGTTCACAAAAGAATAAAAATAAAACAATCAATAATTAAATCCATCATATATTTACTTACCAATATTTTTGTATTGTCGATGCATCTAGTTTGAAAAAAACACCATTTAATACTCATTTTAAAAGCACCAAGATTCCTGTTACTAACCTAAAATATTTATCATCAAAGATAACATGTATTCTAGAGTCAATTATTTTAGACATAGACATAAGGTTCCTAAATAAATCTATAATATGTAAAACATTTGACAGTTTCCACTCTTTCACCTATAAAGGTTACCTTTACCTTTCATCAACCATCTTTGAAGAGTTGTTATCACCATGAAAATCATAACCTTAGGTATATTTTATCTATTCAAAGTACCACTCCCTATGAGGTGTTATATGATATGATATACCTAATTCAATCAACCAAAATTCATCACCAAGGAAATTAGCAGAAGCAAAGGTATCATACTATATTCACCAATGCTAAAGGATCTATTAAAATATTCATCATTCTTCTTAGACTAATAATCCTTCTTGATGTGATCGTTCTTGCCACAATTATAATATTTTACGTTGAATTTACCTAGAGATTTGGAAATCCTTACCTTTAGAATCCTTACACCTATTTTTCTTCTTACCTTTATTTTACTTATACATTCCTTTAATAATTAGGGTACATCAAAAGAGATTTCATCCATCCTAACTCATATCAACACAAGTTTGATTAAAAATAAATTAAAATTGTTCAAGTGATTAGTTATTAAGTCTTCTTCTCTCATTTTTAGATAATGTAACTTAATTTTCTAGACGATTTTATTGACCGCGGTCATGGATTGATGTAATGTACCTATCTTCTTCCATAATAAATATATTATATTCCTCATGCATATTCATAAGCATAAAATTTGATAGATATAATTGGAAATTACTCCTATCTTTCTTATCAAATTTTACCTAGTCTTTATCAAACATACCTGAGGGTTTGGAAATTACTCCTATCTTTCTTATCCAATTTTACCTAGTCTTTATCAAACATACCTGAGGGTTTAGCTGAAGAAGATATCACATCCAACTAATCTCTCTCCACTCGAAGATCTTCCATCTTGAAATTTAAAAGTTAAAAATTTTAACTATTGAAATATTTAATTTAAGACCTTGATATGCTAGCTATAGATTTAATACTGTGTGGTATAAAGTATGTCCTGCAATGTTAATATAACACACCTTCATAAAATGCATTACTTAAAAGGAAATAAAAAATAGCATAAATGAAGCTACAACTATCCTTCTAACTCATTCCATGGTTCTCTAATCCCAAGGAATCCTACAAATTATGCTCCTAGATCTTATTATTGCTGCACATTAACCTGCAAAGATTGACAACTCAAAATATGAGATGCTACAATGAAATCTACATGCCTATGTTTTCGAATTTTCCAATATTAGATGCATAGAAACTAAATGATCCTATGATTGAATGATGCTAAAATCTAAGTGCTGAAATGATGATAATGATCAAATGTAAATGCTAAATAGAAGATGGAATGGACTAAACTATCAAAATAAAAATGACATTATAACACTAAAATGAACTAAAAATGCAAAACTAACCTAAAAATGCTCTCCAAATTCTCTCACAAATGAACTAAAATTCAGCAGTATAAACTTGTCTAAATCTTCATATATGAAATGCTATAGAAAAGGGCTATATTTATAAATTTTCTAAGCCTCAAGGTGATGTGGCAACAATGGACAGTCAGGATTGTGATCCTGCGACATCAACGATAGAGGATCAAGAGGTTAGAGGGAATCAAAGAGATGGTTCCCTTCCACAAGACAAATTGCCAAGTGTTAAAAGGAATCACATAGAATGAGGAGCCATGTGTCTCAGTTAGTTCAAAATTTGTTACAAATTTGTTGGAGATATTTCATATTTTCCAATTTATAAAAATTCATTTTGTGAGACACTTGATGAGGTGGCAGGTGAGTTGGAGGTGGTTAGAGGAAAGTTGTTAAAATGTGCTTAAATTGAATTAAAATTCAATTTAATAGGAGAGGGTAAATTAGTAAAATGCTAAATTAACTCATTTGTGCATTTTAACCAATTTTAGAAGAATATGCCAATTTGAATTTAAAAATTCAAATTTAAAAGGAAGAGGGAAAATCAATTAAATAAAAAATTGATTAATTTGTCCTTTTAATTAATTTTAGAAAGAAGGTGAATTTGGAAAATAAGAATTAGAATATGAACCATATAAATAAATTTTACAATTTATTTATAATAGTAGAGGAATTAAGAATATTAATCAAATAGAAAATATTTAATTAATATGATGCTCAGACCATTTTTGCATGCATACATTTTGCCCCTCTTTGAAGTGATGTGCGTATCCGCATTGCTTCAAAGAATAAATTTCCCACCGTGATGATAAATTTTTTTGACATGCACAGGACTCCGATTTTTACAGCAATGATGAAAGGATGCCCCCTTGGGAGGAAATCAAGGATTTTTGTTTTTTTTTTGATGAGTTTTGAATATTTTTGATGATTTAAATGATTTTTTGATAATGTGATGATGATCAATAGATTTGATAAGGATGACATGATTTATCTCCCGAAAAATTTAGAAGAGATTCGCCACACTGCTGATTAGTTGATAAAAGACCCCTTTGAAAAATTAAATAAAATGCCACCATTGTTACCCCTTAATTAACCTTTAAAAGGGGTAAAAGGGTAAAAGTTAAGTACATTTGTAACCTTATCATTTTGAAGAGTGAAATCCTGCAAAAAAAAGATGGACATGATTCCACGCCACACACACTGATTCGAGCGAGTTCCCCATCACAAGCATCTAGATGTGTATGGACCTCCGACATGTACCCCACAAATCACCTTTTTGAATTTCAAATCTTTATTTTTGCGCTTAAATTTTCTTTTAAAAATTTGAAATTTCTCACATTTTAGCACATAGGGTAGGCAAAATAGCGCATAGGGTAGCCACTTCAGTGCATAGGTAGGCTATAATAGCACATCCCATTAGGTTAGGACCCCCAAATTAGTTTAGTGCATTCAAATTCCGCTTTAGTGCCTTAGGTCAAAAGATTAGTGCATTTGATAAATAACACATTCATGTGATAGAGTCGTGCATAGGGTTGATAAAGCAACACATCTAGGAAAAAACACATCGGGACTCTGTTCTAGCACATAGGTTTCATTTTTTAGCGCATCAATGAAATAGCGCATTGAGACTCTGTTCTGGTGCACCCAACAGATCTTCTAGTGCATCTGGTAAATCAACGCATAAAAACCCTATTTTAGCGCATCTAGCCAAAATTGATGATTTTGATGAATTCCTCCTAGATTTTGATGATTTTTGATCATGTTAGCCTATGATAGAATGATGTTGATTGATAGGTTGATGATCGTCCTCATGATAGGCGAGGAACAAGAATTATAATATGTTGATTGATTGCTAATCGTCGTCATGATAGGTGAGGAATGATGACAAGATAGATTGATTGATGATCGTCCTCATGATAGGCGAGGAATGATGAAAAGATAAGACAGGTTGATTGATTGATATCATGAAAAATGATAATCGAATGATAGGTTAGGTGCTTGTCGAGATTTGGTCAGAATCTCACGTGAGGTGATTTTATTAGATGATGTGCTTGATTGATAGGCTGATTGAATGATTTGCTGACTTGATATTTGATTTGATTCTAGGAGGGTGGCTTAAGGAACCTTCAAGTTCACGAGCGCTTTCCAGGGATGTGGGACATGATCCCACAGTTGAATCCGATAGATCTTACTGTTATAGACCAGTGTGGCTTGAGTTCCTTGATTGACATGCCCCAGTACCGGATTAATCGGGGGTTATTGACAACACTTGCAAAGAGGTGGCATAGCTACCACAACACATTTCATTTGTAGACCAGAGAGATGAAAGTGACCTCAGAGGACGTATATCAGATACTAAGGATACCAATTATTGGGACCTTGGTTATGTATGATGTTGATGAGTAGGGAGGGACAAATGCCCTACGAAAAATGTTTCATGATGATAGACTTACAGGTTATGAGTTATCCTGGAAAGAGTTGATTGTGACTCAACAACCATTACCCTGTGTCTTAGCATGCTTTGTTGGAGGATTTCGGTTGGCTGTGGACAATTGTTAGAGAGCATGATTGCTCATGACACAATATATGCTTGGGGTTCATGCATGTTAGCACACATGTATCATGATCTACATCAGGTAGTGTATCTTCGGGCATGTAGTTTATCAAGAGGTTGTACACTTCTACAACTCTTAGCCTGAGAGCATATAGCAATCACATGGCCAATTGGAGATAGGTTGCATGCAATAGGATGGCCATACATTTTTGGATATTCAGGGCCACTTGTCTAGCATAAGTTGGGCAAGTTAGAGTACTGGAGGCGGGTCTTGGATGACCTGGATATTGTGATATGGCGACCTTACTTAGATTGTGAGCCATGGCCCTTGGATGGTGCAAAGCTTTCGTTTACTTTTTGCAGTAGATATTTGATAGGGCGAACATTGTATATTCTAGAGAGATTCATGTTTGGCAAGGTCCACAGGTAGTATGGTTGCATCTAGGGGATGCCATAGGGGGTAGCACATTATGCGCGGTGGTGACAAGACATACTAGAGTGGGGATCGACGATTGATTATGATGTAACCTGCACCGAGTATTATGACCTGTAGTTGATTTTCTGGCAATACCATCCAGAGATCGTAGATGCTTAGATGACGACAGATTACATAGAGTACTTCCATACACATCTATTTTTGTGGATATCTAGTCCTGATGAGTCGACACCGATTTTGGATGCTGGGAGGAGAGCAGGATCGACCGTACAACATAGGGGAGGAGATGGAGGGGGAGGGGAAGGTGGAGATGATGGAGGGGGAGGTGGTGGTGGTGATGGAGGGGGAGGTGAACCAAACTTTGGGGTTATCCGAAAGAGGCAGAGGTTAGGACCAGTTGAGTAGCGACCATTGATAGTGCGAATTCCCTCACAAAGAAAACAAATGCAAATTTCCAGGTTACAAGGGTAGGTATAAAATTTGTAGGCATAGGTCCAAGCACTTCAGGGACAACTTTCCTAGGCCCAAACATAGGTTCAGGCATAGGTTCCGATGCAGGTCCATATTTAGGGACAAATGGTAACACTATAGGCTTAGGTCGCTACACTGACTACTGAGAGGAATGTTGCGAGGAGACAGGAGGCATAGGCCATGGCCATAGATGACAAGGTACAAACAACTGAATAGGGTATAGGTACTGCAGATTTGGTGAGAGAGCTTAGAGATTCCACCAAGAAGGAAAAATACTATAAAGGAAGATACCATGAGGTTGTACCACCAACACTACGGGTCAACTACGCCAGGTCCAGGTCCGAATGCTCACACTCCCATACCACCAATAGAGGGGTTCCTCAGCCACTTCCGCTAGGTGGACCTCCACTAGGGATATGACCATCAGGGGTAGGGACTTCAGGGGTTGGATAGAGACCGGCCACATCAGGTGGCAACACCATAGGATCTTCCAGGTAGACTTGATTTTATGCTTTGATTTATAAACTCGACCATTGTGCCACATTTTTGATGTATCCCTTTCTCAGATTTATCATTGTATACTTGACATATTTTCATGATTTTGTATGATATGTAGCGGTGTTTGATGATCCTATGTGTTGATTCTTTATTATGGATGGATGCATTTAATTTATGTTCTATATGATTATGGTACATTTTGATATGATTATGTTATGGATGCATATATGGATGATGGTATTTTTATTATGGATGGATGGATTTATAAGATGGATGATATGGATGCAAATGATTTTATTGTGGACGTAAAATATATGATTATGAATTGTTTATGGATGCAAATGCGATACATGTAGATGTATGGATGTATGATTTTTATACTATGATATTATGAAATGAATGTTATGATGTAGATATGTGATGCAATTTTCCATGTTTTTGATATTTTCTATGCAAATATGTGAAATAGATTATGAATGCAAATATGTGAAATGGATTATGATGTTATTATGATGAATGACTATGAATGAATTATGAATGAATGGAAAGAGATTCATTTATTATGATCTTGATGTGATGACTTTATTTTTGGAAATTTTCAAATGTTACATGAATGTATGATGTGGAAATGAAAATGAATGATTTTTTTTTGTTATGTCAAGTATACTTGAATCCTGTAGAAAGAAATAACATCAACCTTGAGGATGACCAACTTAGAAAATATATAGTGCAGATGCAAACTAACATGAAATACAATTCTATCTATGCAATGTTGTCAATCTTATTCGTTGTGCATATTGTCATCATTGAGCATTTTATTATGTTGAAAGTTAGTACAAACATCAATGGTATAAAATAGACCATGATGACCTAAGTACAAATTTCTTTTAACTTTTGTTGAGATTTGATAATGCAAGATAACACAAGCATCTAAGTATAATTAGACCGAGATGACCTGGGTATCACTTGTGTAAACAGACAAGAGTTAATCATGTTCCTATGGAAATTTAGAATGTCATCAACGATACTTTGTAGAGCGTGTCCTACGACAATTTGCATAGTAGTAATAATTGAATCGCAATTAAAAAAACAACGAAAAATATCATTCTTGATCATAGTGCCTCTAGTTTGTAACATCATCAAGGTACTCTCGAGAAATGATAATAAACAATCGCAATACATTAATTGAATTTTTTTGTTAAGGTGATCCAAACATGATTCAAAAGATGATCCTTCAATGATGAAATGATTTGATTTGATGTTGATGTTTGATTTGATTTGATTGATTGGATTAGATTGAATTTCGATGCTCAAATTTTGAAATGGTTATTGCAATTGTTGTTTTGATGTTACAATTTGCTGATTGCTTTCCTGTTGATTTATGCTCAACGGTGATTTTCCCTTAGTGAGATCAAAATTTTGCCCGCAGTGAGAAAAAACCAAATTTATTATGGATATGTACAATGAGAGCCAAGCCAAAGTGGGACGACCGCATTATCCGAATATGGACATGAAGCTCGTTGTAAGATATGAATGAATGCGCAGGGATGGCATAAGCAGATGATCAACACATGCTCGAAGAGACAAAGAAGTCGACTTATCACAAATAACACCTGTTTTCCAGGTTTTCACCACTTGTTTTTATTGCATTTTTTAGATTTTATAATTTTTTTGCTGTTACCAAGACGCCTGTTTGCCAAGTTTTCATCAAGGCAACCATTTTTATTTTTTTTCACTTTTTTTTTTGATTATTATGCTGTCATCAAGACGCCTATTTGCCAGGTTTTCATCAGGGTGATGATTTTTTCAGGAAATTTTTTACTTTTTATGATTTTTTCAAGACATTTTTTGCTTTTTTGATTTTTTCAGGACATTTTCTACTTTTTATGATTTTTTCAGGACATTTTCTACTTTTTATGATTTTTTCAGGACATTTAACATGCATTGGATTTTCAGGTGTAGGAATTCTTCAGGTGAAGGTTGTTCATTGGTTCTTCAAACAGATCCCCCTTAGGTGTAGATAACTGATATGCCCCTAATCTGAAGACTTAAATCACAACAAAAGGACCTAACCAATTAGGTTCAAATTTTCCTTTGTTTTCTCTGTCTTGCTGATTATGAGAATTTTCTTTTAGTACCACATCACCGACTTGGAATTTCCTAGGTTTGACTTTGTGATTGTAGCTTCGGGATATTCTCTGTTGATAAAATTTTAGGTGATTCACTGCTAGTTGAAGACGTTCATCCAACAATTCAAGCTCCTGCAATCTAGACACACGATAATCCTCATCCGTAATGAGACCTTCAAGGATACCCGAAGTGAGGGTATCTCAAATTCAATTGGAAATACTACTTCAGATCCATAGACAAGTGCATAGGGTGTGGCTCCCATAGGTGTTCGAATGCTTGTACAATAGGCCCACAAAGCAGGGTTTAATTGAACATGTCAGTCACGTCTAACATCGTTGATAGTTTTCTTTAGGATTTTCAAGATTGTTTGGTTTGAGGCCTTAGCTTGGTCATTCCCTTGAGGGTAGTAGGGTGTAGAAAATCGATGCTGGATATGAAAATTTTCACAGAGTTCTTGTATGTCCTAATTCTTGAAAGGTCTCCCATTGTTTATGACAATGGATCGAGGGATACCGTATCTAAAAATGATGTAGTTCAAGATGAATGAGGAGATTTGCTTCTCTGTGATGGTGATCAGAGGCACAAATTCAACCCACTTTGTGAAGTATTATGTGGTTGTGATAATGAACTTGTGTCCATTAGACGAAGGTGGGTGAATTTTACCAAAAGGATCCAACCCCCATTGACAAAATGACCATGTTGATGCAAAGGGTTGCAATTATTGTGCTGGTGCATGGATGAGATTACCATGGATCTGGCTTTTTCAACATGTCTTAACAAAATGAAAGGCTTCTCTCTCCATAGTCGGCTAGTAATATCCTAGACGAAGGAGTTTCTTGGTGAGAGTTAAACCAATTGAATGAGTTCTGCAAATACCTTCGTGGACATCGCGTGAAGTTGTTTCAGACTCATCATTTTCTAGACATCGCAAAAGAGTTCCATCAAGACTTCGATGGTAAAGGACATATGCTATTATGGTATGATAGGCAGATTGGCAGATGAAATTTCTTTTCTAGTTGTAGGAAAGATCGAGAGGAAGGATATCATATTTTAGGTAAGCATAGATATTTTCGTAGAGGGAGTTATTGGCATCGTCTAGGTGGAAAATAAGTTGGGACTCAGAGTCATCATAGGCGGGGGTAAATAGTTGCTCCACCATGAACTCATAGCAACCAAGTTTTTTTGGAATCTACAACAAAGAAGCAATAGTAGCCATAACATCGGCAACCTTGTTGTCACTCCTTGGAATTTGACCAAATTTGATATCGACAAAATACTTCTTGAAGTCATCAATAATTCTCTTATAAGGAATTAGCTTGTCGTCTTTGGTTTGATAATCATTGTTGACCTGATTGATGAATAATTGTGAATTCCCATAAACCTAGAGCTCTATAATTTTCCATTCCATTGCTATCTTGATCCCAATAACAAGTGATTCATATTTGGCTGTATTATTGGTGCAAGGAAACATCAAGTGATAGGATTTCAGAATGGTGTTCCCTAGCAGAGTGATGAATAGGATTCCTGCTCCTGATCCATGCTGAGTGAAGGAACCATCAAAATATAAAACCCATTGTTTTGTTGTTACTGTCAGGACATCTGCATCTAGAAATTCAATGTGGAGTGGATGATCATCATGAAGTGGTGCCTCAGCTAATTGATTGGAAATGGCTTGCCCTTTGATAGTTTTTATGTCGACATATTGGATGTTGAATTCACTGAGTACCATTACCCACTTGGCCAGTTTTCCTGTCAGATTTTATTTGCTTAGGAGATACTTTAGTAGATCAATCTTGGCTATGAGATTAATTGTGTGAGTCAACATATAGTGTCACAATTGTTGGGTAGAAAACACTACAACTAGACAAGCTTTCTCAATGGAGTTGTAATTGATCTCATATCCATTCAAGGTTCTACAGATATAATAAATTGCTCTTTCTTTCCCTGTTAAATCTTCCTGTGCTAACAAATATCCCAATGATCAATCAGTAGTTGCGATGTAAAATAAAAGAGGCCTCCCTTCTGCTGGAGGTGCTAGAACTGGTGGACTCATCAAGTATTGTTTTAGTTGGTTGAAATATGCTTCACAATTATCATCCCATCAAAAAGAAATATTCTTGTGCAGGAGATGAGTGAAAGGATGATTCTTATCAGCTAGTTGGGAGATAAATCTTTTGATTGATTGGAATCTACCCTGGAGGGACCTTAGATGATTGATGTTTTTTGGGGGAGGCATCTCCATTATAGATTTTACCTTAGCGAGGTCCACTTCAATACCCTTCTCTGACACTATATACCCTAGTAGCTTTGCTGATGTTACCCCAAATACAAATGTCTTTGGATTGAGGCGGACATTAAACTTCTCTAGGTGGGTGAATATTTTCTCTAATATCTCTAGATGTCCTTCTCTAGTGTAGGATTTTTCCAATAGGTCATCCACATAGTCTTCCATGAAGGTATGCATCATGTCGTGGAAGATGGTTGTCATAGCTCTTGGGTATGTGGCCCCTGTGTTTTTCAACCCGAAAGGAATGAAATTCCAACAGAAAGTTCCCCATGGGCAAGTGAAAGTTGTCTTATTTTAATCTTCAACAACTATCTTGATTTGATTATATCCAGAAAAGCCATCCTTTTGTGATAACATGCCGTATCCCACTGTTTCTGGACTGCATGATGTCTATGTTAGGTAAGGGGAAATCATCTTTTGGGAAAGCCTTGTTGAGATCTCTAAAGTCAGTGAAAATCCTTATTCTATTATCAGGTTTTGAGATAGTAACAATATTTGATATCTACTCTACATAGTCAATGGGCTTGATGAATCTAACATTCGACAACTTCTTTAGTTCAACTTTTACCAATAGGGCAATATGCAAATGCATTTTTCTCAACTTCTATTTGAATGGTTTGATTCCTGAAGGGAGGGATAAATGGTGCATTATGAGGTCTAGATCTATCCCTGACATGTTCGCATATGACCAAGCGAAGTTGATTTATCTCTCTTTGAAGAACTTGATGAAGCTAGGTTTTTCCATTTCTGTCAATGACTCTGGAAAATGAAGAGTTCTTACTGTTTCTGTACTTCCAACATTGATGGAATGTGTTGGTTCAATCAAGACTTTCGATCTCTCCTGAAAGTGCTTAGGGAGAGTGTCAAATTTCCCATCCTTTGGTGCCTCAAAGAGGTTTTCACCATCGGATGCACTCTTTATTTTTACTATTTTTGGATCTGATACTACCATGGAATGGTTTTCACCATCAAATATTTCTTTTGTTTCATTTATTTTGTAGCTAGGAAACTTGAAACTCTCTTGTTGTGAAGTTCTGCTCTAATGCTTAATGGTGGAGACTGTTTTAGGATTTACATCACAGAGGAAGTTTACAATGGCCTCATCATTTGAAAAGGTGGGGATATTAATAGGTTTAGTTCGGTCCCAATCTATTAGTTTGGGATGGAGTAATGGTAGGGTGTCATCGAATGAGTTCAAGTCAAATGTCGAAAGTGTCCTAATAGAAATGTTGTCGTTGAACTAGGGCCAAGTCGAGGTCTATAATGTCACTTTCTTCCAAGGGGTCCATCTCACTATGAGTATGGTCATCCTCACTCGAGCCATCGATATTGTGGGATTCTAATTCAAGTGGTCTAATTCTTGAACCTTGTCCCTCCTCAAGTGTGGGAGTATACTTATGGATTAAATCAACATTCTTTTCATGACATGATTCTTCTGACAATGAATCCCACTCATATCTATTTGAATCTGTTTCATAGTGGTCACTAGCTTGGAGCTGTAGAATCTGTTCAACAACCTTCTGCTTTATATCCTCTTTTGTGTCTTCCTCTTTCTGATGTTCTTTATATCCTAACCCTGTTTTATCTTTGGGATTGGTTATAATGGGTTGGATAGGTTTTGTGATACCCTCTTTTCTTTTTCTGATAGGTCCTTGTTCGTCATATCCCATATTCTCCAGGATTGAGAATCCTTTTCCATACTGAGTGGTTTGGACATTTTTTGTTGCGGATTAAGAATCTGTTTCATCTTTGTAGAGCCAATTTAGAACATCTAATTCCTCTGCTTGAGTGCCTGCTTTTACGAACCAAGCATCAAAAAGGGTGATTGGTTGGGAGGATGTTTGAGATGAGGTTGATGGATGACCATAGGATTTTGGTGACATTAACTATGAGAGGCAGAGGGATTGTGAAATAGAATATTCACCGACACCTTTATCTTTTATTTAGACCTTCTCTTCAAAATGTTTGGCTAGGGTATTAAGCTGGGCTTCAAAATTAATGGATGCAGAAGGGCTAGACTCCTCCTTTTTCTCTGACTATTTGGATGATGAACTAGATTGTCTTCCTTTAGAGGAGAATGTGACTAAAGGATTAGTTTGACTAGAATTGTTGGAGACATTCAGAGTGAAATTAGGAGCTTCATGGCTATGAGGTACAAATACATCTTGGACAACCTTTAGGGCGTTGTATTGTTGAGGACTATTTGAATCAGAATGAATGGTGATTTCTTGGCCATTACAGGGAAAATTCAAGCATTGATGGTATGTCGAGGGTACAACCTACATTTCATGGATCCATGGACGACCCAAGAGTATGTTATATGTTAAATCCTTATCCAAAACTTGACAGACCACATTTTTTTGGATTGGCCCCACCTAAATGGGAAATATAATCAGACCTTTTGACACTCTCTCTTCATAATCATATGCTTTGATTGTGATTTTATTTCTTGGATCTATTGCATTTTTAGAGAATCCTAGTGCTTAGACAAGTTTTAAAGTACAAATATTAAGTCCAATTCCTCCATCTATAAGGACACACTTGACACAATTTTTATGGATTGCGTTGTGAGGATGGGTGAGTGATACATCATCATTTTACAAAAAGGGCAAGCAATTAGATGCAACTAGGTATCCCACCATGGCTTGGAAAGCATAGAATTCCAGATCATTCAACACTGTCGTGTCGACTAGGGATTTTTCCAGAATCTCTTTGTGAGCAAGAGAAACTTTTAGGAGCTCCAATATTGATATTTGTGCGAGAATTTTCTAGAGTTGATCGACAGTGTTGTATAAATTAGATGTAGTAGCAGGTTGTTTGGAAGCACTGCCCTTTAAAACATATTTAGTTTGAGCCCCTGTGGTCATGTTTACGGGCACACTGTCTTGTCTTTCATTAATTTTGATGACATTAAATTGATTATCCGTTACAACCATGTCTTGCGGGATATTGAGGACTTGATTAGAAAGGATGTTGGTGTTGTTGATTGGATGACTTTTTGCAACAAGATCGAGTGTGTTATTACTATCATTTATGTGATTTTCAACAACCGAGACATGATGAATGGTGGTATCATGAACATAATTCACATTTTTTCCTTTGCCATTGTTGTTAGAAGATTCTGCTTTGTCATAATTTGGTAGAGGATTGTTGAATACACCATGGTCAGTGTTGGTTTGAGGTTCCTCAATTCTTATGACTTTATTGTCGATCAAATCCTGTATCTTATATTTCAGTTGCATGCAACTGTTGGTGAGGTGACCTTTACATCGATGAAACTCAAAATAATGAGCACCATTCCACCAAGATGATTTTACCTTTGGTTCAAAGCCTCGATTATCAGGTAAAGTGATGAGATTTTTTGCAATAAGTTCCATCAAGGCGGATTCATGTGATTGACCCAAGGGCATAAACTTCTTGTGATTGTTTGATGTTTGATAAGGAAAATTCTTAGATGATGATGTTTGTTTATTTTGATTATTCCCCTAGTTAGCATTTTGATTATTGGCTTGATTGGCAGTTTGGGTGGTCTTTTGATCTATATTTGAAGAACTTACTAACAAATTGAAAACCAGTTTGGCATTATACATTTCAATAGAGGCATCATTGTCATTATTTTTGTAATTTTTCCAAAACTTGGTTTTATCATTTTTGGAGGAATTAGATGAATTGTTTTCGTTATAGATTTTCAGAATTCCTCATTTGACTAAAGCCTCCTCAATCTTGATTCCATTCTCAATCAAATTTTCAAAGGTTGGAGGGCATTGTAATTCAAGTCTATAACTCATGTTAGGATTTAGGTTATCAGTGAATACTTCTATCTTTTCATTTTCCGATATGGGTTAGGGATATCTTGCGAATAACCTTCTCCATCTTTGAAAGAATATAAGGAATGATTCTCCTTTCTTTTGTTTCACATTACAAAGGTCTTTCATCGTGATCTCCTGTTGAATGTTATACGAATATTGGGTAATGAATTTGTTTAGTAATTCCTCAAAAGACCTGATCCCCAAAGGCAATTGTGAGAACCATTGCATGCATTGCCCTCCCAAACTACATGGGAATAATCTCATTAAATATGTATCCTCATGGGAAAACTCAAGACTCATCGTTTGAAATTCCCTTACATGATCTATTAGATCAGTTTTTCCATTATACTTGTCGTATTTGGGAAATTCACAATGTTTAGGGAATGGTATCATGTTAATGCTTTGCTCGAATGGATAGGGACATATATCTTGTATGGAATATCTCTTTGTAGTCCCAGTTTGCATGTTCTACATTTATTGTTGAAGGGTTTGGATTTGTTGTTTCAAAATGTACATGGGATCATTGGTTTTCACTTCATTGCTTGATTCAGTGTGGGTTTCAGTTTTTGCTTTATTTGGATTTCTTTTCAATTTGTTAACATCAAAATCATCGGGTAACTTGACTCCTTCATTTTCCAACATCAAGAGGTATCTTTCTCCATCCTTTTCAAAAACCTTTTCTAAGAATTTATGGAAGTTTGGGTCTTGTTGGGATTGTTGGACATCTTCTTCATTTACTTCATTTGTTTCATTTTGATGGTGTTCATGAAAGGGGTTTACGTTGTGTTCAACCATGTTATCTTGGGTTTCAATTCCTTTTTCTTGAAGTTTCTAATTTTGAGATCTTATTTGGATGGGAATACAAGTGATGATGATACTCTAAATATTTGACCAAAGTTTTTGAGAGTGCTAAAGGGGTTGATTAAAAATCTGGTTAAGCAAGCTTTATTTCGGGATGAAGGAAGATAGATCCTGATGAAGGATGATAAATCCTGATGGTGAAATGCAGATGCTAAATCAGATATTTGATGTGATGAGGAAGGAAATTTGAGATGTTTGATCAAAATTTAGATGAGGGATTTTCACTTGAGAATGTTAGTTTTGACAAAATTAGGATCTATTGCAGAAATTGGTTGGGATGATTAGAATATTGAATTGTTGGTTGAGGAATGAAAGAATGGCGAATTGGTTGACTATGATTATGCCTTTGTGAAAGAGCTCTTCATTGATAATAAGCTTGTGAAGATAAAGGCTCTAAAGAAAAATCATCAGTATACCGTCTATCAAATTCATGATACCGATGGATGAAGGTTCGATAATCAAGCAAGACTTTCCTACTTTGGTACAAGAAGCATCTCTTTTTCAAGAGTTTCTTAAAGCTAAGGTGTTTCTTTGGTTTCTTGATCTTCTTGGAAAGGGATTTCTTAACAAATTTGGTTGATTTCCAATCCCTCAACATAAACTTTAGAATGATGGAAAGATGTTGTTTAAGGGGAAAAATCCAAACTGGATGTTGATTGATAGAAAAGAGGTCAAATTCGAGTTTTTGCTTGAAAAGTCACCAGATGCGCTGAAACAGGGTATGGATGTGCTGAAACTCAGATGCACTATAGAATGGTTCAAATGCATTGCAGAAAGTTTTAGATGCACCAGAACAGGGTATGGGTGTGCTAAAAGATGGTTTGAATGCACCAGAATAGGGTATGGATGCGCTGCAAGAGAATATGCTGGGAATGTATAAGCAGGATGCGTTGAAACAACAAATGAATGTACTGGAGAATGGTATGAATGTATAGAAATAGGCACCAGATGCACAAAACTGGAAAGTGTTTTATGGTTTTCGACAGTTTGACAGATTTTTCTTGATTTTTGAGAGTGAATCTGGACTATTTGAGTTGGATTTTCTTCTGAATCAATGGTTGAATGTGTTGGTGTAATGTTTTTTAAAAATTTGGTTCAAAAATACATTAGTTAACACATCAGACAAGCACATTTCCTAGGCTGTGTAAGACTGTATTCTTTTGGATCCCACGCGGATTTTCCTCCAACCGCATATTCTTAGCAAATGAATCCAAAAGCTTGGCTGCACGGGCTCCTCATTACAGTGCACTCACTTCTTAGGCGAACCAAGCTTCCAACTCTCATGAATATACCATGGAAAGTTGATCATTTCTACTAAAAATTGTGAAAATATTGGTACCTTCGCAAGAAATGTTGCTGCACCAAAGAATAAATAGGGTAAATTGGGAAAACTACAACAATAGAGTTTTAGTAAGGAATTTTCGTTTGTGGGGTACCATCCATGAAGAAAGAGACCATTTCTGCCCTTCTTGTTGGAATGATACTTGTGATACTCAAAATTTCTTTGAGCACCCGCATTTATATCCCGAGTGGAAGTCACTCGGCTTAGAGTGTGTTACCGGTTGGGTTGTTCCCTCCTTTCAAAGCTGGGAGGCCAGCCCTCTAAGGTTAAAAATACAAATAAAATGAACGAGTCTAGTTTTCTGATCACCCAGTCAAGGGGAGAGCATGCTCACCTACCATTCCAAACACAACAAGCATGGTGTAAATTTAACCTTCCTATTTATGCTAGATTCATGTCTTAACCAAAGGAAATGTAGCAACTAGATTTAACCCTGCAGCCAACCGTTAGTAGTTTCAACTTTTATCTTTGACAATGTTCTTTTAAATGTTTTTGCAAAGTTTCTGACTACGTATTGAGTTCCTGCAATATAGAAAAAATTTAATTAGTTTTGGGAATCTGGAAAACTGACAGTAAAAACCGAATGAACCATTACAGAGACCAAATGCGCTAAAACTCAGACTAAATGCACTAAACTACTGAATGCGCTGAAAGAACAACCAAATGCGCTGAAACTCAAACTGACAGAATTTAAATTTAAACTCCCTAACACACTGAAACATAGTTTGAATGTGTTGCAGAAAACACCAGACACGTTGGAACAGGAGCCAAATGCGTTGAAAGAACAACCATATGCGTCAAAACAAGAGCCAAACACATTGCAAAAAAAATTGTATGCGTCGTTTCAGATATTTTGACGAAACCTGCAAAATGAAATTCAACAGAAAATCGATTAAATCATGGGGCTAGGCCCCATAGTGGGTACCAATTTATTTGGTATAAATTATGTCCTGCAATGTTAATATAACACACCTTCATGAAATGCATTACTTAAAAGGAAATAAAAAATAACATAAATGAAGCTACATCTATTCTTCTAACTCATTCCATGGTTCTCTAATCCCAAGGAATCCTAGAAATTATGCTCTAAGATCTTATTATTGCTGCACATTAACCTACAAAGATTGACAACTCAAAATACGAGATGCTACAATGAAATCTAAATGCCTATGTTTTTGGATTTTCCAATATTCGATGCATAGAAACTAAATGATCCTATGATGGAATGATGCTAAAATCTAAGTGCTGAAATGATGATGATGATCAAATGCAAATGCTAAATGGAAGATGGTATAGACTAAACTATCAAAATGAAAATGACATTATAACACTAAAATGAACTAAAAATGAAAAACTAATCTAAAAATGCTCTCCAAATTCTCTCACAAATGCACTAAAATTCAGCAGCATAAACTTGCCTAAATATTCATATATGAAATGTTGTAGCAAAGGGCTCTTTTATAGATTTTCTAGGCCTCAAGGTGATGTGGCAACAACAGATGGTCAGGATTGTGATCCTGCGGCATCAATGACAGAGCATCAAGAGGTTAGAGGGAATCAGGGAGATGGTTCCCTTCCACAAGAAAAATTGCCAAGTGTTAAAAGGAATCACAGAGAAGGAGGAGCCATGTGTCTCAGTTAGTTCAAAATTGGTTGCAAATTTGTTGGAGATATTTCATATTTTCCAATTTATAAAAAATCATTTTGTGGGACACATGATGAGGTGGCAGGTGAGTTGGAGGTGGTTAGAGGAAAGTTTTAGAAATGTGCTTAAATTTAATTAAAAATTCAATTTAATAAGGGAGGGTAAATTAGTAAAATGCTAAATTAACTCATTTGTGCATTTTAACCAATTTTAGAAGAATATGCCAATTTGAATTCAAAAATTCAAATTTAAAAGGAATAGGGAAAATCAATTAAATAACAAATTGATTAATTTGTCCTTTTAATTAATTGTAGAAAGAAGGTGAATTTGGAAAAGAAGAATTAGAATATGAACCATATAAATAAATTTTGCTATTTATTTATAAGTAGAGGAATTAAGAATATTAATCAAATAAAAAATATTTAATTAATATGACGCTTAGACCATTTTTGCATGCATACAAATGCTATTTTATCTTATTATAAAATATTTCAAAGTTCTCCTTTGTGACTTGTTATACATAAACTATAAAAAAAATGTTGTAGAGTTTAGCATTGCACCTGCTAGGATTTGGACTCCCAACAATGTATTAACTTCCTAAAAATTTACTTATGATTTAATATCAAATGTTGGAGAATTAACCCTATTACAAATTACTAATAGACTAGGATAAATAAACTTAAGATTATTTTATTTGAAAATAGTTAATAATATTTTAAAAATATATCTAATATTCACAAAAGTAAATGGAATAGTATGCATACACAAAATTTCTCATTAGGCTTAAATGTGTATGGTTATATAGATTAAAATTTTAACGTATGGTACAACCTTGGTACCTTCACATGAGATGATACATATAGGCATATGTACATGATAATTGCAACTATCTAATTATCCATTAAACACATCGAATGCCAAGAGTTATGCAGCCATATTTTAAATATATTATGACATCAATATATCATACATTTAACTAAACATGATGTCTCCATATGGATAATCAACTTGTATATGTATTTATTGCCACAAACTATGAACCGATAGTTATAGAGTTAACATTGTCAACGAGTTCATGTTTTCCAATATAGCCACCATTAAAAATTCTAAAATTGCAGTAGCACACATATGATGAGGCCGAAGATTATTTGTATTTTTATGTATTTCTTTACTTAAAAGAACATTCCCACATATATTATTACCCATACTTAAAAAAATTAAATTAATATTTACATAAAAACACTATGATTAGTCATGAGATATTTTAATGAATGGTTGTAAAAATAATTTATTTTTAAATAATATAGCATGTTATTGTAGCTACAATGATCTCAGAGTAGGATTATTGGTGAACTATTTTTTTTCCTACAATAATTAAGAAATATGAAAACCCACTATTAAACCTATGGCATGCTTGTAGCCAAGGTCATAATTGCTTGAAACTATGCGATAATAATGGTCACATTTTTGCAATTAGAGGCGAACCTCGTCCACAAAAGAGGGATGACCAAAATAAGTAGCATAGTACCTATTATTAAACAAGGTGATATATTGTGAAGGAACTAAATAATCTAGCCACTCAACCCTATGTTTCTCAACAAATTACTTCTTTCAAGCATAGATTAGAGTGGCATAACCAAAGTTTTCTTCTTTAATTGATTGAGACTTAGTTTCCTAATTTTATTCTTATTTCTCAAATAATAATTTATCCTCCTATGTAATAGGGGTTGATTAGAAAAGTGTAGTATTAGTTGTTTTAGATCAATAAATTTATAAATGGAAGTATAAATTTTAATGCTATAAGTTATATAAGGTGTTAATTAGCTACTAGAAAATGAATGTGCAACTAACCCAAGCAAGGGCCACTTGAGGTGAGCTACAATAAAAAATTTATTTTGGTAGTTTATATTTTTGTGACCTAGCTAGATTTATCTATTAAAATTAACTTACTACATTTAATAGGTCAACTCAATAGCCTACAACATCTATAGAGCGAGGTATGAGAATGACAGGCTTCTGGTAGCAATGGCGCTCCCATTGGGAACCCAGTCCAATCATCGAGCTGAAGCTGAAGTAGCCTATTTGGGCATTAAAACTATGTATGAAAAAGGATTTAGAAGAGTGGGTTGAGGGGGAATCCCTTAACATAATTAACTACTTAATTGGTATTTCTAATGCTAGTTGGACAATTGAGGATTTGATTGCTAACTCTTGTGCAATCATGAATAGTTTTGATCAAGTCCGCATTAACCACATTTATAGAGAAGGTAACTCTCTTGCAGACTTCTTTTCTAATGAAGGGTTTAATCTAATGACAACCAAAACATGGGATGGGTATGACTTAGTACCCAAGAGTGCTCTATCATTACTATGATATGACATCCAATGTAAGTCTTGAGATATGGCATGGTTGGGGTGCAATCATCTCCCTCATTCTCTCATAATTTTTGGGAATTAATTTAGTAACCCTTCCCAAAGCCATTTCTAAAAATGGTTTTATTGTGAATGCTAAGATGAGTTCTTGGAAAAAGCTAAGCGATTTCTGGAAAAGGATGGGGGGTGATCATAGTTGGGTGGAGCCCATATCCTGTGACATATGGAGAAACAAGTAAAAGGTCAGGTAGATTTTATAAGAAGGAGGTATTACATCATACATGGAAAGTCTTCATGGTTTCAACCATGAAGCCACCAACACTTTTGTTCATGGCTAGCATAATCGTTCCCTAATAGTTAATGGTGTTTTTTCCCCATCACTGAGGAATTTATTATGTAGATCACTAGCTTAAGATTGAGTGGGAGAAAGTTATTTAAGGAGTGGAAGGGAAATGAGGATACGATGGAGCAGTTCTTTAAGGAAAATGACAAGTAGCAAATTGTAAAGCTTTCCTCTTGGGGCTATGACCACTCATCGATCAAGGTTATTTGGGCCGAGGTGGTGAAGGTTATTATGAGGTACAAAACCTTGGATGGATGTTTCACTGCTATCTTGGGTTTTCATTTTACTTTACTCAATCATTTCTATCATAAGCTGCACGTCTCCTTTCCATTTGTCTTTATTTGATCTCTGGAGACTTCAATTTATGCCCATCTAAAGAATCCTCACACCCCTCCTCTTCACGAGGGCTTGATTCTCCTTATAATAGAGTATGTTAAGGTTCATTCCTCGACCAAAATAGTTAAATGCAAAGATCCTTTGGTTAAGCCTAGGTTTCTTGAACACCCTACCATAAAGTCTTCTATAGATGATGAGGAAGAAGAGGAGTGGAAGGTGGATGGAGATGCAATTGAGGTTTCTTCATCTCCTTCCCCTAGCCTGCTGCCATAAAAAAGGAAGCTAAGTAGGAAGAAGAAAATCGTGCCTAAGAAGAAGCCGAAGAAGTAGGTGGATGGCCCCCATGATAAAGATGATGATGGTTACAAGATGGGTGAGGAGGAAATTTCTAGGCCACCCAAGAAGTCTAAGGGTGAGGAGGGAGTCACTCAACCACCTAAGGTGTCCTCGATGAAATCTAAAAAGTAGGGGGTCCATCCCCATGATAGGGATATTGGTGGGTATGAGACATGGGAAGAAGAGGTCATCTGAACTTCTAAGAAGCTAGTGCCCAAGCCTCACAAGAAGTAGATTGATTGTGTGACAGATGATGAGGTTGATGTCTAGTCCTTCCCTCATCTTGAATATGTAGTTTTGGTAGGTGGCCTAGAAATGAATGTGAATGTGATTTCTTCTTGGCTTGATACAAAAGACAAAGGCAAGGAAAAAATTCATGTTCCAGATAAAGGCACAAAGTCAGACATTTTGAAGGATTTTGGGAGGATTGAATGTAATGTGGCATTTTTTGTGAGCATCAGAGTTCAAAGGATTAGCCTATCATTTGACCCTTGTAGGTTAGTATGGTGGATTAGAGGGTCTAGTTTGAGAGTTATGGAGTTCTATAGGTGGCAGTTGATAGTTTTTACCTCTCCAGTTTGTGGGTATATTATGAGGCTAGGATATTTAGAGGTTTCTGGTTCCGTTTTGAGGGACTTACTATTTATAGTAAGTGGATGTTAGAGAGGGACCCTTACTATTTTTAGTAAGGTATTTGGATGCACAGTGGATACAATGGTTAACTCCCAGGTTCATAAGAAATTGAGAAATAATGATTAATGATGGAGTTATAATGTTATAATTATTATTAAAATTATATTTTAATAATAATTAATTATTAAGTGCATGTCATTAATGAATTAAGTGGACTTTATTTAAAAGGGAGATCTAAATGCTTTTAAAAGTATACTTTATAATAAGTGATAAAGTGTTATTTTAAAAGGGAGTTATAAGTGATTAATAAAATATAATTTATATTTTAATGTTGTGCACCAAAAAGGAGGGAAAAAGGAAATAAAATTAAAGTAAATTAAAGGAGATGAAGACAAATACAAATTAAACATTATAAAAGGGGATTTGGATTTCATTTCATATAATTCTTGAAACATTCAACACTTGTCTTTTTTGAAGAAGCTTTGGTTTTGGGGAAGAAATATAGGGTTTCACTATAAATTCAATCTTGAAGAACGTAGCCTCTCTTCGATTGTGCTGGTGGCTTCATACAAAGGTCACAGTTGAGCTTTATTTGTGGGTTGAGTTTTTAGTTGATGTTTCTCTTTGCAAGGTTTTGATGGGTAATTAGTATGTTGAAGTTTTGAGATGATTTTAGTGGGTTTTCATCAATTCTATGTTGCTCGATTTAGTATTGTTGAAATGGGGTTTCATTCACAACAAAGAATCAAAGAAATTTCTCGTTCTGGGTATTTGATCATTCCATTCCTCACCCCAGGGCGCCCCTATACCTACATTTTTCGTAGGTTTTGGTGAACTCTTCAATTTTATATATAAAATTCCCCTCCTTGGGAAGTGTGCCACCCCTAGCGCATGCATTGGAATGCATGCATAAATTAATCTACCATTCTCAGTAGGGTTTTAATGTTGGATGCTATTTGCCTAGGCTAGAGAAGACATTTGTATTTGATTTGGCATCATTTAGATACTCGGTGTGGATTTGGTAAGCATTTTAGTGGTTCCCAGCACCTAGCCTAACAAGCTGAAAATTAGATTAGGTTGGCTGCCAATGTTTCTATATTTTAGTATATTTATTTTCTTCAATAATCGGGTATGCTTTTCTATGTAAAAATACAATAAAGTCAACCATATTAGAATATACATATTGTATTTGCTAGCCAAAGTATATTTGATTTGAAATAAATGAAATAAGGGTTTCTTTCTGTAGTAGTTTGAAATGCAAGTTATCATTTCTTCCATCTTGAGAATTCATATATGTATTTGAATTGCTTAAGTTTCCTGACATCTTTACTGAATTTAAAAAAAAAAATCAAATATCATTCGAAACCCAAACAAAAATACACCAATTGCATAACATTTAGTATTTGGAGAACAAGAGGGTTCTTACAGTGGCATTAGAGCGGTTTCCTGCCATCTTGTTGGGGTTTGAGTTAAATATTTAGAGAGCTCACATTGTATCATTTGAGTGACTAACACTCATAAGTTTCAGTTATGGGTTATTATGTATTGTAGGAAAATCCAAGGAAGATGTTGAATAGGACGTCATCAAGTTCCAAGAAGGTTATGAATGGGAAGCCCCTCGACTCCTTGAGGGATATCAAAGTTTGATAGATAATTTTAAATCACAATACTCTCTTAATAAATATTTGAACTTTATAGTCATCTTGAGGCTTGAAAATATTGGGTTGGTAAAGTATATTAGGAGGGTGTATAAGGAGAAAATTTCATCTAAAGGGAAAAAATTCAGTCATGGGCACAATGTGAGCAGGTATGGTAGAACTACTAAATCAGATTATGAAGGTGGTTCTACATCTAAACTCAATGACCAGGTTATAGGAACTCCCATAATGAGCAAGAATGTAATGAGAAGACAAGGTCTATGCTTCACTTGCAAAGGTTTTCAGGAGCCTAACCACCAATGCATGGATAATGAGGTAAGGGATACTTATACACACGTTGATTTACATTGCAGCCATGGGACAAAAAATATGGCACATGATAAACTTATTTTTTCCTTAAAGACACCTATTGAACCTGCACTTGGTAATGGACGGTTAGAAAATGATGAAGTTTTGGGTGAGCTCCTTGAGGACACTATAGATAAGTGTGATGTAGCTCCTGATCTTTTGTTTTATGAAAATAGTCATAATGTCGAGCTTACTCATGAGATAACAACCATTTATTGTGAGGATGATGGATGTGTGGAGCTCCCTAACATTGACACTCAAGATTTGGGTGTTAAAAATGAATTATGTGATGTGGACTCAAGTCACTACAAGTCTGATTTTGCAATTCAAACCTTAGAAGATTTACTTGTTAATGATGAAGTCAAAATTTCTAAGGCAATTGTAGGGGAAAAGTACTTGAGTCCTTTTGAAGATGAAGAAGAGTTAGAACAAGAGGGTGATGGGCCTAAAGAAAATGTCGAAAGTAACTTTCATGTTTTTGATAATCCATTTTTTGAGATAGAAGTTGAGATATCCTATGTTAACCCACTTTATGAGGTAGAGTTGTAAGATGATAATGTTGAGAGACATGCACATGAGGGTTTTGAGCTCCCTGAATCGTTTGTATAAGCAATCATTGATGAGTCTTTTTATCATTTTGATGATGCCAATTCAGTTTATATGCAAGGATTTTCAATTCATGAATCACACAGGTCTGATTTACAAGAAAGTTACATTGGGGAGTATGCACTTGAGAAAAATGTTGAGTCTATGCCAGCTGTAATTTTCAGATCAACAACTGAAGGTAAGAAAATTGACCATCTTTTGGTTTATGATCTAAGGCATGAGAGTAGTGGGAGTGATGAGGAGTGTGTTGCCGAGGACTATGACGGTCAACCATTGATGGAGGTTGGTGCATTTTATTTTGATTGCATAGTGAGGAGTTCTCATTGCTTCTCCTTTAGTCCACACACAAAGGATTTGATGATGCACCGATGTGGTGTGGATCAAGGTTTTTACCATCCATCATGGGATGGATAATTTCCACCTTCAGAAGATGGAACTGGAGGCTGCAAGTACCTAACTTTGTTGTTAGTGGGAGATTACTTGTAGGGGCAACAATCAGTTATCCATCATGTTGTTATGCATCCAAAAAGGTTTTCTACTTATATGTCATAGATATTTCATATGGATACATGGTTACAGGGTGATTACGGTGTCACTAGGCATGATGGATTGGTTAGTTATCACATCCATGAGGGTTTAGTAGAGGACAAAGAGAGATGTGTAGCAGATGCTTCCAAATGTTCTTATCTCCAAATGATAGATGGATGTAAGTTTAGATTGTATTGGGACCCTAGTGGTGACAGGGTTGACACTATAGTTTGGATGGGTCCCGACGGGTTGCTTCACCATTATCAACATAGTGAAGTTGGGATCAATTTTACACAAAGGAAGTCAAAGGATTTGAGACATGGAAGACTTTCATTCTAGATTTGGGATCCTTCTTGTGCATTAGGGTCCTAGTCAGAGTTCACTAATGGGTATTGTAGTGTGTACATGGTGTGGATTGCTTACAATTTCGCTTTTAGTTCACATGTATATGAGTGGTTTTCGATGCACACCTCTTGTGCACATGAGTTGAACAATTGGTTTGACATCCATTTTTGCACAGTTGTGGTTGTTGGTGCTACAAGAGTTAGTTTGGGATGTGTGGGACATTTCACAGTTATTCTTTTGGGCCTCCCAAGGAGTTGAGTTTCTTTGTAGTGGAGATTGCTTGGGGACAAGCAATTTTTTGGAGGGCGGACTGTAATGTCCCCTTTTTCATGAGCATTAGAGTTTGAAGGATTAGCCTATCATTTGAACCTCATAGGCTAGTATGGTGGAGTAGAGGGTCCATTTTGGGAGTTTTGGAGTTCTACAAGTGGCAATTGACAGTGTTTACCTCTCCAGCTTGTGGGTATATTTTGAGGTTGGGCTCTTTAGAGGTTTTTGGTTCCGTTTTGAGGGAATGGATGTTAGAGAGGGACCCTTACTATTTTTTGTAAGGAAGTTGGATGCATAGTTTATACAATGGTTAACTCCCAGGTTTAAACAAAATTGAGAAATAATGATTAATGATGGAGTTATAATGTTATAATTATTAAGTGCATATCATTAATGAATTAAGTGGACTTTATTTAAAAGGGAGATTTAAATGCTTTTAAAAGTATAATTTATAATAAGTGATAAAGTGTTATTTTAAAAGTGAGTTATAAGTGATTAATAAAGTATATTTTATATTTTAATGTTGTGCACCAAAAAGGAGGGAAAAAGAAAATAAAATTAAAGTAAATTAAAGAAGATGAAGACAAATGCAAATTAAAAATTATAAAAAGGGATTTGGATTTCATTTCATATAATTCTTGAAACATTCAACACTTGTCTTTTTTGAAGAAGCTTTGGCTTTGGGGAAGAAACCTAGGTTTTCCCTATAAATTCAATCTTGGAGAACATAGCCTCTCTTCAATTGTGCTGGTGGCTTCATACGAAGGTCACAGTTGATCTTTATTGGTGGGTTGAGTTTTTAGTTGATCTTTCTCTTTGTAGGGTTTTGATAGGTAATCAGTCTGTTGTAGTTTTGAGATGATTTCAATGGGTTTCCATCAATTTTGTGTTGCTGGATTTAGTATTACTGAAGTTTCATTCACAACAAAGAATCAAAGAACTTTCTCATTTTGGGTATTTGATCATTCCTCACCCTAGGGCACCCCTATACCTGCATTTTCATGGGTTTTGGTGAAGTCTTCAATTTTATACATAAAATCACCCTCCTTGGGAAGTGCACCTCTCCTAGCACATGCATTGGAATGCATGCATAGATTAATATACCATTCTCAACAAGGTTTCAATGTTGGACATTGGTCGCATAGGCCAAAGAAGACATTTGCATTTGATTTGGCATCATTCAAAGACTCAATGTGGATTTGGTAAGCATTTTAGTGGTTCCCAACACCTGGCCTGATAGGCTGAAAAATATATCAGATTGGCTACCAATATTTTCAGATTTTAGTATATTTATTGTCTTCAATAATTGGGTATGCTTTTATATGTAAAAATAAAATAAATTCAATCATATTAGAATATACATATTGTATTTACAAGCCAAAGTAATCTAATTTGAAATAAATGAAATAAGGGTTTCTTTCTTCAGTAGTTTGAAATGCAATAGTTATCATTACTTCCATCTTGAGAATTCATATATTTATTTTCATTGCTTAAGTTTCCTAGCATCTTTACTGAAAAATCACAAAAAAATCAAATATCATTCGAAACCAAACAAAAATACACCAATTGCATTACGTCCAGTATTTGGAGAACAAGAGGGTTCTTACATTGAACCCTTATTTGTTGTTTTTTCTTACTTGGATAAGGAGAACCCTAATATGATGCCCCTTTTGTCCATGGCCAAAAATGAAGTTGCCTACAATTTTAGGGTGGTGAAATGGGTCCTAACTGAATTAAATAAGGTTAATATTAAAATCAAAAGCCTCAAGGAAAAATTTAAAATTATGCCCAAGGGATCCGGTTTTGATATCCTTATTAAAAGAATTACGGATTTAGAAAGTTTTGTTTCAAAATTTTAGTTTGAGTATGCTAATCGATTGCAAGGATTGGAGAAAAAAGTGGTTGAATTGGACAAGGATATTCAAGGGCTTTTTGAGGTCAGTCACATGTCTATCAAAAATCATGTAGATTCTCTAAAGGTTTTAATAGAAAAGTTGAGCAACCTTAGGGAGTACTAGATGGTGGAGTACCAGATGAGAGCACTTCGCACTAAGGAAAAAGGAAAGAATCAGGGGAATGAGGGTTTGAGCGCTAGAATAGGGTTAGCATCAATAAATCCTTTGAAGAGGAAAAGTAGGACCTATTGTCCATGGCCAACCTTCACTACAACCAGGAGTTGGAGGTTGGTAAAACTTTAAATGAAATGAGATAGTATTGGTGTCTCTCTATGTAGTTTTTTAGTTTGATGTTGTGTGGTTGTTTTTTGGCTGTTGCTTGGCTACTAGGTTCTCTGCTTTATCTTTCATCCTATATACATTTTGATATTTTTTCACACTTTTGTTAAGGGTTTTTTGTACCTTCAAAACTTGTTTTCCCTCATAATCAAACATCTATAGAGCCTATATAAATTATTATATAACTTTTGGCTATCTAAAAGTTTTTAGAATAAATTTCTTATGTCAACATTGATGAGCCTAGTATTTGTCCCTATTAGTTATGTTTATCTCTTGCTCTTTGGAATATTTCTTAGATATTCCTAAAAGTTTTTGACTAATATTTAAATCATAAAGAACTAAACTTGATAAATGATGGATTGATAAATATTTTTATGTTTAGATGGTTATTTGTAAAATATGATAGCATATTATGATGAGTTGTGGTAATTTTGGGGTAAGTGAAAAAAGATGGTTCCCAAAAAGGGGGTTTAAGTGGCCACTTTTTTTTTTTTCTTCTTCCTAAAATCAGGAAATACAGACCTTGGACATGAAATTGAGGATAGGTACACTCAAAATTTTTATATGGAACAATAACAAGGATCGAAGTGCTCTGAGTCTACTTTCTAAACTACTAATTTATTTTGAAAATGGTTGAGATTAAGAGGTTCAAAAGAGGGACATACACAAATTGGTGTTATTTTTGTCAGAAAAAACATAACATAGCAACTCTTGTACGACCCTAGCACAATGATTTTTTTTAGTATTTTTAAAATTGCTATAGTAAGAAGTTAGGTAATAGTATGTAGTTGATGCATGATTTTTCTAATAATTTTTTAATGAATATTTGATTTTTTACTATTTTTCAAAGTGGACACTTCCTGAAAAAGAAAATTTTGGCCATGCTACCCCTACAAATTTTGGAAACTAATTGATTTTTAATTTTTTTTTGTAGAATAGAGTCTAGTTTCTAAAAATGTAGTTTATTTGAAATTTTGATGAATGGTTAATTTATAACAAAAAACACCAAACACTATTTTTTTCCAAATAAGAGACACACAAACAAAATAAATTATGGATTAAAGGCTTAACATTGTTAGAAAGTGAAAAAAATTACATCGTTGGATAGTTAAGAGAGAACCTAAAATTACCTAGATGTTCAATTTGTTTGATATTGAACCACATGCAATCTTGATGGTGAGCACGAACCCGATTATGTGAAATATTGTAGAATTTGCAAAAACATGTCTCTGGTCATTGGGAATGCCCTCCAAGCCTTTGGGTTGGTATTCCAAGGGAAATACCAAGCCCAAGGCTTGGGGATTCCCAAAGAAAGATATAATGCGTGCGTGTTATAACACGCTCACGTTATATCTTAGTTTTGACATGGCGTTTGCGTTTTGTGAATGCATTGACAAAACACGAGCGCACTATAATGTGCTCATGTTTTGATCTACATCAATTTTATTTTTCTTATCCTTTTTTTTGTTTCTTCTCATTATCTTTTACATATGGACATTTAATTTCTTATACTTTAAGTTATATTTCATGTATATAGTTTCAGGATGTTTGAGAGTGGTTTTGGATCTCTAAGAGTTATAATGAAAATTCTAGTTTTTGGAATATATCACAAATTTTAGACTTAGTCAAATTTTAGTAATCAGGAGGTCAAATTTCAATAATTAGAAAGTTATATTATTTCTCTCTCTATCTCACTCATTTTTATCCCTAACACTCTAGACCTCTCTCTCACTATCTACATTCATTTATCTAACTATCTCTCCCTTGATCTCAAGAACTCTCTCTATGTCTCTCTCTCTCTCTCTCTCTCTCTCTCTCTCTCTCTCTCTCTCTCTCTCTCTCTCTCCTTTATCATCTAATTCTTTGTACCTCAATTATCTCTCCCTCCCTCCCTCCTTCCCTCTCTACTTATCTCTATCTCCCTCCCTCCATCTCCCTCTCTCTCTACCTGCCTACCTCTCCCTCCATCACTCCCTACCACTCTCTCTATTTCTCTCTACCTCACCTCTCTCTCACCTCCCTCTCTCTCCCTCCATACTTCTCTGCCCCTCTCTTCTTCCCTATCTACTCTCTATCTTCCAATCCCTCTCTCTACCTACCTATGCATCCATCAAACCTTACCACTCTCTCTCTAAACCTCTTTATCTCACCTTTCTCTCCCTCCCTACCTCTTCCTCCCCCTATCATTCCATCTCTACTCTCTCTATCTCTACCTCTCCTTCCATCTCTACTTATATTTATCTCCTCTCTTCATCTCTCTACCTACCTATCCTTCCACCACTCTCTATTTCTCTATATCTCACCTCTCTCTCCCTCACTACATCTCCCTCCCTCTCTCCCTCCTCTACTTATCTATATCTCCCCTCTCCCTCTCTACCTATCTCTCCATCCATCACAACCTCCCACTCTCTTTCTATTAATCTCTATCTCACCTCCCACTCTCCATACATACCTCTCTCTCTCCTTCCCTCTCTAATCTCTATCTCCCTAATACCTCTCCATCCATAACTTGCTAACACTCTCTCTACACCTCTCTATTTTTCTTCTCTCCCTCCCTCCCTCATTCCCTCTCTACTCTCTCTCTACCTCTCCTTCCCTCTCTAATTATCTTTATCTCCCCTATCCCTCTCTCTCTCTAACTAGATGTATCCCTCCCTAACTTTTCCCATATCTACTCTCTCTCTCTCTCTCTCTCTCTCACCATTCTTTCTTTCCCTCTTTGTAACTCTCTACTTCTCTATATGTCACCATTCTCTAGATCTACATATATTTATCTCACCTATCCCTCTTTACCTCTCCCTTCCTCCCCTCTCTCACCCACCCTTCCTCCCTCTATCTCTATCTCTCTCTACTTCTCTCTCTCACCTATCCCTCTCTACCAGCATATCCCTCCATCACTCCCTCCCACTCTCTCTCTATTGCTCTCTATCTCACCTATCTCTCACCTCTCTCTCTCTCCCTCCATACCTCTCCCTCTCCTTCCCTCTCTAATATCTATATCCCTAATCCATCTCTACCTACCTCTCCATCCATCACTCCCTACCACTCTCTCTACAACTCTCTATCTCACTTCTCTCCCTCCCTTATTCTCTGTCTACTTCTCTTTTCCTCTCCTTCTTTCTCTAATTATCTATATCTCCCCTATTCCTCTCTCTCACTACATGTCTCCCTCCCTAAATTTCCCCTATCTAATCTCTATCTCTCCACTCCCTCCCTCTACCTCTCTCTCTCTCGCTCTCTCTCACTCCTCCCTCACCCTCTTTATCTCACTCTCTCCTCTCTATTTCACCATTCTCTCTTTCCCTCTCTATAAATATCTCCTTCTCTATATCTCACCATTCTCTCTCTACTTATCTTTATCTCATCTATCCCTATTTACCTCTCCCTTCCTCCCCTCCCTCACCCACCCTCTCTCCTTCCCTCTATCTCTATATCTCTCTACTTATCTCTATCTCACCTATCCCTCTCTACCCACATATCCCTTTATCACTCCCTACCACACTCTATTTATTGCTCTCTATATCACCTTTCTCTCACCTCCCTCTCTCTCCCTCCATACCTCACCCTCCATCTGTCCTTCCTTATATTCTCTTTATCTCTCATGTCTCTCTACCTCTCCTTCCCTCTATAATTATCTTTATCCCCTCTTTCCCTCCCAACCTCTCTCTCTCTCCCCCCAATCCCTCACCCCCCCTCTTTCTCTCTCCCCCTATGAGGGTTGAGGGTGTAAGGTTTAGTGTAAGGTATAGGGTTAAGTGTATAGGGAATAGGGATTAGGGTTTAGGATATTAGGTATAAATTTGAGGGTACAGGGTATAGGGATGAGGGATAAGGGTTTAGGGTTTAGGGTTTACGGTATAGGCTTGAGGGTTGATGAATAGTGTTTAGGGTTGAGGTGTTGGATTTCAATTATGACAATGTTTTTTCTTGATGTCAAAGTCACCATGTTCATCTATATTTTAGATAAACTACTCATGTTTCATCTATCTATTTCAATCATTATTCATTTACAAATGTGCTTATGGTTTTAATTGGACTAATAGTGTTATCATGCTACATGATATAGGGTTATCTATTTAAATATTCTTGGACAGGTTCAGTTTGATCAGGTGACAAAAATCTATTTCTTTCAGATGCCTATTACATTCTCAGGTTACAAAATGTTTATTTCACATTGCTCATTATCAGTTTGATTTGGCATCATTGGTTGATCTTGGCATCATTGACAAGATTCGTTTGATTATGTCTTCATGGAATATTTTCATTCTATTGATCATCATGGTTGACTCATATTTATTTGATGTCAATGGCTTTGATACATTATTTGATACATGACATATTGGGTTGGAATTACATTAATGTTCTCTTTGGAATTCGAGATTGATATTTCATTTGGAATCATATGTTAAAAGATACATCATTAATAAGAAAGTATCAACATCTAAAGGTGATCTCTTTTCTTTGGCATATAAATTAACCCTATCGAGTTTCTTTGGGAATTTTGTTTTTTTTGGTATCTTGTCAAATATTTATGGCTCATTTAAAAGTCACATGGAAGTGACTATTCTATTGGTCTAGAATGGTGATTTCTCTTTAAGGTGTTAAGGTCAACAAAAGGTATGGGGAAATATTTAAAAGTCACTAGGAAGTGACGTGGCAATCGACCTTGTGAAGAGGGCATTTCTAAATGACATGAAAACCATCATTTATCATTATCTTTGTCGGCATTTTCTTGAAATTCATTGGACATTGTATAAAGTTGATAATTCAAATGGACACATTAGAATCAATAATCAAAGGTGATTATTGTGTCGGCATCTATGGTTAATGTTTTGACTGGGGATATGAAATCATAATTATTTTTGTTAATAACACACGCTTATCCTTTCGAACTTCAAACATTATGGTGTTTTGGCTTTGACATCGATTGTCTTGGGGAAAAAAATGGATTAGGGTAAACTCATTTTTGGTCATTCTTTTGTTAAGGGTTGAAACCCTTGCGTCTGTTGTCGCCATGGATAGGTAGTAACAGTAGTTACTCTATTGATTCTTCTTGCTACAATCAAAATAATAGATGTTTGAGCTCTTTGTAAGAGCTATGCCATGGTTGGTGATTTGGTTTTCCATTTCTCTTTGGGTGAGGGCTCGAGCATGGAAGGAGATATGCTAGTTTTCCATCTGCTGGGTTGGTAAACTCCTCATAACAAATTATCATGTTCTATTTTTAGTTTCATTGAGATTATCAGGTATTCCTACCTCTCATTGGTGAATGTCTTTGAAGGGAAAATTTATTTTCTCTTCAGATTCATGCTTGCTCTATAATATTTTCCATCATTTGGTGTTTATTTTTATCAAAAATATGTGTTTGGTCTTTTTGCTCGAATCAAAAAAGGTGAAAATGATTTACTTGTTTATCTCTATCAGAAGATCATGCATTGATTACAGTTATATTTCATTTCTCCTTGTGGGTATTATGAAAATGCTGATTATTCTGGGTCATTGGGTTCATGATAATATGGGTTTGGTTACAACCCCTTGTAGTGATATCCATTTGCATTTTTAGTTTGAAAAAAGGGTAATGTGAAGCATATTGGTGTCTCTCTATTATCTTCCTCCACCTATCATTTATTCTATTGGAGTGTCTTTTGCTAACATATGAGTGTGGGTATTATTGTTGATTCAAATCACTTCAAATCTGAAAGTGATATTATTGGTGCTTTTGTATACTTGTAACAATTGATTCTTCTGGTGAAGATTCCACCCTTCACAACCTTTGATGGGTTCTAAGTCATTTTTCTAAAAATGTATTTTCTATCACACATTGTCAGAAGAATCATTTTCTTGGTGCATACTTCACTATATCTCTTGTATTCTTGGCATGTAACTGACAAAATATTTGTCTTATCAATTTACCTCTATTGAAGGTTAAAAATAAAAAGAAACATATACATTATTGTAATGTGAGAGATATTATGATTGAACATAATTGTTGTATTGTCTATTCCTGAGAGACATTTTGTGATAACTCTGAAATTGTAAATCTGAAACAAAATGCAGAACAATAAGCTTTCCTTTTGATATGTATAGTATTTTGAGGGTTCAAGAGAGAACCTTTAGGATATTAGGGGTATTGGAATGTAAATCTTGTAGAGGGTAAAAGATTTGAAACAAATAAATTATTTGATATTGTTTATTATACTGAAACAAAAGAGGGGTTGGTGCTCCTTGAAATTGGTGTTTCAAAATGAGGGGTTGGTGCTCCTTGAGTTGGTGCTCAAAAATTAGCCTATAAGGCATTGTTAATAGTGGTTTTTCAAATAAGAGCTTGAAAGGTAGCATTTTAAGGAGTAGTTTTTCTACCCTAGGAGGGTTTTCCAGTCGGAAAATCTTGTGTCTCATTCTTCATTTGTGGTTTCACTACTTTAATGTGTCAATGTTGTGTTGTTTACTGTTCAACTATTAGATTTCTTATTTCAGTTTTTGAATGATTGCATTCAACTCATGAATGTTCTTTCCATTGAAATGTTGAGAACAAATGTGTGCTATGGTTTAATTTTTGAAAAGAGTAAAAGATGTTAAGACACTGATTCACCCCCCCCTCTCAGTGTCATTTTCACTCCAAAAATTGGTAGCAGAGCATAAGGTCCTCTAATAGGTCTAAACCACCTAGGATTGATTTTGGTCTTGGAGTATTTTAAAAATTTCTCAAGCTCATGAAGGAACTTCCATGACTAGAGCTCCATTATTTTATGGAACTGATTATGTATTATGGAAAATCAAAATGGAAACATATATGATTTCTATTGATCTCGATGTGTGGAGAATATTATTGAATGGGTACATAGTGCCAACCACATTACCCACAACTACTGATGAAAAGAAAAATTATGAAAGTAATGCTAGAGAAAAACATGCTCTCTTGTGTGCATTAACTAAAAATGTTTTCGTTAAAGTCATGTATTTCAAGTTTGCTTAGAAAATCAGGATTAAACTTGAAACCATTTATCAAGGAAATGAAAGAGTGAAACAGTCAAAAGTCCTTACTCTAAAACATCAGTTTGAGGAAATGAAAATGAGGGATGATGAAAAAGTGGCTGATTACTTCTTGAGAATTGATGAAGTTGTCAATGCTATGAGAGGGCTGGGAGAAGATGTAAAAGAATTTGATGTAGTAACTAAGGTCATTAGAACCTTATTGCCTAAATTTGAAGATAAGGTTTCTACTCTTGAAGAAAAGAAACACTTTGACTAACTTACCTTAGATAGTTTACAAGGTACTCTGACTGCCTATGAAATGAGAATCAGTAAAAAAAATTCAACAGGAAAAGAAACTGCCTTTAACATTGAAAAGAAAGAAAAAGATGAGAATAGTGAGTCAAAATTTTCTGATTCTAAAGAATCCCATTTTGTTAGAAAGCTTAAAAAAGGATCTAGAAAATATAAGGGAAAACTTCCCTTTAAGTGTTTTAACTATGGAAAAATAGGTCACTTTGCTGCAAAGTGCCCCTATGGTGATCAAAACAATGACTATGAGAAATCTGAAAAATAGCCTAAGAAAAAGGCCTGTAAACCTAAATAAAAATTCAACTTCAAAAAGAAGAAGACTCTATTTAGTAAAGATGAAACAGACACTGAATCTGAAGATTCTTTAGCTGAAGAAGATGAAACATTATTCATGGCTGAAATCATTCAGCAAGAAGATACAAACAACAATGATATTGAATATGGTGAATTAGATCTAGAAGGTGAACTGAAATGCGCTTTAAAAGATATTAGAAAACTCAAAAGTAAAATTCTTGCTCAAGAAAAAAAATATGCTCAAGCTCTTGCTCAAGAACAAACTTCAAATCAAGAAATAGTCTCTTTGGAGACTCAGCTTGAAGAAGCCAAGAGAGTTGAGGATTGTCTTCATGTTGATATAAGTAATAAAGATCAAGAAATACAAAGACTTGAACATGAAATTTTTGATCTTAGGAAGACCATTGAAAAGTATGAAAGTACTTTGAAACTGAATGACATACTTAGCAAGAAGAAGTTGAATAAGGATAAAACTGGTGTTGGGTTTGAGAAGGGTGAATGTTCAAATGATGATGCAAAGCAAAAAGATGCTGCTGCAAATAAAAGTTTTGAATCAAATCATCTTAATTCTGATAAGAACAATGTCCATTCTTTTAGGAGTAACATAACATCATACATATTCAACCCTTTCTTTTATGGGTATTGCTTTTTTTGCAACAATTTTAGCCATAAAATGATCTCTTACAGACTTATGAATCCTAGAATACCTAGGTTTGGTCATAAGCAATAATTTGGTTTTCCTAAATAGATCAAATGCTTTAAATGCAATACTTTGGGTCATTTTGTTAAGTAGTGGAAAGCTGATCTGCAAAATACACAACATAAAACCAAAATGGTTTGGAAACCTAAGAATGTCAAAAATATAAAAAAAACTATGTTAGTTCAAACTACTTTTCATTCCAAGAAAAAGGACTTACGGGTCCTAGACAGTGGTTTTTCTAACCACATAATAGGTGACAAGGATAAATTCATCAAACTTGAAGATTATGTAGGTGGATATGTGAAGTTTGGTGATAATTCTTGTATACAAATTAAAGGTAGAGGTTCACTTCTTCTAAATGAGGACACTCCTATCTACAATGTGTTTTATGTGGAAGGTCTAAAGCACAATCTTCTAAGTGTTAGTCAAATTTGTGATAGTGGTTATCATGTTGTGTTCACTTCACAGGGATGTGAGATTAAAAACAAGCTTGGAAAGGTTGTTACAGCTAGAAGAAGGACTAAAAGAAATGTTTACAATCTTCTTAACACGTCTGGTAATGACAATAATCAAGGTATGTGTCTAATGGGTCAAGTTGAAGAAAGCTGGTTGTGGCATAAGAGACTAGGACATATAAATTTTGACAATCTGGTTAGAATCAACAAAAATAGAAATGTTAGAGGTTTACTAGTCCTTAACAAACCAGAAAATTTTGTGTGTAAAGAATGTTTAAGCGGTAAACAAACTAGAGTTAGTTTTAAAAAAAAGAGCATTCTTCATCAAAACCTTTATAGCTAGTGCATACAGACTTGTGTGGACCAACTAGAACAAGGTCTATTAATGGTGAAAATTTCTTTATGCTATTTTTGGATGATTATACTAGAATGGTTTGGGTCACATTTCTCAAACACAAATCAAAAGCTTTTGAAAGATTCAAAATCTTTCGTAAAATGGTTGAAAAAGAATCAAATTTAAAACTCAAATGTCTAAAATCTGATAAAGGAGGTGAGTTCACCTCTCAGGAGTTTATTGATTACTGTGAACAACACGATATTAAGAGGCAGTACGCTGCCACTAGAACACCTCAACAAAATGGGGTAGTTGAATGTAAAAACATAACAGTAAAATAAATGGCTAGAAGAATACTAGATGAGGCTAAGTTTCCTGATATGTATTGGAAAGAAGTTGTTCATACAACTGTATACATTTTGAATAGAGTGCAACTTAGGGTGAAATCTACATACACCCCTATGAACTATGGCATGGAAAAACAACTTCTATGAAGCATTTTAAATTTTTTGGAAGCAAGTGTTTTATCAAGAAAGATGATGATAATCTTGGAAATTTTGAATCAAAGTGTGATGAAGGTATCTTTTTGGGATACTCAACTCATAGTAAAGCCTATAAATGTCTTAAAAAAATGTGTAACAATATTGTTGAAGTAGTTAATGTAAAAGTTGATGAAAGATTACATTTAGATACTGAACCTATGCAGGATGATGAGGAAGAAGAATTTGAACTTGAAATAATTTCAGAATTGTTTGAAACAACAAAGCCTAATGTTGAATCAAATAGTCCTAAAAATGATGAATCAAGTCCTGAAAATGTGTGTCAAAAACTGTTTCAAAATCTCTTTCTAGATACCATCCTAAAGATTAGATTATAGGGGATAAATATGTAGGAGTTCAAACAAGAAGAAAGACTGCTAAATCTGATGAAAAAGCTCATATATACCTAAGCTTACAACTTTTTGTTTAGTTACACAGTTTGAGCCTAAAAATTATGATGAAGCTCTTATAGATGAATGTTGGCTTAATGCTATGTAGGAAGAAATTGATCAAATTATGAAAAATTAGACTTGGGAGTTAGTCCCAAGACCTGATGACAAGAATGTCATAGGTGGAAAATGGATTTTTAGAAATAAACTTGATGAAAATGGCAATGTTGTTCGCAACAAGGCAAGGTATGTTTGCAAAGGGTATGTGTTGATGGTGTTTTTATGCACTTCACAACACAGGAAATACGTAGGTGCATTACCTCTCTTGAAAGACAATCTTCCACAATCAAATTGTAGAACACTATCCTAAGGTCTCTCGGGTGTCAAGTCATGACGAGGCTTGGAATATTTCAGTTGATTTATGTGATTTGTTGGAATCACAGGGTGGCCTTACATAGTCAAAGCTGTAGGGGAATTGAGTCGATGAATGGAGTTCTATGGATATGGAATTACTATGCTTTGCTGTAGGCTCAGGCAGCAGTCTTAGACTCCATTATTTCATCAGATTTGGCTTTACACTGTGCAATGAACCTTAACACAAGTTGTTTCTTAAAAAAGGAAAAAGAAAAGGGTGAGGGAGGAAGACGTTTCCTGGACCTGCAACTACCGATGAACAGTGATCATGGAGGTTCCTATTGTGGACAGTTTCCTTAAAATAGAATTTCACTTAACCAAAATTCTCACAATATCATGAAATCTATGCTATCTTCTAAGGACTGCAGATATTCATCATTCATTCGCTATGGGAAGGTGAATAAAGATAAGATTCAATGAGCAACAATGAAATCAAAGTCCAGACTAACTTTACACAGTCATTTACCTTCAGTAAATGACCAAAAGTATGCACAAGGAGAGCATACACACAACAACAATCTTCAAAACTAGAGACAACATGCGAAAACTACCAAATCTAATCTAAAGGCATTAAAACAACAAAGTAACTTAAAGCAAAGCTATAACTAAAAGGGAGAGGAATCATGAAACATATTGAGAAACCCAGAAATACACCAGAAAATGACTGTATTTGCTATTATAATTTCTGCAGCATGCCTTTACAACAACTCAACTCTCTTAGAATGAGAGGAGGAGAGCCCTATTTATAGTTTTCAAAAAACAAAATGAGTGGCCAAGATTTTATTCAATTGTATGGCCAATATTCACTTTACATTAGGGTTTCACCTACCCCCAAATATATTACATTTATAAATAACTTCTTGTTTCTTCCCTATTTCATCATCTAGTGACAACACTGTAGCAAATTTGTCTTTTAGCCATTTTCCCTTTGCTATAGCTATTCCTCAAGGAACTCTTCATTGATGACTGAATTGCCCTCTCGCTTCTTCAACGTGGCATACTTTATGAGACTTATCCACCTCCATGATGTCGGATTTCAAGATTTGGTAACTGCATTCGTAAGAATTGCTGCCAAGCTTCTTCCAGTCCTCATCATACTTAGCAACATTATCTTGAAAGAGTTCCGACTATGCGAAGGATCGGGCAGCAAAGCACATGAACTCAGTGGTGACCTTGGTGGACCTTCCATCTTCCATAATATTCAAGAAGTGGGGCATGATATTCTCAGGATTGATCTCGATCACGAGCATCTCATTCCCTGTCATCAGTTTGAGATACCGAACACACTCCTCTCTAGAATCCCTTACCCATTCAATGTCTGGTGCTATCTGTTCCAAAATTTGCTCAAGCCTTCTCTTCTGATGATCATGGTCTCGCTTCCAGGTGTCTACCAGCTAGTGATCATCATCCTTGAAGGAAAGGTCCTTTTCCTAGACATCGCTTGGCAACGTGAGTATGGCCTCAATCTTTGGGTAGGCCACATCGTACTTGCTTGGGAACTCTTCACAAATCTGCCTTGTGTCCTCGAGAGTTTTCTGAACCTCTAGGAACCTATTTGCTACCCAGGCAGCCAAGTTGATGCCTGTGTTTCCTATGTCCAAAACCTGTCGGAACCAATTTTTCGTAGTTTTGTCCAAGTTTCGTCTCTTTTTGAGCTTGTTAATCTGTTCCCTGGACAACAACAGAGGCAAGGCCGATGATGTTGTAGGCTACTCATCCGAAGATGACCACTACTGAATATAAGTCATTAGATCAACCACCTGCTCCTTTAGTTCTTCTTTGGAGACCTTATCCTGCTGGATAAGGTGCACCACTGTGGCAACCGACTCCTGGAGATGTTCAACCTTTTGTTCCCTTGTGGCCACTCCCAGGTCAATGGTGGAGACATTTTAAGTTATACCTTGTTCCCCAACCATCGGCATTGCTATTTGTACTACCCTTGATCCCAAGGCATCCATGGTTACCTTTGATTTGACCTTCGACTTCTTCTCTTTTCTGGTGCTTACTTGTGCTCTAGCCATGATGGCTTCTAGCCTTGCCTTGGGATCCTTCAAGGTGGGAGTCTTTTGCTTGAGTTGTCTTTGCAGCCAATCAGGCATTTGGGGTTCTTCCCTTGGTGGTTCACTTTGAGTCCTGCTGTCCTCCTTTTCGAGTTCGACGATTCTGACAACAAGAGCCTTCTCCTTTGTTCCTGTATCTTCCTTTTCTTCATTAGAATCTTGTTTGAATGTTTCATGTCTAGCGGGGAACTCGGTGAGTGACTACCCTTTGGGTGAATCCTTCTTTTCAACATCCTCCTTCTCGTTTAAAGTATCTTGATGCTCCTCGGGGCTCTTTGCTTGTTTTTCCTCATGGAGGAAAGTTTCCTTGTCATGCTCTGGAGTCTGACCATATTCCTCGGATGGAGACCTATTACCTTCCATCTCAGGAGCAGCAACCTCCTCTTCCCATGCAAGCCAGTCCTCGGCCTCCTTGTCCTCAATTTCCTTGAGCTACTTGCCCCACTCTGCATTGAGCTTGGGATCATTTGACTCTCGGATTAGCTCAACATCAAGGTCCTCAGTGCCCTCGCTAGATGACTCATAGGCCACCTCATCAATCTCTTGACACTCGAACAAGGGATGTTCATGATACTCAAATTCTTCATACTCTGGCGCCTTCTCAGCCTCCAGCTACTGTCGTTCATGCTCGTCTGATATCTGCATGGTCTCTTTCATTTTTGGTGATTCAGTGGAAGGGGATGCCATTGGAGTGGAGGCCATAGCTTGAGCTATCGCAGCTTGGACTATCAGATTGGTGAGCATCCCCGAAAGCTCAGATGACACATTCTGCATATACTTTACAAAAGAATCTGGAAGGCTTGGGGCTAGCGTTGTGGCAGCGGAAACGGAAGGAAGTTAAGGAGACATGGAGGAAGAGGTCATTGGCGAGGTGGTGGCGGATGATGAATCTACGGGAATAACTTGCAACACTGGAGGAGTAGGAGCAAGGTGGATGGAGATATCCACCTCAGGCGGGGAGGAAGCAGATGTTGGAATTGAAGTAAGCGGGGTGGCAACAGTGATTGTAATGGGTGGAGATCCCAACGAGCTAGATCCCTTCTTTATGATCCCAAGGGGTGAACCCTTGGGCATCACCGTTATCTCTGTGCCTCTAGTTGTTTTTCTTTTCTTCTTAGAGGGCTCTGGCTTAGAAGACTTACAGGCATAGACTTTTGGTTTGGGCAGTTGTTCGCTAGCCTCCTTTCTTTTCTTGGTCTTCAGCCATGGTGGGGTCTTAGATGTGTCCCTAGTTGCAGTGGTTGCTTCCCCACCTTCAGAGCCACTTGGTTCACTTACATGCTCACTTGCAAGTTCGGTGAACGTCAGGATGACCCCTTGCTATTTCAATTGAGCGACCCTCTCGTCTATCCATGCCCTTGTTCAAATTTCAATGGGCCTAGTGAGCACACCAATGTCATTAAGCTCGGGTGCATTCCAGTCAATTGCGGGCAGTGGCAGGTTAGAAACTGCATCGTAACCTAGGTCCACAACTGTGTCTTCATCCTCCTCTAGCTGATCAGGGATCGGACACAAGTTCACCATTCGTACATGGATGACGGTCATGCTCATGTAATGCTGCAACCATACCTCAAGATCATCCCTGCAGTTTGCCCAAAAGTCCTCGATGTTGTGGAGGTGGGCGTATTCATGCCCCAGTTCCTTTCTGACATGACCATAAGGATCCATTCGTGGCCTTGCCGTGTATTGTTCAATGTTATACTCTGCCAGCTCCTTTTCCGAATATCTTGCGCACTGGGAGGTGTGGATCTTATACATCCCCTGACCAAGGTTCATGGGATAGGCGGGGCCTGCCAGATGTTTTTTGCTGAAGACGCTGTGAATGTGTCGCAGCTGCCGAGTCAGCTCCAAAAGAATGATCCGGTCATTTGGGTATCGGGGCAGCTTTTTCGGTCTTTCAGTGAATCCCTCGGCATGAATGTATGTAAACTTGGGGAACTATATGTACCAAAAGGTGTACTGCCTGAGGAGGACCTTGGCATTGTGAGACGTCCTCCTATGAAAATCCCCTCCTACTGATTGGATGATGTGAGCAATGAAAGCGTCGTTCACCTTGCAGTAGTTTCTTTTGAAATTCTGGAATTGTAACTGAGGGTACTTGTCATAAGGCTTGAGCTCTGGCCCCGCTAGATCACTAGGCATCATTGTCAATCCCTGATAATGTTGCTGATTGGAAAGAGAATATACCAAGCAGGACGTCATGAAGAATTTGTTGGTTTTCTTCATGGTGGTAAACTGCTCGTGGAAGCAGTCGCTAATGATCTCGCCCCAATAGAAGATGATGCCCTTACCTCAGAGAATCTATTCTATGAAATAGAACATCCATTCTTGAAAGAAAACCGTGCTGGGAAGGCCCATGACTCAGCTGAGCAGAGTTACAAGGTCATGGTAGTCCTCGAAGAAGTCGCTGCGGAAGAGCTCATGAGGAAGCTTCCCAGCACTACCCCGTTTGTCCTTCAACTAGCACTGGTTGATAAGCTTTTTACACCCTAATGGGTCCTATTCCCACACCTCTTTACAGTCTTCCATGGTGGGGACCTCCATGCTCTCAAAGGCAGGAATGTGGAAGGTCTCTATTATACCTAACAGAGACATATCTACAAGGATATTCCCCTCATGGTCCACTATGGTTCTGGTATCAGATTGGTATGCCTCCATGCATGCCATCACCAGCTCTGGGGCCACTAAGTTTGGTGGGAAACCTGTAGCTTTAGCAACTCCATTGCTCTTTATTAATTTGGCGTTTGCTGTTTTCAGGTTCATTTTGACCTTCTGCGTGAATTCATCAACATTGACTTGTCCGATGTTGGTGTTTGAGACATCTCTCTAAAGGGCAGTGATCCTGGATTGAATAGGGACCCCCTAAAATTTGTATTTCATCAGGTCTCTGTCTTCCTTGCCCCTTGGTGGCTTGGCCATTCCTTTTCCTTTCTTGGAAACACCGGAAGTCTCTGCACCAGATTCCATAATTCTTGCACAAAAGTTGAGAATTAGTAATGATGAACTTGACAAAATGGCCACTGACAAACCCCTGCATGTCAAGATTAGCCCAACAATCATAATTCATATTTAATAACCATGGAAGCTAGATACTTCATTATTAGAGGGCAGTGCAGACAATCCAAAGTTCCTGGGTCGGAAATCCCTTGGCAGAATGTTGTTTGAAAGGGCAAAGTGAGAATGGAATTCCCATAGGCATTTTTTGAGGTTGGATTTAAAGATTTGAGGTTGGAGGCGGAGGAAAACCAAATTTTAGCAAGTGGGTCGAAATCCATTTTGTATTTGGAGGTAATTTGATGCCTCATTTGGAAGTTCGGGCATCATCTGCAGGGAAGCCGTCTGAAACGGCGTAGAGGAAACGAAATTCCAGGCGGCGGAATTTGGGTGTCGGATTGCCATCGCCGAGAAGCGGCCATGGGTCGGCCATTAGGAACGTCAAAACAAAAGCGAAAATCCAAGGGAGGAAGTTTCCGAAAGTGGTCAGAGGGTTCGAGACAATCGACCGACGAATGGAGCACCGGGACCCGAAGGTCGGGAAGACGCTCGGACGGGGCCGTTTAAAATGGCGTAAGAGGGACGGAATCCCGAGAGGGGAATTCTGAGGTTTTGAATTTGAAAGAAGTTCGGAGGGAGTACCTAGATTTTTGGTTTTTGTGGACAGCGGACCGGGTTCCGGGATCCGAGAAGATGCTCGAGCGAGGCCGTTTGGAATGACGAAGACACAACGGAATCCCGGGAAGGGAATTACAGAGGTTGAAGTCCGAAGAGAGAAATTAGTGTCGAGGGTTTTGATCGAAAGATGGAAGATTTTGCGACCGGGAAGTGAAGTTCGGAAAGCCACAAGGTGAAAGCCGTTTGAAATGGCGAAGACGGGACGGAGTTCTGGGAACGAAATTCTGGAAACCGAATTCCGAGGTAAGATTTGAAAAAGATTGTGATTGGAGTTTGGACAGACTTCAAGGGTCTGGGGTTTGAGGGTTGGGAGGATGCTCGGGCAGGGCTGTTTGAAATGACGAGGATGCAACGGAATCCCGGGAAGGGAATTCCGATGGTCGAAGTTCGATGAGGAAAATTGCCAAATTCAAAGTTTGAAGAGGTACGGACGACCATGGGAAGACCCGGGCCCGGAAGGCACCAGCGTTGTTTTGAAGAACAGCCACGGCATGGTGAAGTTCCGGATCGAATTTTGGGTGACTTAACGATTGATTTTCACATTTTTAAAATATGGGTGTTGACCGGAAGGCACAAATCTACTTTATTTTAAACTCATTTTACAATTTGCATGCACAAAAATGCAAAATTTCATGAAATAGAGAGGGAGGGCGTGCAGACGGTGAACCTACCTCGAAATCTCGGAGAATGATCAGTCGGTCACACAAAAAATGATTGAAAACGGGGCTTGGGATGTTGGGCGGAAAACACTTGGTCGCCGGAAGTTCTCCAAACTTATCTATCACTCGCGCAATTGATAATGACGGCTGAAAAATTTATTTTTATAGAAAAACTGCCATTAATGCGACATTTAATTCCTCCGTACGATGGCAGGTTTGGTTGGTGAATTTGAAAACGCAGGGGCGACGGGAGGTCCGGGGTCCAGAGTTCGGAAAGCTGCCTGATTACAGCCGTTGAAACAATGAAGACCGATGGGAAACCCAGAATGGGAAACCCGACAGAGGAAATCTGGCAAGGGAAACCCAACAAGGGAAACTTGGTAGAGGAAATCCGGCAAGGGAATCCCAGAAAGGGAAACCCGACAAGGGAATCGCGAAAACTGCCATTGCTGCCAAAATGGCGTTTTGACAAGGAAAACTCGAGTTAACCCGAGACTTAGCAATTTTCGAAGGGGGGGGACTCTGTTCAAGCTTGAAATATGGCATTGGGAAATGCATCAACCCCTTTTGGGGCACAAAAATGGGTACGCAAAACGAGGCAAAACAAAAGGGGACCAAAAAAACAAAGAGGGAAAAGAGGGTCCCCATTTCGAACGGGGCGTGTGTGCAAAAAGCACAACAGTATGCTCAGTAAGAAGGTATTGAATTTGGTGAAACTTTTGCACCTGTTGCTAGACTTGAATCTATTAGAATATTCTTGGCTTATTTTGTTTTCAAGAACTTCACTGTTTATTAAATGGATGTCAAAAATGATTTTTTGAATTTTTGTTTAGATGAAGAATTTTATATAGAATAACCTGAAGGGTTTATTTTCAAAAACAAGCCTAATCATGTTTACAGGCTGAAAAAGTCTCTATATGGCTTAAAACAAGCACCTAGAGTATGGTACTTTAGGCTAGATAATCATTTGATTTCTAATGGCTTTGTTAGAGGAGGTGTTAACAACAATCTTTATGTTAAGATTGAAGGTTCTGATATTCTGGTTGTTGAAATCTATGTAGATGATACTATCTTTGGCTATAATAATATTGCTTTAAGCAAAAAATTCTCTCAGATTATGGAATCTGAATTTGAAATGTCATTGTTGGGAGAACTTACTTTCTTTCTAGTACTTCAAGTTTCTCAACTTGAAACTGGTATATTTATCTCTCAAACAAAGTATGCAAGAGAGATGCTTAAGAAATATCAAATGGATGAATGTCATCTAGTTAGCACTCCAATGGTTATAGGTTGCAAACTTACTAAAGTTAATGATTCTCCTAATGTAAATCCAACTGCATATAGGTCAATGATTGGTAGCTTGTTATATTTAACAACTTCTAGACCTAATATAATACAGGTAGTTTGCATGGTTGCAAGATTTCAATCATATCCTAAGGAATCTCATGTTACTGTTGCTAAAAGAATTCTTAAATATGTTAAGGGTACTCTTGATTATGGTCTTTGGTATCCTAGAAGTAATTATTTTTCGTTAATTGCATATACTAATGTTGACTGGGCTGGTTGTTTGGATGATAAGAAAAGCACCAGTGGTGTTACATTCTTTCTTGGTGATCGATTAGTGGCATGGCACAACAAGAAACAAGAATCTATTTCACTCTCTACTACTGAAGCATAATATGTTGCTGCCACTTCTTGTTGTACACAAGTTCTTTGGATGGCACAAACTCTATCTGATATGGGTATTGAAGTTCCTAAACTTGTTTCTATTTTATGTGATAACATTAGTGTGATTAATATCTCCAAAAATTGTGTTATGCACTCTCGCACTAAACACATTTCTATCAAGTTTCACTTTCTTCGAGAAAAAATGCTGGCCAATGAGGTTTGCTTACAATTTGTTGCCTCACAAGAACAGGTTGCTGACATTTTTACTGAATCTTTAGCTAAAGAATCATTTGAAAGGTTGAGATTTTGATTGGGAGTTATCTCTCAATATTTACTTCTTTGATTTAGCTAGTTTTCGCTTAGGGGGAGCTTGTTACAACATTTATTCATTCACAACTCTCTTGTAGTTTTAGTTTACTACTCTTAATGTTTTACTTGCAGCTGGTTCATACAGTTATTTGTTGGAATTTTAGTTGAGTTTCATGGAATTCTAGTATTTGGTTGGAATTTCATTTATGGTTTATGGCATTGCACATTCTCCTTTTTTATCCTTCATCATTGAGGCAAAAAGGGGGAGAGACATTTTTGTATTTTTCCATCAAGGACAAAGGGGGAGTTTGTTGGCTTTCAATTGTGACAATGTTTTTCCTTGATGTCAAAGTCACCATGTTCATCTATATTTCAGATCAGCTAATCATGTTTCAGCGATCTATTTCAGCCATTATTCATTTACAGATGTGCTTATGGTTTTAATTAGACTGACAGTGTTATCATGCTACAAGATACAAGGTTATCTGTTTAAATCTTCTTGGACAGGTTCAGTTTGATCAGGTGACAAAAATCTATTTCTTTCAGATGCCTATTACATTCTCATGTTACAAAATGTTTATTTCAAATTTCTCATTATCAGTTTGATTTTGGCATCATTGGTTGATCTTGGCATCATTGACAAGATTCATTTGATTATGTCTTCATGGCATATTTTCATTCTATTGATCCTCATGGCTGACTCATATTTCTTTGATGCCAATGGTTATGATACATTATTTGATACATCGCATATTGGGTTGGAATTATATTAATGTTCTCTTTGGCATTTGAGATTGATATTTCATTTGGCATCGTATGTTAAAAGAGACATCATTAATAAGGAAGTATCGACATCTAAAGGTGATCTCTTTTCTTTGGCATATAAATTAACCCTATCGGGTTTCTTTGGGCAATTTGGTTTTTTTGGTATCTTGTCAAATATTTATGGCTCATTTAAAAATCACATGGAAGTGACTATTCTATTAGCCTAGAATGGTGATTTCTCTTTAAGGTGTTAAGGCCGATAAAAGGTATGAGGAAATATTTAAAAGTCACTAGGAAGTGACATGGAAATCGACCTTGTGAAGAGGGAATTTCTAAATGACATGGCAACCATAATTTATCATTATCTTTTTCCGTATTTTCTTGAAATTCATTGAACATTGTATAAATATGATAATTCGAATGGACACATTAGAAGCAATAATCAAAGGTGATTATTGTGTCGGCATCTATGCTTAATGTTTTGACTGTGGATTTGAAATCATAATGATTTTTGTTAATAACACATGGTTATACTTTCAAACTTCAAACATTATTGTGTTTTGGCTTTGACATCGATTGTCTTGGGGAAACGAATGGATTAGGGCAAACTCATTTTTGGTCATTCTTTTGTTAAGGGTTGAAACCCTTGCCTCTGCCGCCACCATGGATAGGTAGTAACAATAGTTACTCTATTGATTCTTCTTGCTACAATCAAAATGACAGATGTTTGAGCTCTCTGTAAGAGCTATGTCGTGGTTGGTGATTTGGTTTTCTGTTTCTCTTTGGGTGAGGGCTCGAGCATGGAAGGAGATATGTTGGTTTTAGATCTATTGGGTTGGTAAAATCCTTACAATAGATTATCATGCTCTATTTTTAGTTTCATTGAGATTATCAAGTATTCCTACCTCTCATTGGTGAATGCCTTCAAAGGGAAAATTTCTTTTCTCTTCAAATTTGTGCTTGCTCTAGAATCTTTTCCATCATTTGGTGTTTATTTTTATCAAAAATCTGTGTTTGGTCTTTTTGCTTGAATCAAAAAAGGTGAAAATGATTTACTTGTTTATCTCTGTTAGAAGATCATGCTTTGATTATGGTTATATTTCATTTCTCCTTGTGGGTATTATGAAAATGCTGATTATTCTGGGTCACTGGGTTCATGATGATATGGGTTTGGTTACAACCCCTTGTAGTGATATTCATTTGCATTTTCAGTTTGAAAAAAGGGTAATGTGAAGCATATTGGTGTCTCTCTATTTTCATCCTCCACCTGTCATTTATTCTATTGGAGTGTCTTTTGCTAACAAATGATTGTGGGGATTATTGTTGATTCAAATCACTTCAAATCTGAAAGTGATATTATTGGTGCTTTTGTATAATTGTAATAGCTACTTCTTCTAGTGAAGATTCCACCCTTCATGACCTTTGATGGGTTCTGAGTCATTTTTCTAAAAATGCATTTTCTATCACACATTGTCAGAATAATCATTTTCTTGGTGCATACTTCACTGTATCTTTGGTATTCTTGGCATGTAACCGAAAAAATATTTGTCTTATCAATTTACCTCTGTTGAAGGTTAAAAATAAAAAGAAACATATCCATTATTGTAATGTGAGAGATATTGTGATTGAACACAGTTTTTGTATTGTCTATTCCTGAGAGACATTTTGTGATAACTCTGAAATTGTAAATCTAAAACAAAATGCAAAACAATAAGCTTTCCTTTTGATATGTCTAGTATTTTGAGGGTTCAAGAGAGAACCTTTAGGATATTAGGGGTATTGGAATGTAAATATTTTAGAGTTTAAAAGATTTGAAACAAAGAAATTCTCTGATATGTTTTATTGTACTGAAACAAAAGAGGGGTTGGTGCTCCTTGAAATTGGTGTTTCAGAGGGGTAGTTCTCCTTGAGTTGGTGCTCAAAAATTAGCCTATAAGGCATTGTTAATAGTGGTTTTTCAAATAAGAGCATGAAAGGAAGCATTTTAAGGAGGGTTTTCCACTCGACAAATCTTGTGTCTCATTGTTCATTTGTGGTTTCACTGCTATAGTGTGTCAATGCTATATTGTTTACTGTTCAGCTATTACATTTCTCATTTCAGTTTATGAATGATTGCATTCAACTCATGAATGTATTTGTCATTGAAATGTTGAAAATAAATGTGTGCTATGGTTTAAGTTTTGAAAAGAGTAAAATATGTTGAGGGTATTGGGTTGAGGATTTATGTATAAGTTTGAGGGTTGAGGGTATGAGGTTAAGTGTATAGGGTATAGGGATTAGGGTTAAGGGTGTAAGGTATAGGGTTAAGGCTTGAGAGTGTAGGGTTTTCTGTTTAATTATAGGGTTTAGGGATAATGTTTATGGTTTATGGTATAAGGTTGAGGGTGCAGGGTTAAGGGTTTAAGGTATAGGGTTGAGGGATAGTTTTCAAGGTTGAGGGTATATGGCTAAGTGTATAGTGTATAGGGTATAGGGTATAGGGTATATGGTATTGGGTATAGGATTGAGGTTTAGGGTTTAGGGTTTAGTGTAGAAGGTTGAATGTAGGATTTAGGGTTTAAGTATAGGGTTGATGGATGATGTTCAAGGCATAGGTTATAAGGTTGAGGGTATAGGGTATAGGGATTAGGGTTGAAGGTGTAGGGCTTAGTGTTTAAGGTATGGGGTTGAGGGTTGAGGTATAGTGTTCAAGTTTGGGGGTGTAGGGTTAAGTGTATAGGGTATAGAGATTAGGGTTTAGGGTTTAGGATATTGGGTATAGGGTTGAGGCTATTGGGTATAGGGTTGAGGGTTTAGGGTACAAGGTTTAATGTAGGATTTAACATTTAATTATAGGGTTAAGGGTTTAGGGATAATGTATAGGGTTTAGGGTATAGGGTATAGGGATGAGGGTTGAGGGTGTACTATTTATGGTTTAAGGTATAGGGTTGAAGGTATAAGGTTAAGTTTATAGGGTATAGGGATTAGGGTTTAGGATATTAGGTATAGGGTTGAGGGTATTGGGTCAAAGGTTTAAGGTTAAGTTTATAGGGTATAGGGATTAGGGTTTAGGAGAGAGAGAGAGAGAGAGAGAGAGAGAGAGAGAGAGAGAGAGAGAGAGAGAGAGAGAGAGAGAGAGCATTCTCTAGTTAGGGTGGGAGGGAAAGACTTGAGAGAGAAGAGGAGGAGGTGGGAGGGAGAGACCTAAGAGAGAGAGAGATATGGCCCCCATTTCTTGGACCCATTTTTTCAAACATGCCACTACATTGCCAATTTCATTGAATTGGCAAGCCAATGGGCCCACTAGCTTTCCAATTTAGTGAAATAGGCAACCTAACTTGCCCTATTTGAAAAAATGGGGTCTCTCGATGATGTAATTCTTGGAACCACTTTTTCAAATAGGTCACTACATTGCCAATTTCACCGAATTGGCAAGCTAGTGGGCCCACTAGCTTGCCAATTTGATGAAATTGACAACCTAACTTGGATTGATTGAAAAAATAGGTCTAAGAAATGGGGTCTCCCAGTGATCTAAATCACCAAGAAACCTGATTTTTTGGATCCATTTTTTTAAATAAACCACTACATTGCCAATTTCATAGAATTGGCAAGCCAATGAGCCCACTAGCTTGACAATTCAATGTATTTGGAAACCTAACTTTCCTGTTTTTAAAAATGGGGTCTCCTGGTGATGTAAATCATTGAGAGACCCCATTTTTTCAAACAATCCACTACATTCCCAATTTCACCAAATTGACAAGCTAGGGTAGAGGGTTTAAGGTTTTAAGGGTTTAAGGGTTAAGGGTAAAGGGTGGAGGGTCAAGGGTAGAGGGGAGAGAGATAAAAGGAGTGAGTGGGTGAGAGAGACTTGAGAGAGGGAAAGAGGGTAGGAGGGAGAGACTTGAGAGAAAGAGAGAGAGGGAGAGAGTTGGAGAGATAAAGGTTATAGGGTAGAGGGTTTAAGAGTTTAAGGGTTAAAGGTAGAAAATAAATGGTTAAGGGTAGAGGGGAGAGAGATAGGAGTGAGTGAGTGAGAGAAAGACCTGAGAAAGAAAGAGGGGGTAGGAGGGAGAGACTTGAGAGAGATAGAGGGTAGAGGGTTTAAGGGTTTAAGGTTTAAGGGTTTAAGGGTTAAGGGTTAAAGGTTTAGGGTTAAGGGTAGAGGGGATAGAGATAGAGGGAGTGAGTGAGTGAGAGAGAGACATAAGAGAGGGAGAGGGGGTGGGAGGTAGAGACTTGAGAGAGATAGAGAGATAGAGAGAGGGAGTGAGTGGGAGAGAGAAAGGGTAGAGGGTTAAGAGTAGAGGCTAGAGGGCCCACTAGCTTTCCAATTTGGTGAAATTGGCAACCTAACTTGGCTTGTTTGAACAAATGGGTTTGAGAAACCCCATTTCTTGGACCCATTTTTCCAAACAAGCCACTACATTGACAATTTTATAGAATTGGAAAGTTAGTGGGCCCACTAGCTTGGCAATTTAGTGAAATTGGCAACCTAAATTTCCCTATTTGAAAAAATGTGTCCAAGAAATGGGGTCTCCTAGTGATTTACATCACCGGGAGACCCCATTTCTTGGACCCATTTTTTCAAACAGGCCACTACATTGCCAATTTCATCGAAATGGAAAGCCAGTGGGCCCACTAGCTTGACAATTCAGTAAAATTGGCAACCTAACTTGCCTATTTGAAAAAATGGGGTCTCTCGATGATGTAAATCACTGGGAGACCCAATTTCTCTAAGCCATTTTTTCAAATAGGCCACTAAATTCCCAATTTTATTGAATTGGAAAGCTAGGGTAGAGGGTGGAGGGTTAAGGATAGAGGGAAGTGAGATAGGAGTGAGTGAGTGAGAGAGAGATAATTAAGAGAGGGGGATGGGGTAGGAGGGAGAGACTTGAGAGAAAGAGAGGGAGGGAGTGGGAGAGAGATAAAGGGTAGAGGGTAGAGGGTAGAGGGTAGAGGGTTCAAGTGTTTAAGGGTTAAGGGTAGAGGGTAGATGGTTAAGGGTAGAGGGAAGAGAGATAGGAATGAGTGAGCGAGAGAGAGACTTGAGAGTGTGAGAGGGGGTAGGAGGAAGAGACTTGATAGAAATAGAGGGTAGAGGGTTAAGAGTAGAGGGTTTAAAGGTTTTGGGTTTAAGGGTTAAGGATTTAGGGTTAAGGGTAGAGGGGAGAGAGATAGAGGGAGTGAGAGAGAGAGACCTGCAAGAGGGAGAGGGAGTGGGAGGTAGAGAATTGAAAGAGAAACAAAGAGAGAGGGAGTGAGTGGGAGATAGATAAATGGTAGAGGGCCCACTAGCTTGTCAATTAGGTGAAATTGGAAATCTAACTTGGCCTTTTTGAAAAAAATGGGTTTGAGAAATGGGGTCTCCCAATGATTTACATCATCAGGAGACCCCATTTCTTGGACTCATTTTTTCAAACAGGCCACTACATTACTAATTTCTCCGAATTGGAAAGCTAGGGTAGAGGGTTTAAGGGTTAAGGGTAGAGGGTAAAGGGTTAAGGGTAGAGGGGAGAGATATAGATGAAGTGAGTGAGAGAGAGACTTGAGAGAGGGAGAGGGGGTAGGAGGTAGAGAGAGAGAGAGAGAGAGAGAGAGAGAGAGAGAGAGAGAGGGTAGAGGGTAGATGGCTTAAGGGTTTAAGGGTTAAGGGTAGAGGGGAGAGAGATAGGAGCGAGTGAGTGAGTGAGAGAGACTTGAGAGAGGTAGAGGGGGTATGAGGAAGATACTTGAGAGATAGAGAGAGAGTGAGGGAGTGGGAGAGAGATAGAGTGTAGAGGGTTTAAGGGTTAAGTATTTAGAGTTTATGGTTAAGGGTAGAGGGGAGAGAGATAGAGCGAGTGACTGAGAGAGACTCGAGAGAAGGAGAGGGGGTAGGAGGGAGAGGGTTGAGAGAGAGAGGGAGGGAGGGAGTGGGAGAGATATAGAGGGAGGGAGGGTTAATGGTAGAGGGTAGAGAGTTTAAGGGTTAAGGGTTTAGGGTTTAGGGTTAAGGGTAGAAGGTTAAGGGTTTAAGGATTTAGGGTTTAAGGGTTAAGGGTAGAGGGTTTAGAGTAGAGGGGAGAGATATAGAGGGAGTGAGTGAGAGAGAGACTTGAGAGAGGGAGAGGGGGTAGGAGGGAGAGACTTTAGAGAGAGATATAGAGGGAGTGGGAGAGATATAGAGGGAGGCAGGGTTAAGGGTGGAGGGTAGATGGTTTAAGGGTTTAGGGTTTAGGCTTAAGGGTAGAAGGGAGAGAAATAGAGGAGTGACTTAGAGAGAGAGAACTGAGAGAGGGAGCGGGGTTAGGATGGAGAGGGTTGAAAGAGAGAGAGAGGGAGGGAGGGAGTGGGAGAGATAGAGGGAGAGAGGGTTAAGGGTATAGGGTAGAGGGTTTAGGGTTTAGGGTTTAAGGGTTAAGGGTTAAGGGTTAAGGGTTAAGTGTAGAGGGTTAAGGGTTTAAGGTTTAAGGGTTTAGGGTAGAGGATTAAGGGTTAAGGGTAGAGGGGAGAGAGATAGAGGGAATGCGTGAGTGAGTGAGAGAGACCTAAGAGAGGGAGAGGCATTAGGAGGGAGAGACTTGAGAGAGAGAGGGAGGGAGTGGGAGAGAGATAGAGGGAGGGAGGGTTAAGGGTAGAGTGTAGAGGGTTTAAGGGTTTAGTGTTTAAGGGTTAAGGGTAGAGGGGAGAGAGATAGAGGGAATGAGTGAGTGAGAGAGACCTAAGAGAAGGAGAGGGGGTAGGAGGGAGAGATTTTAGAGAGAGAGAGAGAGGGAGTGGGAGAAAAATAAAGGGTAAAGGGTTAATGGTAGAGGGTAGAGGGTTTAATGGTTAAGGGTTAAGTGTAGAGGGGAGAGAGATAAGAGAGAGAGAGAGACCTGAGAGAGGGAGAGGGAGTAGGAGGGAGAGACTTGGAGGAGATATATGGAATTCTCCCTCATGCCCCTCTCTCAAGACTCTCCCTCCTACCCCTCTCCCTCTCTCATCTGTCTCTCTCTCTCCCTCAATCCCTCTATCTCCCACCCCTCTACCTTAACCTAAACCATAAAACCTTATCCATTAAACCTTCACCCTTAAACCACTCTACCATCTACCATAACCTTCTACCATCTATGCATGCTCCTCCCTCCCTCCCTATATGTCTCTCAAGTATCTCCCTCCTACCCCCTCTCCCTCTCTCAAGTCTCTCTCCCACTCACTCACTCATTTTATCTCTCTCCCCTCTACCCTTAACCCTTAACACTTTACCCTATAACCTTAACCCTCTACCTTCTATGTCTCTTCCACTCCCTCCCTCTCTTTCACTCCCTCCCTCTATCTCTCTCCCCTCTCGCCTCTACCCTTAACCCTAAACCCTAAACACTTAACCCTTAAACACTCTACCCTCTTCCTTTAGACCTCTACCCTCTATCTCTCTCCCACTCCCTCTCCCTCTCTCTCTCAAGTATCTCCATCCTACCCTCTCTCCCTCTCTCAGGCCTCTCTCTTTCTCTCACTCACTCCCTCTATCTATCTCCCCTCTACCCTTAACCCTAAACCTTAAACCCTAAAACCTTAAAACCTCTACCCTCTACCCTCTATCTGTCTCCAACTCCTTCCCTCTCTCTCTCACTCTCTCTCCCTCATACCCCCCTCTCTCTCTTAGGTCTCTCTATCTCTCAATCAATCCTTCTATCTCTCTCCCCTCTACCCTTAACCTTCTACCCTCTATCTCTCTCCCACTCCCTCTATCTCCCCCCTCTACCCTTAAACCTAAACCCTAAACCCTTAACCCTTAAAACCTCTACCCTCTACCCTCTATCTCTCTCCCACTACCTCCATATATATATATATATATATATATATATCTCCTACCACCTCTCCCTCTATCAAGTCTCTCTCTCTATCACTCCTATCTCTCTCCCCTCTCCCCTCTCCCCTTAACCCTCTACCCTTAACCCTTAAACCCTTAAACCCTCTACCCTCTACCCTTAACCCTTAACCCTCTATCTCTCTCCCACTCCCTCTCTCTCTCAAATCTCTCCCTCCTTAACCCTCTCACTCTCTTACATATCTCTCTCTCTTAGTCACTTCCTCTATCTCTCTCCCCTCTAACCTTAACCCTAAACCCTAAACCCTTAACCCCTAAACACTAAACCCTTAAACCCTCTACCCTCTACCCTCTACCATCTACCCTTAACCCTCCCTCCGTCTATCTCTCTCTCCCACTCCCTCCTCTCTCTTTCTCTCTCTCAAGTCTCTCCCTCTTACCCCCTCTCCCTGTCTCATGTCTCTCTCTCTCTCAATCACTCACTCCCTCTATCTCTCTCCCCTACTATGTGGCAAACCTCTGCCATTAACCTTAGGCCCAAACCTTATGGAAGCCATGGCCCTTAGACCCTCTGCCCTCTACCCTTAACCCTCCCTCCCTCTATCTCTCCCACTCCCTCCCTCCCTCTCTCTCTCAACCCTCTCCCTCCTACTCCCTCTCCCTCTCTCAAGATTCTCTCTCTCAGTCACTCCCTCTATTTCTCTCCCCTCTACCCTTAAGCCTAAACCCTAAACCTTTAAACCCTAAAACCTTAAACCCTCTACCCTCTACCCTTAACCTTTCCTCCCTCTATCTCTCTCCCACTCCCTCCATCTCTCTCTCTCAAGTATCTCCCTCCTACCTCCTCTCCCTCTCTGAGGTCTCTCACTAACTCACTCCCTCTATCTTTCTGCCCTCTACACTAAACCCTCTACCCTCTACCCTTAACCCTTAAACCATAAAATCTTAAACCCTTAACCCTTAAAATCTCTACCCTCTACCCTTAACCCTCCCTCCCTCTATCTCTCTCCCACTCCTTCCCTCTCTCTCTCAACCCTCTCCCTCCTACCTACTCTCCCTCTCTTAGGTCTCTCTCTCTCTATCAGTCACTCCCACTTTCTCTCTCCCCTCTACCCTTAACTGTAAACCCTAAAATTTTAACCCTTAAACTCTTTACCCTCAACCTTTAACCCTCCCTCCCTCTATCTCTCTCCCCTCCTCCCCCTCTCTCTCTCAAGTATCTCCCTCCTACCCCCTCTCCCTCTCTCAATTCTCTCTCTCTCACTCACTCCCTCTATCTCTCTCTCCTCTACCATATAAATTGGATCCTCAACCCTCATCTATCTCTGTCCCTCCCTCCTCTTCTCTACTTCTCTCTATCTCACTTCTCCCTCCATATCTCCCTCCATCCCTCCCTCCCTCTCTACCCTAATCCCTCAATCCTCAACCTTTAAACCCTTAATCACTCAACCCTAAACCCTAAACCCTTAAACCCTCTACCCTCTACCCTATTCCCTCAATGCTTAAACCCTTAAACTCAAGTAAAATCTCTACCTTGATACCTGAAACCTCAACCCTATACCTTGTACCCTCAAACCTTAAACCCTAATCCCTCAACCCTTATACCCTCTACCCTATACCCTCTACCCTGAACCTTAAACCCTCAACCCTAAAACCTTAAACCCTCTACCCTCTACCCTCTACGCTCTACCCTATACATTAAACCCTCAAGCCTCAATTCTCAACCCTCAACCCTTAATCCCTCAACCCTAGGTAGGTAGGGAAACATAGGTGAGATACAAAGTGATAAAGGAAGAGGTAGGTAAAAAAAGGGAGAGGGGAGATAAACATAGGTAGACAGAGAAGGAGATGTAGACAAAGGAGAGATAGAGAGAAGTGGAGAGGGGAGGGAGGGACAAGTAGGGAGGAGATAGATGTGAGTGAGTGAGTGTGTGCCTGTGTGCGAGAGAGAGATGGGGTAGAGAGAGAGGTAGAGGGAGGGAGAGGAGAGATAGAGAGTAGAGAGGGAAATAGGTAGGTATGAGACATAATTGAGATATAGAGTGATGGAGGGAGAGGTGGGTAAAGAGATGGAGAGGGGAGATAAAGTTAAATAAAGAGGGAAGGAGATGTAGAGAGATATTATAGATAGAGAGAAGTAGAGAGTGGAGGAATGGAGGGAGAGGAAGGGAGGAGATAGAGGTGAGTGTGTGTGAGAGGGAGAGAGAGTGAGAGGAGAGGAAATGAGGGGAGAGAGGAAGGGGGAGGGAGAGAAAGAGAGTAGAGAGGGAAGGGGGGAGAGATAGAGAGTAGAGAGGGAAGGAGAGAGTAAGAGAGAAATAGGGGGGAGGGATAGAGAGGTAGATAGAGTGGTAGGTAGTGGAGGGAGAGGTAGATAGAGAGGGAAGGATAGAGGGAGGGATAGGATGGAGATAGGGAAGGAGGGAGAGTAAGATGGAGAGAGTCTGGTGAGATAAAGAGTTGAGAGGTAAGGAGAGAATGATAAAGAGAGATAAAGAGAGAGAGGGAGGTTGGATGTAGGGAGAGGTAGAAAGGGATAGGTGAGATAGAGAGAGGTAAGGAGGGAAAGTGGGATAAAGAGAGAATGGTGATTTAGAGAGGAGGGAGTGAGAGGGAAGGAGGGAAAGTGGGAGAGAGAATGATGATTTAGAGAGGAGGGAGTGAGAAGTATGGATAGAGATAGTGGTGAGATAGAGAGAAGGAGAGAGTGAGAGAGAAAGAGAGGGATGGAGAGATAAAGAGATAGATAGGTTGAGGAAGGGAGTTGAGGAAGGGAGAGGAAAGATAAAGAGTAGAGAGGGAAATAGGTAGGGAAGGAGACATAGGTGAGATAGAGAGGGATGGAGATAGAGTGATGGAGAGAGAGGAGAGATAGAGAGAAGAGAGGGAAAGAGGTAGGGACAAAGACATAGGTGAGATACAAAGAGATGGAGGGAGAGGTAGGTAAAGAGAGAGATAGGGGAGATAAAGATAAATAGAGAGGGAAGGAGATGCATAATGAGAGAAGAGATAGAGAGAAGTAGAGAGGGGAGGGAGGGGGGTAGATGTAGGGAGGAGATAGAGGGGTGAGAGAGAGAGAGAGAGAGGGGAGAGAGGGAGAAAGGGAGAGAGAGAGTGGAGAGATAGAGAGTAGAGAGAAGGAGAGAGTGAGAGAGAAAGATCATACAAGTTGTTGAATACTAAAATTTGACCTCCTGATTACTAAAATTTGACATGCTAATTACTGAAATTTTACTAAGTGTGAAATTTTTAAGATCTTCCAAAAACTAGAATTTTTATTATAAGTCCTAGAGATCTGAAACCACTCTTAAACATCATGCCTATATACATGAAATATAACTTAAAGTATAAGAAAGTAAATTTCCATATGTAAATGTCCACTTAGAAAGAGACAAGAAAAAGAGAAGGAAAAATTTCAATGTAGACCAAAACACGAGCGCATTATAACACCCTCGTGTTTTGGAAATGTTTTTTTGATTTAAAAAAATGCACATTTTTTGATCTCAAAATGAGCACATTTTTTGAAATTTAAACCATAACGTGAGCATGTTTTACTACAATGCGCTCACATTTTCACTATTTCGGGATGAAAAAGTAAATTGGCCACAAATTGGCTACCCATATTTTTGCACCCACCCTATAGCATATAAGTAATTTTTAGGAACTAACCATGCAACAAAGGAAACATACAACATGTAGAAAAAGTACTATTGCAAACAAGCAAACAAAATATCAAGCATGTGTAATTGATTGATTTTACAGCTGCAACCACAAAGATGGGATACCTATAGCTAAGAGAACTTGCATCCATAAGAACTAGAAAACATGGATATAATATCAACCACCAACAATAAACTCTATCATAATGAGTAGGAAGAAAATCCATGATAGTAGATAATGGAAAAAATTATAATAATTCTCTAGTTTCACACATCATGTCATTTTCTTATACATATAGAGATCTCGATTCCTTAGTCACAGTTAGAAGAATTACACTAGGACTCTATTTCATGAAGTTTCCTATTTTATGTTTTTAAGATGAAATAATTGTCTTCCTATCTTTTGGGAATGAGAAAATCTATAAAGTAGGTGGTTATTGTAGTGCCCCTTTGTGATTGGCCTTTTCTAGTGATTGGTAAATTAATGTTTTGAGTTGACTTGTTTAATCGATTTAATTAAAATAAACTAATTTATAAGGTCATTTAATTAAATTGGAATTAAATAAATAATTAAATAAATCAAGATTGGAGAATGGATACTTATAAGGAATTTTGATAATTAATTTATTAAGTGAAATTGTTATGTGACAAGGTAATTTATAATTCAAAATAAAGATAATAATTATTATTATCATTATGATTTAATTAGGAAAATAATAAAATTTAAAATAAAATGGTTAATTTGAATGTGATTTCAAACAAGTTAAAGCAATTTAAAAGATATAAAAAGTGGAGTTCGTGCACATGCATGACTCCAAACTAATTGTGAAAGGGGAAAATTGTTATTTTGAGGGGATATTGCTTGATTTTTATTTTGGAAAGCTAATGAATTTCCAAATTTTTAATAAGGTGGTTTTTGGGGGAAAAAGGGAGCATTGTTTTTTTTTTTTTCGAATGAAAATTTATGTCCGCAAGAATTTATCAAAATACAGATTTTCAATTGAAGATTGTTGCTGCGATAAGAGATCTCTTCGGCACTTGTCTTCCGTCTTTGAAGTGTAGGATCTCAGGTTGGCACCGCATTTACTCTGGTTTCATTTGTCTGTTATTTGCAAATGATCTCTCCTTCCCTTTTTCTGTTGAAAATGATTGTTTGAATGAATGAATGTGTTTGCAGATTTAGTGTCTTCTCGAACACCACTTATACCAATGTTTATGCCCTACATTTTTATGTGTTTCCAAGTATATATATATATATATATCATTTCTTGTCAATGATTACTTCTATGCTTAAATCCGATATCTGGTATTGTGATTTCATTTCATTGGAGCAATATTTCATTTGGGCAATTCGATGGTCATGTTTGCATTGTGATTCAACCCTTGTATGGTGATTTCCTTTCATAAACTATGTCTTTATATTACGGGTTGTGCTTGATGTTGTGGTAGCATTTCTATTCACTGCATATCAAGCTCATTATCAAATATTTCCTTATATATGGTGGTTTTTACTTGGCATGAAAACTTTCATCTAATTTATTATTTAGGGTATTGATGAACATAATTTTTTGTATGGAAAATTCACTATATGATTTTGGGTTAGCATTTGATAGGGATGTTAAATAATGGGGGTCGTTACTCATATGATATGTCTATTCTTGAATGCTCCAAACTATGTCCCATCTTAGTGTTTTTTTTATGAGGTTTAAGTTGCTATTGAATGGACCTTTATTGTTCACACACCTTACTCCCTCTTTGGCCGAATCTTGCTATATGTTGAGCCTATACATTGCATTTATGTTAGGAATTTTTCTACTGAGAATTCTCTGACATTTTTTTGAGGAGTGATGATATTGCATCTTAAGTATGGTATTCGCCGGGTTTTTTGCATGACAATCGATCTTGGTATAGTTGAGACTTTTGGTTTATTTAAATTGATATCCCTATTTTTTTTTGTATATAGTTTTGAATTGCATAAAATAGAAAGATTCAAGAGGTTATACTTTCTGTATTTGTGAATCAAATATTCATATATATCCTTTCTTTATGATTGTGTTTCATTTTGCTAAGAAGCCGATCCTTTTTAAGGATTCTTATTCATGCTATCGATATGGATTTCCTTAAGTCCTCATAGTCCCATTTGCCACAACACTTTATAATTTCTAACATAGAATATCCATAGAGGAATATCAATAGTGATTCCCAAAATAGTGTTGTTGGTGCTACAATTGTTGTTCTATCAAATTCAAGCAAATACTCAACTTCTAGATGGTCTTTCTAATCAAATTCCTATAATTTCCTTAAACACTATAGCCTCAAACTCCTAGAACCCAAACCTTTGGAAAAAATAACATTAAGTTAATAAATTATTTATTGTCACTGTTCCAAAACCATTTTTCCAAAAATGAATACTATTACCAGTAGAGTTCTTACGCTATGGTTTGTGAAAAATTCATGTCATTCTAAAGTCCCAAACAAATTGTTTTTGGTATAATATTTTAGTTAGTGTATATATATATATATATATATATATATATAGGTACATGTATGCATTTATTTGCTGCGATTCATAATATGTATGATAAATATTGCATTCTATCTTTATAAACATGTATATAAATATATATATACATGTATATATATTTATAGATATTAGGATATGGCTAAGGAATAACTCTGACTTTGGAAACTACTGATCTAGCTAGATAAATAAGGTAGAAATTTAATGGGAAATTAATTAGAAAAGAGAGGCAATTGATTTAGTCTTAATTGAGAGACTTATTTAAATGAATGAACTAGATGATATTTTAAATGTTGGTTCTTTTATAATTTGTTACTAGTTGATATGTGAATTCTGTATATTTAGGGATGTTATAAGATCATGCTATTGGGATAATTTTGGAAATGGAGATGATTTGGTGTTATTGTTTCAAATGGGGGTCCTTGTGCTAAAAGGCTAGTAGAATTCCAGAGGATAAGGGGAGATTTCTGCATGATGAGTTTTATGTTTAGCTCTGTTTGAGATGGTTGTTAATGTTTTCGAAAGTGGGAGAATTGGTACTTGAGTTGTGTAGATTAAGGTTTTAGCCATGCACTGTTTGTTCATTTTATGGTTGGTTTTTATGCATGCAGGATGGTTCATGACTTGTCTTAAATGAATGTTCATGTGGTTCCATGACTTGTGCAAGTTGGCTTTTCCCATATGTGTGTTGGTCTTCTAGTGCTAGTAGGGAGAGTGTCTCTCAAGTGGGGGTCGGGGCCCACAAGTGGCTGCTGGGAAAACCTATTGAGAGTTAGATTAAATAAGTGATAACATGTAATTAATTAACCTTGGGATGGGTTATTCACACACTAATAAGATAATTTTATTTTCCCTTTCATAGCCTTGAGTGCTAATACAGGCTTAGGATGAGTTAGGAGGGCCATTAGAGGTTTTGGGGCCAAGGTGGCCACTAGGAGATCCTCGTTGGCATGACTAGACATTCTTGTCCCCATGAAAGGATGATGTAGTTGCATGGGTATCACTTGGGGGTCAAGGTCTAGAGTTAGTAGAAGGGTTGGACTGCTAGAAAACCCATGATGATACCATGTGATGACACTCTTTTCCCTACTACAACCTAGCATACCCTTGTCTCGTGCTTCCCCTTTGTTAATTGCATACCTCTATAACTAGTGTCAATGTTATGAGTTGTTTGTGGTATTTGTATGATGGAGTCATGTTAGCCTTATTGTGTTGTGTTATTGTTCTCTTGACCGCTTTGGTGGTGGGACCTTATTGTCATCTCCTACCATGGGGGGTGGACCTTAGGGTTCCACATGGTTGGGTGGAATGCATCAATCACTCCATTGGGTTCCCAGTTGATGTTCGTGAGCATGGTTGTTGTATCACATGCAAATATTCTAGATCTTGTACCAGAATTGAAAATAACATTGATGTTATGTAATGTAATCATTTCAGTTATACCATATCATGTATCTGATGTATCCTTCCCACTGTTATAAGGGAAGATGGATGTAAACTTGTAAACGGTGTAATGATCTACCCCATGTTTGGGAAGTTTTATATGTATCCTTTTGTTCATATTTGATGCTCTTGAATGGTGTTGTATCTATGGAAACAAACACACACACACACACACACACATATATAGTTCTTTTAATGCAATGGATGTAAATGAATTCTTGTTATTAGTTATTTTTTGATGTATGTTTAGATTGGATAATTGATGTATTCATAATGCAGTCATGATACCTAAAGGAAATAGTTAGTGCTTATGTATGTGCATAGTTTATATTTTAAGTAATTGACAATGTAATATATATGTTGATTTACCTTTTAAAAAAAAAATATCGTGTCATAATTGTTAGTAAAAATGTGTTATTCTTTGGGGTTTCGTGGTGGGGTGTTACACCTGGAATCAGAGCACAAAGTTCTAACACTGGGTTCTCTGGGTCTTATGAGCTTATTAGGTTGTCCTTGTTGTTTACACTCTTGAACTTATGTTGTTCCCTTTTTGTCATTATCACCTAATTTTTGTGACTTTTCCCTTGGTGGTGAGTGTAGTAAGATGCCTAAAGTTTGAGGTAGGGGTCGTGGTAGGGTTTTTGGTGGTGGCCGTAGGGCTAACCATTAGAGCAACCCTTCTTAGAGTTCCCATGAGAGTGATTGTGAGGAGCAAAAAAGTTCTCACAATAGTTAGGGAGGCGGGGGTCAGAATCCAGGTCATACTAGGTTAGGAGGAGATCAGTTACGTCCCTTCTTTGAGGAGATTCTTGCCCATTTAGGCCTTATGAAAATGGGTAACCAACAGGTGGATAGGGAAAGTGAACGGTCTCCTAGGAGAGAGATGATAGTAGAGAAGGAGGCCATAGCAGCAGGTCACATGCGAGATCTTATGAGGGCACGTCCACCTAATTTTGATGGGTCTAGTGGTGGTCTAGAGGTAGAGACTTGAATGATTGACTTAGATAGGTTTTTTTACCATGCATCTGTATGGCAGCAACACCAAGGTAAGATGTGCCATTATGCATCTAAGAAGTTTTGTGTCTACCTGGTGGCGTTTAGAGGAGAAAAAACTACATCTAGACATTAGTTATGTGTCTTGGGAGATGTTCATGGAGAGATTTAGAGACTTTCCTATTGGATCACTAGAGACAGTGCCAGGCAGATGAATTCCATGAGTTGAGATAGATGGCCATGCTAGTAGAATAGTATGAGCATAGATTCTATGAGCTTAAGCAATATGCTAGTATTGGAAATGACAAGGCTATGTTGGTGCAAGTCTTTATCAAGGGATTGGATGCTCATATTAGTGGAGGAGTCCATGTCTTCGAGCCGAAGACCATGAAGGTGGTAGTAGAAAAAGCTCGCCTGGTAGAGGAGAATTTGGCTATTGCACTGGGAGGTCATATAGGGGTACAGGTTGGTAGTGTGCCCCCATTAGGATTTGGTTCTCGAGGTGGATAATTTAAGACAACAGGTTCCTCTAGGATCCATCACACACCCGCTAAGGGTGGAAAACCATAACAACAACAACAACGTTCACAATCGAGACTTGAGAATTCTCAATCTCAGTAGAATGGTGGCTCTTTGTATAGGAAAAAACAAAATTTGTAGTGAGCTAAACACTATCATCTTGACCAACCAGCTTAGAGCACTCAGCCTGCAGCTAGTGGAGGTAGTCTTTAGTAGTCCAATACACCCACGGGTGGCTAGGGGTTTGGTAGAGGAACATGATGTTTATCCTGCAGCCAATAGGGCCACATTGGTAGACAATGTCCCTAAAAGAACATTACAGGATTCAGTTAGAGGCTGGTAGCCTTAGAGCCGACAATGTGGGATGCTAGTAGGTCTCATAGAGCATTTGCAGTGGTTGGTAACCACCAAGTTGGGTATCGAGACACGATCGTTGAGAGATCTGGTAGAGGATGGGAAAAGTTCTTTGGAACCCATGCACGTTTTTCAACATTGGGGATTGATTCTTGGGGGCTGATTCATAGTCTAGGTGAGGGTCCAGTGGGATCCTAATATTGAGGCTTCAACTACTTGAGAGGTTTTATCCCAATGTAGGAGTTATACCCGTTACTGTTTGCAAGATTAGAGGAGTGAGCTTGATGGTGTCCCTCATATTGTTCTCTATTGGATTGATAGTTATTCTATTTATCATAGATTCTGACACTTGGTAGATGTTAGTTTTATTGTTTTGGATTAGTTCTGGATGATAGCTGATCATACTTGGATGTTCATGTTATTATTAACTTATGCATATGTTATGGTGGTGATATAGATTTATTTGCGGGTTCAAATTAATTTAGTTATGAGGATGATGTGGTTATATGATTATGTTTATTGTGCATTTAATTCATGATTGATCTATGTTGCTTACGATGTAATTGTTATTCGTTGATGTGGAGTATTGTTTGAAGTGTCTTGGTGGGAGGGACAGTATAGCATTACTCGTTTGCAAGTACCCTACTATGCTACGATTTCCCCTCATGGTGTGATTGTTTGATATATATATATATATGTTGTTTGATAGTTTGTCTGATGTAGGTTGCAAGTACCAGGCATCAACTCCACTTGAATTGTCAAGTTTGAGCATGCCTTAAAAAATACTGGAGATTTTGTTGAAAATGGAGATGAGAAAAGGTCCCCTACCCTTGCCATCATCCTCAATGAGGATGATTACCTAGTGGGTCACTCATCACCCGCGTTTGTGTTCATGGTTAGTTGTTCTCATTTTTTTTTGTCCTTGTTGATTTTGGGTTGTTTGATTATTTGATGTTGCTTGTATTCACATTAAGGGAAAGTTGAATGTGATAATATTTAATGAGTTCTAAAATTAATGTGTGTATGTTTTATTTTAATTTTGTGACTTCCAGGAGTAAGTCGAATCATAGGTGGGGAGGATGTAGTGCCCCTCTGTGATTGGCCTTTTTCGGTGATTGATAAATTAATATTTTGAGTTGACTTATTTAAACGATTAAATTAAATTAAATTGATTTATAAGGTTATTTAATTAAATTGGAATTAAATAAATAATTAAATAAATCAAGATTCGAGAATGGATACTTATAAGGAATTTTGATAGTTAATTCATTGAATGAAAATGTTAAGTGACAAGGTAATTTATAATTAAATGTAAAGATAATAATAATTATTATCATTATGATTTAATTAGAAAAATAATATAATTTAAAATAAAATGGTTAATTTCAATGTGATTTCAAAAAATTTGTTAAAGCAATTTAAAAGATAGAAAAAGTGGAGTTTGTGCACATGCATGACTCCGAACTAATTGTGAAAGGGGAAACTTGTCATTTTGAGAAGATATTGATTGATTTTTATTTTGGAAATCTAACGACTTTCTGAATTTTTAATAAGGTGGTTTTTGGGGGAAAAGGGGAGGATTGATTTTTGTTTTTTTTGAAACGAAAATTTCTATCTGCAAGAATTTATCAAAGTAAAGATTTTCGATTTTTGATGATTGCTATGATAGAGATCTCTTCGACAATTCTCTTTTGTCTCCGATGCCTAGGATCTTAGGTTGGCACTATCTTTACTTTGGTTTCATTTGTTCGTTATTTGTGAATGATATATCTTTCCATTTGTCTCTTGAAAATGATTGCTTGAATGACTTAATGTGTTTGTAAATTTAATGTCTTCTTGAACACCACATATACTGATGTTTATGCCCTACATTTTTATGCGTTGCCAAGTATATATATATATTTATCGTTTCCCATCAATGATTACTTCTATGCTTAAATATGATATCTAGCATTGTAATTTCATTTCATTGGAGCAATATTTTATTTAGGCAATTCGATGGTCATGTTTGCATTGTGATTCGACCCTTGTGTGGTGATTCCCTCTCATAAACTATTTTTATATTTGGGGTTGTGCTTGATGTCATGGTAGCTTTTCTATTCACTGCATATCAAACTCATTATTGAATATTTCCTTATATCTAGTGGATTTTACATGGCATGTAAACTTTCATCTGATTTATTATTTAGGGTATTGATGAACATCCTTTTTTGTATGGAAAGTTCACTATATGATTTTGGGTTAGCATTCGATAGAGATGTTAAATGCCGAGGGTCAATACTCATATGATATGTCTATTCTTGAATGCCCCAAACTGCATCCCATCTTAGTGTTTTTTCTATGAGGTTTAAGTTGCTATTGAATGGCCCCTTATTGTTTGCATGCCCTACTCCCTCTTTGACCGAATCCTCCTATATGTTGACCCTTTACATTGCACTTATATTAGGAATTTTTATTTATGTACATAGTTTATTATCCTCTATTGAGAATTCTCTGGGAAGGATCATTGCATATATACATTTGTCTAAGGAGTGATGATATTGCATCTTAAGTGTTGTATTCGCTGGGTTTTTTGTATGATAGTCGATTTTGGTATAGTTGAGAATTTTGGTTTATTTAAATCGATATCCCTAAATTTTTTGTATATACTTTTGAATTGTATCAAATAGATACATTCAATAGGTTATACTTTATGAATTTGTGAATTGAATATTCATATATATCCTTTCTTTTTGATTGTGTTTCATTTTTCTAGGAAGCTCGTCCTTTCTAAGGATTCTTATTCATGCTATCTATATGGTTTTCCTTAAGTCCTCATAGTCCCCTTTTCCACGACACTTCAGACTTCCTAAAGAAGAGCCTCCATAGGGGAATATCAATAGTGATTCCAAAAATAGTGTTGTTGGAGCTACAATTGTTGTTCTATCGAATTCAAGCAAATGCTAAACTTCTAGATAGCCTTTCTAATCAATTTCTTATAATTTCCTTAAACATTGCAGCCTCAAACTTCTAGAACCCAAACCTTTGGAAAAAATAACATTAAGTTAATAAATTCTTCATTGTCACTATTCCAGAACCATTCTGCCAAAAATGAATACTATTACCAATAGAGTTCTTACACTATGGTTTATAGAAAAGTCATGTCATTTTAAAGTCCCAAACAAAAACTTTCTGGTATTGTATTTTAGTTAGTGTATATATATAGGTACATGTATGTATTTATTTGTTGCAATTCATAATCTGTATCATAAATGTTGCATTTTGTATTTATAAACATGTATATATATTTATAGATATTAGGGTATGGCTAAGGAATAACTTTGACTTTGGAAAGTATTGACTTGGCTAGATAAATAAGGTAGAAATTTAATGGGAAATTAATTAGAAAAGAGAGGAAATTGATTTAGTCTTAATTGAGAGACTTATTTAAATGAATGAACTAGATGATATTTTAAATGTTGGTTCTTTCATAATTTGTTACTAGTTGATATGTGAATTTGTTATGTTTAGGGATGTTATAAGATCACACTATTGGGATAATTTTGGAAATGGAGATGATTTGGTGTTATTGTTTCAAATGGGGGCCCTTATGCTAAAAGGCTAGTATACTTCTAGATGATAAGGGTAGTTTTCCGCATGATGAGTTTTATGTTTATCTCTTTTTGAGATGGTTGTCAATGTTTTCGAAAGTGGGAGAATTGGTACTTGAGTTGTGTACATTAGGGTTTTATCCATGCATTGTTTGTTCATTCTATGGTTAGTTTTTGTGTATGTGGGATGGTTTATGTCTCACCTTATGTGAATTTTCATGTGGTTTTGTGACTTGCAAGTTGGATTTTCTTGTATGTGTGTTGGGTCTTCTAGTGCTAGTAGGGGGAGTGGCTCTCAACTGGGGACCGGGGCCCACAAGTGCATGCTAGGAAAACCTATTGAGAGTTGGATTAAATAAGTAATAAAATGTAATCAATTAACCTTGGGATGGGTTCTTCACACACTAATATGATAATTGTAGTTTCCCATGCATAGCATTGAGTGCTAGTACAAACTCAGGATGAGTTGGGAGGGCCATTAGAGGTGTCGGGGCTAAGGTGGCCACCAGGAGATCCTCGTTGGCATGACTAGACATCCTTATCCCTATGAAAGGATGGTGTAGTTGCATGGATGTAAACTTGTAAACAATGTAATGATATACCCCATGTTTGAGAAGTTTTCTATGTATCCTTTGGTTCATATTCCATGCTCTTGAATGGTGTTGTATTTGTGGAAATATATATATAGTTCTTCTAATGTAGTGGATGTAAATGAATTCTTGTAATTAGTTATTTTCTAATGTATGTTTAGATTGGATAATTGATATATTCATAATGTAGTCATGATATCCTAAAGGACATAGTTAGTGCTTCTGTATGTGCATAGTTTACATTTTAAGTAATTGATAGAGTAATCTATATGTTGATTTACCTTTTAAAAAAAAATATTGTCATAATTGTTAGTTAAGATGTGTTATTCTTTGGGGTTTCATGTTGGGGCATTACACCTGGTATTAGAGCACAAGGTTCTAACACTCAGTTCTTTATGTCTTATGAGCTCATTAGGTTGTCCTTGCATTTTAGACTCTTGAACTTATGTTGTTCCCTTTTTGTCACCCTCTCCTAATTTTCATCACTTTTCCCTTGGTGGTGAGTGTTGGAAGATTCCTATAGTTGGAGGTAGGGGTCGCGGTGGTGGCCGTAGGGATACACATCAGAGCACCCCTTTTCAGAGTGCCCATGAGAGTGATCGTGAGGAGCAGTAGAGCTCTCACAATAGTTAGGGAGGCAGGGGTCAGAATCTAGGTCAGCCTAGGTTAGGAGGAGATTATTTACATCCCTTTCTTGTGGAGATTCTTGCCCATTTAGGCCCTAGGAAAATGGGTAACCAACAAGTGGATATGGAAAGAGAATAGTCTCTTAGAAGGAGAGAGATGAAAACAAAGCAGGAGGCTATGGAAGTAGGTCGCATGAGAGATCTTATGAGGGCACACCCACCTAGTTTTGATGCGTCTAGTGGTGGTCTTGAGGCAGATACTTGGTTGATTGACATAGATTTGTGTTTTTCCATGCATCCGTATGGTAGCAACACCATGGTGAGATGTGCCATTATGCATCCAAGAGGTTTTATGTTTACCTGGTGGTGTTTAGAGGAGTAGAAACTACATCTAGACATCGGTTATGTGTCTTGAGAGATGTTCATGGAGAGATTCAAAGCCTGTTTCCTATCGGATCACTGGAGATAGTGTCAGGTGGATGAATTCCATGAGCTAAGATAAATGGCCATGTTAGTAGAACATTATGAGTGTAGGTTCTATGAGCTTTAGCAGTATGTTGGTATCAACAATGATGAGGCTATGTTGGTGCAACACTTTATCAAGGGTTTAAATGCACGTATCTATGGAGGATTCCATGTCTTCGAGTCGAAGACCATGGAGGTGGTAGTAGAAAAATCTCGTTTGGTAGAGGATAATTTGGCTATGGCATTAGGAGGTCATATAGGGGTACAAGTTGGCAGTGTGCCCATATCAGGATTTGGTTCTTGAGGTGGATAGTTTCAAAAAATGGGTTCCTCTAGGAGCCATCATGCACCTGCTAAGGGTGGAAAACTGCAACAACAACAACACTGTTCATAGTCGAGACTTAAGAACTCTCAGTCTTAGCAGAATGGTGGCTCTTAGTATGGGAAGAATCAAAATTTGCAGTGAGCCAAACATTATTGTCTTGACTAGCCAACTTAGAGGACTCAACCTACAACTAGTGGATGTAGTTTTCAGCATTCCAGTGCACCCATGGGTGGTTGGGGGTTTGGTAGAGGAATGTGATGTTTCTCTTGCGGTCAGTAGGGCAACATTGCTAGACAATATCCCCAAAAGAACACTACAGGATTTAGTCAGATGCCAAAAACCTCAGAGCTGATAATGGGGGATGTTGGTAGGTCTCATAGAGAATTTTCAGCGGTTGGTAACTGCCAAGTTGGGTATAAGGACACAATCATTGAGAGCTCTAGTAGAGGATGACCAACAATCTTTGGAACTCGTGCACATTCTGTAGCATTAGGGATTGACCCTCGGGGGGCGATTCATAGTCTAGGTGAGGGTCTAGTGGGATCTTAATGTTGAGGCTTCAACTATTTGAGAGGATTTATCCTGATGCGAGAGTTATACCCAATAATATTTGCAGGCTTCCAAGAGTGAGCCTGATGGTGCCCCTAACACTGTTCTCTGTTGGATTGATAGTTATTCTATTTAGCATACATTTTGACACTTGGTAGATGTTAGTTTTACTGTTTTGGATTGGTTTTGGATCACAATTGATCATACTTGGATGTTCATGATACTATTGACTTTGCATATGTTATGGTGGTGATATGGATTTATTTGTGGGTTCAGATTAATTTAGTTATGAGCATCATCTTGTTATATGATTATGTTTATAGTGCATTTAATTCATGATTGGTCTATGTTTCTTATGATGTATTATTGTTATTCACTAATGTAGAGTATTGTTTGAAGCATCTTGGTGGGAGGGATAGTGTAGCATTACTCATTCGTAAGTACCATACTACGTTGCAATTTCCTCTCATGATATGATTGTTTGATATATATATATATATATGTTGTTCAATAGTTGTTCTGATGTAGGTTGTAGGTACCAGGCATCACTTCCACCTGAATTTTTAGGTCTGAGCATGCCTTAAAACCCACTGAAAATGTTTTTGAAAATGGAGATGACAAAAGGTCCCCTACCCTTGCCATCATCCTCGATGAGTATGATTACCTTGTGGGTCACTCGTTAGTCGTGTTTGTGTTCATGGTCAGTTGTTCTAATTTTTTTTTGTCCTTGTTGATTATTTGATGTTGCTTGCATTTAAATTAAGGGAAAGTTGAATGTGATAATATTTAATGAGTTCTAGAATTAATGTGTGTATGTTTTATTTTAATTTTTCGACTTCTAGGACTAAGTTGAATTGTGTGTGTGGGGGGGGGGATTTATTTCCCCTCTGTGATTGGCCTTTTTTGGTGATTGATAAATTAATATTTTTGGTTGACTTGTTTAATCGATTTAATTAAATTAAACTGATTTATAAGGTTATTTAATTAAATTGGAATTAAATAAATAATTAAATAAATCAAGATTGGAGAAGGGATACTGGTAGAACCCCTAAAATTTTCATGGTTCCACTGAGTTTCAATGCAAATCCTAGTGGCCCAAGTCTTGTTGTCACTAGAGTTTGGGGTTTTGAGGTCTCCACTCATTTTTATCATAAATTTCTCTTATCACCTTATGTTCACTCATTGACCAGTTGCATCAGGTTACCGATTATTTAAGTGGTATTTCATGGCTTTTGATATCATTATTTTAACCGACCCCATCATTCGGGTCACCCATCGAGCCTAGGAGGTCCTATTTTATAGAAAACTTATTTCTCACGTGCATTTTGGCACCACCTAAGTCCATCACTGGTGGTTCGTCATCCATCACATGTTCTTCTTAAACCACCCTTGTCCATCTGACGATGAGCGATGCAATGTTTTTTCCTACCACCAGTAGGTTCATCGCCCATCATGTGAAGCATTCTCACTGTCAGAGGGTAACCAACGATGAGCGATATTACATGCTCTTCACCATTTTGGCTTCATTTCCCCTCACTTGTTCTTTTACCACTGCTAGGAACCAACACTTGATGAGCGATGCGGTTAAGCATTTAGCCCATCATTGTCCCTTTAACTATCACTGGTTATCCCATGTTCTTTAGGAGGGAACCCACGACCGCTGATGGGTGGAGTTCCTCCCCATCATGCGAGTTTGGTCTATCGTGGGTTAGGGTTGCTTGGTGAAAATTAAAGATGCGACGAGCGATGCAATTGAAGATCTCTAGTCAAGATCCTTCTATGATTAAAATCAATGGTTGATATCTCATCATTGGCTTCATTGCCATCACTTGACGAGGTTTCAAAGCAATAATTGAAGATGCGATGAGTGATGTGACTTGTTTTGTGGCCAAGATCTTCCCACGATTATCAAGATCGATAATGTGTGAGTTGAGGATGATTGGGTAAGGATGCAAACAAGTATGTGGCAGTTTTAAAGCATGTCATTGTTGTTTCTAAGTATGATCAATAAAGCAAGTGTCAATCCTTAATTAGCCTTGTTGATCAATTTTTAAATCTTGGATGATCGACGACTGAGATTTAGCAAGCAACGATTGATTTTTTTTGCTCACGCGAGTGAACCAAGATGGCCATTAAATGCAACTCACCTCCAAACCCTCTATTTAATGAATATTTTTTGTAGTTTCTTCAATCATCTGCATTCATCAAGGCATAGAAACAACTATTACATGTAGTATGGTTGTTGTGGTTCAATAATATTCTATGTTTGGTGCTACTAGGGAGTTTCATTGTCTGTGCGTGGGAGTTTCTTTGAAGGTTGTGGCTAGTATTTTTCCTACAGAATTGGCTGTGATGGGTATTTTCCTTAGAGAAAATGAGTGAATCGGGTACTCCCATTACATCGGTTCAAGGGTCCATAAGGTTAAAAATGCAAGAACCATTGGCTTATGTGCATGAAGAAAAACCTATTGTGGTAGAGATGCCAATTGTCCAAAAAGGCAAGAGGAGTGTTCAAAGTAAGGTTGAGAAAATCACTGTCAAGAGTACTTACAATCTTAGAAATAGGACTGGTTTAGAATAATTGGTCAGGTTTAGAGGAAAAGGGCCCGTCGAGTTTGTGAAAGAATTATTGAGGCTGAGTTCAGGTCTTGGGGTTTGTTTGGGGAAGCCCAGTGCTCCTGTTCTAATTTTTGATGATTCTTTAGGTGAGGAAAGAGGAGCTGACCCTGACGCTGGCCATTTCCCTTTTTCTCTTGTGCTTTATACTGACTCAAATGATGAGTTTATTGTTGCAATTCCACTCTCTATCAAAAATATTGGTGAGGGTGTTTACTTGACGATTGACAAGGCCAGGTAACACCCGTGTTCTCTTTTTAATGGTGTTTAGTTTTTGGGTGCGGTGGTGACTCAACTCCCATGTGGTTGGTTCATTGGTATATGCTGTTGATGATGATGGTAGATTCTCTAGTATTGATGAATGTGCCAATTTTGATGAATTTTTTTGGAAGGTTTGTGTGTCATCTTCGACCAATGGTTGGGAACTGTTTTTGCCTTTTGTTTCCTATGGTATAGGAATGATTAAATGTAATAGTTTGGGAACTAACCCAAATGAAATGAAATTAACTTTGAAATTATTATAAAATGTAACTATAATGAGCCTGATGCTGGTTGATATCTTATGCTATAAAAGAGATTTCAAGGATCATTACAAAGGTCATAATTTTGAGTCTAGGATGATCCAGGTAGGATGCATGTATAGTGAACAAATACAATGCAAAATTCTTGATGAATCTATTAGATAATTGTCTTGGGCATGGGTTTTGTATGCAATAGTCTTAAATAGTTGTACATGAATGACTAATATCGAAAAAAATCTAGAAAGTTAAAGTATGTAATCTCATGTGTACAGTTGTTGCAGATTATGAATGAAAATATCAAGTATCTTTTCGTTTATCTTCAATGGTTTAATTGAATGTATGATTTTGTTCTATTTTTTATCTCAAAGAGTTAATTAAATACTTGAAGGAAGTCATAGGTCTATGAGAATTTTCAAAGGGTTCGGTAAGAAGTAATACTTTAAATAATGTGAGTTTTTTTTAATGTAAGGCCTTATGAAAATAGTCCATCTATTTTAGGGTTAAAATTTTTATGTATCACTCAATATTTCATATTTGACTCCATTTTCCCAATTGATGAGGCATTGGCTTATTTTTCAAGAATTCACATAATCTGACGAGTTAATGAAATTCCTAGCCGTAGAGTCAAAACAAGAACAATACATATTCAAATTTTATCAATTCTGAGATGTAAGTCTGAAATACACCCTTGTTCCTAGCAAACAAATGGTTATTTGTGTAAAGGCCAACCAAAACTTTGTTGAGTAATGTTTGTTTGCATTAAACAAGAACTTATCTATGAAGAGCTGTTCTCTATTTCAGTATAATTAGTATGAGCACAACTGGGAAATACCCTCCCTAGTCCCACATAGCCTAAAGAGTAGGGGTAAAAGCCTGAAAACCTTTACCCATTGAGCTGGCCATTCATCTTTAGGATTCTTAGTTATAGAGGTTGGCTACCTTTTAGAGATTTCTTAAGGTGTATTGGAAAAAACACCAACAGATACTTATAAGGAATTTTGATAATTAATTAATTAAATTAAATTGTTAAGTGACAAGGTAATTTATAGTTAAATGTAAAGATTATTATTATTATTATTATCATTATGATTTAATTAGGAAAATAATATAATTTAAAATAGAATGGTTAATTTGAATGTGATTTCAAATAAATTGTTAAAGCAATTTAAAAGATAGAAAAAGTGGATTTTGTGCACATACATGACTCCAAACTAATTGTGAAAGGGGAAACTTGTCATTTTGAGGGAATATTGCTTGATTTTTATTTTGGAAAGCTAATGAATTTCCATATTTTTAGTAAGGTGGTTTTTGGGGGAAAAAGGGAGGATTGATTTTTGTTTTTTTTTTGGAATGAAAATTTCTATCTACAAGAATTTATCAAAATATAGATTTTTGATTGAGTATTATTGCTATGATAGAGATCTCTTCGACACTTCTCTTTCGTCTCCAAAGCATAGGATCTTAGGTTGGCATCATCTTTACTCTGGTTTCATTTGTCCATTATTTGCAAATGATCTCTCTTTCTTTTGTTTGTTGAAAATGATTGCTTGAATGACTGAATGTGTTTGTGGATTTAGCGTCTTTTTGATCACCACGTATACTGATGTTTATTCCCTACATTTTTATGTGTTGCTGAGTATATACATATATTGTTTCCTATCAATGATTACTTCTATGCTTAAATCTAATATCTGGTATTGTGATTTCATTTCATTGGAACAATATTTCATTTGGGCAATTCGATGGTCATGTTTGCATTGTGATTTGACCCTTGTATGGTGGTTCCCTTTCATAAACATCATCTTTATATTCAGGGTTGTGCTTGCTATTGTGGTAGTGTTTCTATTCACTACGTATCAAAATTTTAATCGTATACTTCCTTATATCCGGTGGTTTTTACTTGGCATGGGAACTTTCATCTGATTTATTATTTAGGGTATTGATGAACATCCTTTTTTGTATGGAAAATTAGTTATATGATTTTGGGTTAGAATTAAATAGAGATGTTAAATGATGGGGGTCGATACTCATATGATATTTCTATTCTTGAATGATCCAAACTGCATCCCATCTCATTTTTTTTATGAGGTTTAAGTTGCTATTGAATGACCCCTTATTATTCGTGCGCCTTACTTCCTCTTTGGCTGAATCTTGTTGTATGTTGAGCATATACATTGCATTTATGTTAGGAATTTTTCTTTATATACATATTTTGTTATCCTCTACTACGAATTCGTTGGGAAGGATTGTTGCATATATACATTTGTCTAAGGAGTGACGATATTGCATCTTAAGTATGGTATTCGTTGGGTTTTTTCATGATAGTTGATCTTGGTATAGTTGAGAATTTTGGTTTATTTAAATCGATATCCCTGATTTTTTTGTATAAAGTTTTGAATTGCATCAAATAGATACATTCAACAAGTTATACTTTATGCATTTGTGAATCGAATATTCATATATATCCTTTCTTTATGATTGTGTTTCTTTTTTCTAAGAAGCCAATTATTTCTAAGGATTCTTATTCATGCTATCTATATGGTTTTCCTTAAGTCCTCATATTCCCCTTTGCCACGATACCTCAGACTTCCTAAAGAAGAGCCTCCATAGGGGAATATCAATAATGATTCCCAAAATAGTGTTGTTGGCGCTACAATTGTTGTTCTATTGAATTCAAGCAAATGCTCAACTTCTAGATGGCCTTTCTAATCAATTTCTTATAATTTCCTTAAACACTACAACCTTAAACTTCTGGAACCCAAACCTTTGGAAAAAATAACATTAAGTTAATAAATTCTTCTTTGTCAATGTTCCAAAACTGTTCTTCCATAAATGAATACTATTACCAGTAGAGTTCTTACGCTATGGTTTGTGGAAAAGTCATGCCATTCTAAAGTCCCAAACACAAAATTTTTGGTATTGTATTTTAGTTAGTGTAAATATATAGGTACATGTATATATTTATTTACTGTGATTCATAATCTTTATAATAAATGTTGCATTCTTTCTTTATAAACATGTATATATATACATAGATATTAGGGTATGGCTAAGGAATAACTCTGACTTTGGAAACTAATTATCTGGCTAGATAAATAAGGTAGAAATTTAATGGGAAATTAATTAGAAAAGAGAGGAAATTGATTTAGTCTTTATTGAGAGACTTATTTAAATGAATGAACTAGATGATATTTTAAATTTTGGTTCTTTCATAATTTTTTACTAGTTGATATGTGAATTCTTTATGTTTAGGGATGTTATAAGATCACACTATTGGGATAATTTTGGAAATGGAGATGATTTGGTGTTATTGTTTCAAATGGGGGTCCTTGTGCTAAAAGGATAGTAGAATTCCAGAGGATAAGGGGAGTTTTCCATATGATGAGTTTTATGTTTAGTTCTTTTTGAGATGCTTGTCAATGTTTTCAAAAGTGGGAGAGTTGGTACTTGAGTTGTGTACATTAGGGTTTTAGCCATGCACTGTTTGTTCATTTTATGGTTGGTTTTCGTGTATGCGGGATGGCTCATGACTTGCCTTATGTGAATGTTCATGTGGTTTAATGAATTCCAAGTTGTCTTTTCCTGTATGTGTGTTGGGTCTTCTAGTGCTAGTAGGGGGAGTGGCTCTCAAGTGGGGGCTGGGGCCCATAAGTGGCCACTAGGACAACCTATTGAGAGTTGGATTAAATAAGTGATAACATGTAATTAATTAACCTTGGGACGGGTTCTTCACACACTAATAAGATAATTGTAATTGCCCATTCATAGCCTTGAGTGCTAGTACATGCTCAAGATGAGTTGGGAGGGCCATTAGAGGTGCCGAGGCAAAGGTGGCCGCTAGGGGATTCTCATTGACATGACTAGACATCTATGTACACATGAAAGGATGATGTAGCTACATGGGTACCACTTAGGGGCCGATTTCTAGAGTTAGTAGAGGGGTCAGAATTCTAGGAAAACCCATGATGATACCATACGATGACACTCTTTTCTCTACTACAACCTAGCATACCCTTGTCTTGTGCTCCCCCTTTGTTAATTGCATAGCTTTGGAAGCTGTGTCAATGTTATGAATTATTTGTGGTATTTGTATGATGGAGTCATGTTAGTCTTGTTGTGTCATGCTACTATTATCTTGATTGCTTTGGTGGTGGAACCTTATTGTCATCTCCTAGCATGGGGGGTGGACGTTAGGGTTCCACATGGTTGGTTGGAATGTTCCATACACTCCATTGGGTTCCCAGTTGATGTTCATGAGCATGGATGTTGTACTGCATGAAAAGATTTCAGATCTTATACCAGACTTGAAGATAGTATTGATGTTATGTAATGTAATCATTTCAATTGTATCATATCATGTATCTGATGTATCATTTTCATTGTTATAAGGGAAGTTCGATGTAAACTTGTAAACAGTGTTATGATCTACCCCATTTATGGGAAGTTGTATATGTATCATTTGGTTCATATTCAATGCTCTTGAATGGTGTTGTAGCTATGGATATACATATATACATATACATATACATATACATATACATATACATATACATATATACATATACATATACATATACATATACATATACATATACATATACATATATAGTTCTTTAAATACAGTGGATGTAAATGAATTCTTGTTATTAGTTATTTTTTGATGTATGTTTAGATTGGATAATTGATATATTCATAATGTAGTCATGATACCCTAAAGGACATAGTTAGTGCTTATGTATGTGCATAGTTTACATTTTAAGTAATTGACAGTGTAATCTATATTTTTTTGAAATGTTAAGCAACATTTTTACGGCGCTGTACCCTTCACATCAAGCCACAAGGGCCGAAAAGGAGCAAGAATAAAAATCAAAAATTAAGTAAACATAAAACAAAGACAACCCACAAACAACACAGAGACTACATAGAGGTAGCCGAAAGATAGGACACCGACACATGCAACATTTAATTGGTGTTGTCCCAATTTTTGAGCAGGAGGTTCACGACCTCATCACCAACCCAGTATTTGTTCTCCTGACTATTATTTCCCTCTAGCTCCTCCTTAATAGCATTAGATAGGGTGCTAGTGACAAAATGGCCCAACTTCATGGTCAAGCGGGTCAACCCACAAAACCTTTTGTCGAGCGTGTCCATTCTCTTCTCTAAATTATAGGGCTCCTCCCCAATGTCCATGGTCCTCGGGACCTCTCCAGGCTCTTCGACCAGGGGATGCAAAGAGTGAGAGGCAGATCCATCTTTAGGAACCTTGCAGTCCTCAGGAGTAAATAGGGGCCCCTCCACAATCTCATCCTCATCATCCTCAGTTTCCTCTTCCTTGTACTCTTTGCTGTCAGACCGCTCCTCCTTTGAATCCTCAATAATCTGCCTCTTTTTGGTGTTCTTTGAAAGCCTCCTAGATCTCCTTCTAGAATTTTCCCACCAGTCATCACAGTAGTCCCCATAATAGTGTATCCTCTGGAATCTTTCGCTATTATGTTCTTTCCCTTTCCTTCCCTAACAATTGAGTCTGACATACCTTTCTCCTTCCCTTTTTTTGTAGTGGTGGCCTTGTAGGCCGATTTTTTCGGAGTGGACTTCAATTCACAGAGACCCTCCGCTGCACTGGCATGAGCCTTACCCAAGCCACCCTTAAGTTTCTTGGTGGTTATCTTGAGTTTCGGATTCCCTGTAGTGCCCTATTGGATTTTCGGGGAGGGCTTTTAGACTCGGTCGGGGAAATATTCACAACCGTTAGGGGTTCAATATCCTTAATGCGCACAACTGTAATAGCTTTAGGAGTACAAAGAGCTAGGTGAAAGTGATAAAGTCTCAGAATGAGCCCCTTATGGAGCGAGAGTGATGAGAGATCACTAGGGTTAAGGCTGGTTAACTCTTTTCATTTTTCGACCAAGTTTTCCAAATCCATTAGAAGAAAGAAAGGGAAACTAAGCAAAATCTCGTGTCTTAAATGATTTAACAGGGGGAAGTGATAAAAAAAGAAGGTTTTAAACCTACCTTCCAAGGTGATATACTTCATCAGTGCCAGGTACACTTGATCCTAGGGCTTCGAGAGAGCTTCTCTCTTGAAACCTGACTGGTTCCGCACCGGTTCCTCATCTCCTCTAAAAAAAGCTTTCAAGCTTTCATTGTCCAGTTTCTTGGTATGTTTGGGGTATTTTTTCCCAGTGCACTATAATCCTGTGGCTTGCGCTATGACTTCCTCACTAATTTCAAACAAAATACCTCCCATTGAGACCCTAGGATCCTTCCATGAGTTGGAAAATTGGCCAAACAAGTTAGGGTCATGGCCGACCAATATCTCCATAAGAGGAGAAATGCCTCCTTCCACACAGATGTGCCAAACTAAAGGATTATTTTGGAATTCATCATAGTTATCCGACTCAGTCCTCACCCACTCGCCACCCATTTTTCCAACCTACACATGAAGCCCAAGAGTTTGCAAAAGATACCAAATGCAGAAGCTAATAAGATAATGGATAAGTATCACATTGTATTCATTTAGGAAAGGTATACAACAATGGTTAATTATGCCAGCATACAGGTCACAAGTGCAAAAGGGAAAATCACCACAGGGTGACTTGATAATGAAGTTAATGAGGATCTTGGGATGATTGCAGCCAACAAGGTAGGAATTGGTGGGCATGTAGGGTTCCTTCTTCTTGGAGAAAATGCGCAAAAAACAAGGCAGCTTGGCCGTATGACTAAAAATAGAAACCATCATAAAGGTGCCATTTGAGGCTCGCGCTAAACTAGCTAGCACAAAGACACTAGAAGGAGGCATTCTTTCATAATGAAGAGTCAAATAATTATTAAAACTCTCAAACAAAATGATGCAAGGATGAGATAAAACAAGATATCTCACGATCCTCAAGAGAAGAGATTGCGTGGTACGACTCCTCAGATTCATTGAAGTCACGTCGTTCCTTCTTTCCTTCATCAAGCCGCCTTTTTTATTCATGTTACCATCCTTTAAATTTAAACCCCCCCACCTTTCCATCACCTTAGTAAGCGAACCTATCCAGCAGGTCCTAAGGACAGACACGTGGATCCTCCAGTCCGTGCCCCACAGAAAAAAATTTCTAAGCCTATAGTGAGTCAAAAAAATATATTCCCTCCACCTGTACGCCATGTCAGTGTTAAAACTCATCCACTAGACCCCCAATAAAATTAGGTGGAACCCCCATTCAACACTCGTCATCCAAAGATTTAAAGTCATTGCAATAGTTGGTTGCTTTGTTCCCTTGTTATGATAGCTTGAATTTTTGGTGGTAACCTTTCCATTTTCCTTCTAAATTTAGTGAAATCCCAGCAAGAGCCAAGATTAGCCAAGGAATCTGCCACTTGGTTGCCTTCTCTAAAAATATGTGTCACCTTTTTATCCCTAAATTTGCATAAAAGGAATCTAGCATCCAACAATATATCCTTAGTCTTCCAACCAATTAGTCTATCTTTATTCACAGCATCCGTAATAGACTTGGAGTCTCCTTCGATGTGGAGATTAGCAATCCCCAAAGAGACATCAATTTTGAGGCCCATTAGCAGCGCACGAGCTTCCACCACTATAGAAGATTGGAACCCAATACCTCCAGCAAATTCTGTCACTAGAGCCCCTCCGGGATCTCTAATTACTCCACCAATACTTGCCCTACCTGGGTTGCGTTTAGCAGCCCCATCATAATTGAGTTTAAACCAACCTATATCCAGAGGCTCCCATTTTGTATATTTCCTGGCTAAGAGTTTCAAATTATCAAAAGAGTTAGTCTCTAATCCCTGATGCCATGCCTTGGCCATTCTTATCTCGAAATCCAACGGCCCCATCTCTGGGAGTTTTCCATTAAAGAGAGAGATATTCTCCTCAATGAGCCGAGCAACAATACCAAAAACATCCTTAGGGATCCTCTTAACATTCTTGAATAACCTGTTATTCCTCTCCTTCCACAAACACCAACCCAAGATAGGAGGGACCTGATTCCAAATTTCACCAGGTAGAGGGTGGGAATAGGGACCACACCAACCTAGAATGAATGATAAGAGGTCCTTGCTCATAACCCAAGGGACATCAAGTTTCTCAAATGCCAGCCCCCAAACTTCGGTAACAAACGGGTAGTGTAACAAAAGGTGATTGACAGTTTCCTCCTCACTCTTACAAAGAAAACATTTATTGGGAATACAAAAACCCCATTTCCTCAAATTGTCCTCGGTAAGAATCCTGTTATGACAGGCCGTCCACTAGAAGAAATTTATTTTAGGGATCATGTGGCAGTTCCAAATCTTCTTCTAGGGTTCCTCAACAGTATTTTGGTTTTTTAGCATTCTGTAAGCTGACCTCACAGAGAGATCCCCCTGTTTGTCAAATGTCCAAAAAAAACTCATTCTCTCTGTTATAGGATGGAAACCTGGTGCTAGAGAGAATCACCTGAAGGGACCGAGCTAGACAAAAAAGGTCTTGAGACTAGGGGCAATAGAGGATAAGGTCTCTCCAAATCCTTGCTCCAAGGGGTCTAGAAACATAATCACTGATATGGATGCAAAAGAATCTCTGGGCCGGTCCCATCATAGCCCTAAAGTTAGAGCAAGCTATAGGGGTGTCAACTATCCAAGTATCTTCCCAAAATTTGATTCTATTCCCATTGCCCATTTTCCATTTAATCCCTTTCCTTAACAGGCCTTGTGTGCTGCAAATTATCCTCCAGAGTAATGAGCCCTGAGGGTGAGACTCCGAGAGACAATTGATCAAAGGCTTATCTTGAAGATATTTGGAATTTAAAATTTTACACCAATCCTTAATGTTCCTTAATTGATCCCAACCAACCTTGGCCATCAAAGCCCTGTTAGAGTTGATAATTTTCCTGACTCCTAGTCTGCCACAATTTTTGGCCTGGCAGACCTTTTCCCATTTCACCAAAGCAAGTTTCTTCTTTTCTTCAGTCCCAGAGCAGAGGAAATTCCTTTGAATTTTTTCAAAATTATCAGCAATGTACTTAGGCATCTAAAAAATGGAGAGGTAGTAAGTGGGAATACCTTGGAGAGCCATTGTGAGCAGTTGGAGTTTTCCAACATGGCTTAGGATAGAGCCCTTCCACCCAACCAATTTCTTTTGGATCCTTTCTAGAATCGAGTTCCAAAAATCAGTGGTAACCTCGTTAACCATGAGGGGGAACCCAAGGTAAACCAATGGGAGAGATCCATTGACACATCCCAGGACTGCAGTCACCCTGGTTTGCAAATAGGCATGCAGTTAAAGAAATAAATCATTCCTTTATTGTAATTGATGCTTTGACCAGAACAAGAGGCATACTTGTTAAGGATAGCTTTCCATTTCTTGGCTTCCACCACAGAGGCTTTCCCAAAAATAAAAGTGTCATCCACAAATTGTTGCACAACAACCAAATCCAGGGAGGAAGCCACTCTAATGCCCATAATGGAGCCCTCTGACAACATACCAGTGAAGTTCTTGTTGAGCACATCTACAATCATTATCAATATATAGGGAGATAGGGGGTCTCCTTGTTTGATCCCTCTTCCACCAGAGAAGAACCCAAAGGGGATCCATTAACAATAACATAGTACTTTCTAGTATTAACACATTCCGTAATGAGTTTGATGACCAAATTATTGAATCCAAAATTAGCCAAGACCTTCAGGATGAAGTCCCATAACACTTTCTCATAAGATTTGGAGAATTCAAGCTTGAGAGCCATCCTCGCATAATTACATCTATCCATTGGATGGATCAGTTCATGGGTGGTCAAAGTAGCATCAAGAATATGTCACCCAGGGACAAAACCCTTTTGAGTAGGACTAATGATTTTATCCAAAAGAGGTTTAATACGGTTTACTAAAATCTAAGAAATTATCTTATAGAAGGTGTTACAAAGGCTAATAGGTTGGAAATTAGTCATGGATTCAGGCTCACCAATCTTGGGGATAAGAGCGATGAAAGTGTGGTTCAATTGTTTGAGGATCTTACCTGATTTGAAGAAGTCCCTGGCCGCAAGCACTAGGTCCCCACCCACAGTATCACATAAAATTTGAAAGAAGGTAGGAGGAAAACCATTAGGCCTCGGGGCTTTGAAAGCCCCCATGCTAAAGGTAGCCAAGCAAACTTCTTCCATAGAAACAGTACTAAGAATCCCCATATTATCTTCTTGAGAAATGGTGGTAGGAAGATGGTTGAGAATCGCACTGTCTAAGGCTGGATTAGGCACCTCAGCTGGGGCCGAATAAGCCTCCTGAAAATAGTTAACAACATAAAGGCCAATCTGAGCATGATTCAAAATCACCTCCTCAGTAGCATTAGTCAGCTTAGAAATTTGATTCCTTTTCCTATGCTTGATGGCTGAAACATGAAAGAAGGAGGTATTCCTATCTCCTTCCTTCAACCATTGGACTCTTGATTTTTGCTTCCAAAATACCTCCTCATTTTTGAGAACCCGTTCCCATTCCATCTTGGTTCCCCATTCGTGGTTGTGAGTCCATTGACTATCATCTCCCTCCTCCATTTTCTTTTGTAAGGTCCTCAACTCTCCTTCTAACAATTTTTTTTTTTGAAACACATCCCCAAACACATTCTTGTTCCATCCTTTTACCATGTTTTTAATATGTTTAAGTGTGAAGAAAATACTATACATGGGGGAACCTTGGACAAGAATATTCCACCATTCAACAATTTTATTTTTGAAATCAGGATGAGAGTTCCACATTATCTCAAAGCGGAAGGGAAAGGGACCTACAACAAGGCGAATATTGGTGGTCAACAAAAGAAGGTTATGGTTAGAGACCGTCCTGGGCAAGGTTATTAGATTAGCATCTAAGAAATAAGTCTAATGAGGAGAGCAGAGGAAGCGGTCTAGCCGAACCTGAATCAGGTTACCACTAGCCCGTCTATTAGACCAAGTGAATTTCTGGCCCAAGAGCTCAATATCAACTAAACCCGAAGAATTCAAAAAATTAGCTAGGTCAGACATGCTGTCAGAGTAATCCAAAAGGCCACCACTTTTTTTTGACGAAAAGAGGGGAGAGTTAAAATCTCTAGCAACAAGCCAACAACCTCCCCTATTCAAATTTATTTTAACCGCAATGTTATGCCACAAAATACTCCTCACATTCCTCTAATTTGGAGCATAAATATTGATTATAGACCAGGATTCACCAAGGTAAGTGAACGAGGCCCCCACACTATTGTTATAGTGGAATAATTCAGAGCCCTGAAAATTAGATGGGTTCTAAAGCACAACCAGACCCCCCGAACCACCCTCAACATCACTGTAGACATAAGATGCATTAGGCAAAATAAATTTAGGACTTTTATCAAAATTAACCTTCATCATTTTGGTTTCTTGAAGTAAGAAAACATCAATCTTATGCTCCACGATATAGTCCTTTAGAGCACGTTTTTTGTGGGAGCTATTGAGCCCACAAACATTGCATGACATAATTCTCATTTCTGACCTTTTTTTGAGGACACATCCAATGTCCTCTGCTTTCCCAGGGAAATCTCATTTGTCATTTCTCTCATCCTAGTGTGCCTCTGAGAAAGTATCCCTGGCTTGGAGTCACCTCCTACATCTGCCTTCTTCTTCCTTCCTTTTTTCTTTGGTGTTGTCCATATCCCTTTTTCCACAATTTTCTCAAGCTTCAAAATCCCCATACTTTATGTAGATTCATCAACGATACTGGTAAGAAAGAAATCTACCATATCCACCATTGTACGGTAAGAAAGAAATCTACCCACTACAACATTCTCCATGGAGGAGAGAATCCTGTCACAAATCAATTCAGGAATGTGAAACTCTGTCCCAGAAGCCGTGACAACCTCACATAAAGAAGGAAACAAGGAGGAGACTTGTTTTCCATTGGATAACACATCATTCCAACCAAAAACTAGAGATATCTCCACCACCCACATAAAAGATTCACCCGAAACTGCCAAAATCTTCGAAAATCCTATAGGTGAGAGCACTGTCCCCGCAGGGGTGGTACCCGATAGACATGGGCCCAAAAGAGAGGAGCATGGGTCAGGGGGGCAAAGGGGGACTGTTGGGTACCCCCAAAATAGAGTCCACCATGCATGCAGGAAGTTCAAACGCAGAGGAGCAGGAAGTTCAAATGCAGAGGAGCGGGAAGTTCAAACATAGAGGAGCGGGAATCTTAGAGCTTTTGTTCTCTGTACTAAAATATCTTAATCTATATGTTGATTTACCTTTAAAAAAAATATCGTGTCATAATTGTTAGTGAAGATGTGTTGTTCTTTGGGGTTTTGTGGTGGGGAATTATAGTTACGAGTCTAATTTTCTAAGGAAAATTAATATTAGTTAGTTAGATTAAAAATATATATATTAGAAGATCTTGCATAGAAGAATAAAAATTATTTGTCAAAATTTTGTATGATTTTTCCTAAACAATAATTAAGAGAATATTTCGATCAATTAATACTATTTTGAATGTGAATAAATGAAGGACAAAAAGGATTGATTAAAATTTATGTGAATTAGAAGAGTGAAAAACCCTCAACAATGACCAACTTGAGGTAATGTTGTAACTCTTTTACTAGTATTAATCATTAGTTGTTTCAAAATTTTGATTTTATATCATTGATTGGTTGTTAAGTCATTCATAATAATTACCTATAGCAATTAATCTATGTTATCTATATAACACACAACACTAGGCTTAACATATAGTAATAGATGTAGGATATTTGAAATAGGATCTCTAAGTTATTTTGATATAAATAAGTTTAATTCCTATAATAAACCACTTACACAACCCTAGAAATATTTAAGTTGTACACACAATCATCCAAGAAGATACATCCCTAGTTTGATATTATAATTAAGTGTAACCCTCATAGCTGACGAGTTGCTTGAAAAAGGATATCTAGATCCATTGAATCAAGTGTGTACCTTAGCTTCACCAAATTTATTAGTCAATGAAGGAAGAATACATTTCTAGTGTCATTGTTGGGGATGGTACCAAGCTCTAAGAGTCTCTTAGTATTAGAATACATTTTCCTTCTTTCTTAGCATAGAATTTATATTTCAAGCATCTAGGGCTATTATTATCACTCTAGTATTGTATTATCTATTAGTGTTGTGTAAGAAATGTGGAAATAATCTCACAAGTATTGCATGTGAAGAAGAGGAGATCTCTTAGGGAAATTTCTTCTAGTTAACAACTCTCATGAAGATATACTTTTACAAATGGAAAAAACTGAGGTAGGGCAGACAAGTGAACCTTTGCTTCCTAAGGCACAACATCCCAAAGCTAATTTAGTAATTAATTTAATCCAAGGGTCTAAAAAACACAATTCTCAATATAGTCCTTTAGCCCTAGCCCAAACTTCCACACCAAAATGGGAGATGTATGATTAGAAGAACCACCAAAAATGAAAAACTTTTTAGTTTCCTAATTTTGATCAAGTAGGACATGTTGCCACGAAAATATCCCCCCTACTCTTCCTAATTTCCATGGCCTCATTGTAGAACAAACTAATATTTTTCTGTTTTAATTTGAAATCCTCTGCATAAGTTATGACTATACCACTGGTGCACACCAATTGAAACTATTCCTAGCCACACTCAAGGGCTTTGAATTAAGGTGGTTTATGGGATTAGGATGAGATATAGTGGTCGATTAGTGAACTATGAATACAAATATTATTAATAAATATAAGGAATATTGTAGAGGGGGACATATGAGAGGAGATGATATTTTTCAAGATAACATAGAAGGAAGATGAAACTTTAGAAGATTATGCAGATAGATTTATCCTATTCCTATAGAAATCCTAGTAGAACAGGTTGTATCTAGACTCCCTAAAAATTATATTCTTAAGGGAAGTCAAAGATGATTGCCTAGATGCTCTGTATTTAATTGGAGGAAGTGATATCTCTAAGGTTCATGAGAGGAAGTCTGTCAGATTGTAGGAACTATTCTCACTCCACAATGAAGAAGACATGAAGCCTATGATCAATGATAACCAAGACAACCGTATATATTTATATGAAGTAGTACACCAATTTTATCAAGGACATGAGGCAATATATAATCAACCATATGGATTCTTACTTGGATACACCATGTACAAATAAGAAGCATCATAAATCATTAGTATTAGCAGAATAATTTCCTCATTACGACCATAATAAGTTGCACTATAAATGCAAGAGGGTGGTGATTATTAAAGACATACATGAAAAAATAAAATTTAAATTGTTGGAGGATGAAGAAGGTCGGGTATTTTACTTGGCATAATGAAATCAATGGAATTAAAGGCAAGGTACTCATCAAGATCCTTTATCTTATAATTTTAAAATTTATTTACAAATATTCTTCCTTGGAATAGTCAACCCCATCAAAATTGGTTGAACTAAATGCCACCTACATTGAAACCCTCATAAGGAGTATGAACCAAATAGCCATACCATTTGTAAGTCTATAATAAACATTGGTAGCCACCCCAAGTTGCATGGTAGAAAAAGTGACGGGGGAATCAATATTGGCCAAATTTTAATGTTGGTTACTTGTAGCCATTGTAGGAATTACCCCAACAACAAGCAACTATTTTTCCAAAATTTTCTACTTCTACTCCTACTCCACCTATAACAACACAAATTCTAGCCCAAATTGCATCCAATCCTAACAACAAGCATGTTTAATAGGCTTACACTAATGCTACCCTTCAATATCCAACTTATGCAATTGGGATAAATAATATGCAAATCCACTCAAGAAAGATGCTCTCCACCCCTACATCTCCACTAATCATGGAAATTCCTTCATACGAACCTTCTACTGATGCTCACTCATAACCAAGTGATAAGAACCAACATCTTGAGTAGGATAAATCATAACTAAAGAACCCCCATTTCTAGAAAGAACAAACACCCAAAAGTACAAACTTGAGACTAAATTTGATTTCCTTGGGTATTTGAAAAATTTCTACATAAAATACCTTTGTTTCAAGGCATTAGGGATGCCCCCATTTATACCAAAATTGTAAGAAAGTTGATTTTGAAAAAAATAAGGTGAAAACATAAGAACCCACAAATCATTCAAGTGATTAGATAACTTGCTGAGATTATGTTAGACAAGGTAGTAATTACAAATATGCAGACCCCAGTAGCCTAGTAGTTGATGCACACATTAATGAAATCCTTATATGAAATACATTAATTGATCTAGAAGGTACCACAAATTTTATCACCTAAAAAATCATGCAAAATATAGAATTGGTCGACTGTCGACCTACCCCATCAATATTGTAGTTAGCAAATAATTCAATTGTTAAGCCTGAAGGGGTTATACATACCTAGTCATTACACTGGATTCCTAGGAATTCCCCATAGACTTCATGGTCCTAAAACCAAAATACAACCTAGGGGGTTATCCTATCATATCAGGATAATCATTATTAATAACAACTGACACTTTCATTAGTTGTGGGTTAGGAATATGATCATGTCTAATAAAATTTGACAAATAAATTAGTCTTATCCTTCGGCACAACCATTTACTAAAAAAAATCAACTAATTTGGCCAATTATTGACTATAATGACTTGAATATACTTCATACATTAATGAAAATTGAGAAAATCCCAATGATTGAACTACAAGATGAGGGCGTAGTCCTCTCCAATACCATACAAAATAATTATGAGAGGGACCCACAACATGATTGTTTTGGTATGCTTATCTTGCTCACTACATAAATCCTTTCTATAGCACACTCACCAAAATATATCTTTATAATATGTACATTCCATGATATATACCACATAGCTGAAATCTTAATATATCATGCCTAGACATTACTTCTATAACATGCATGGCTAAGTCAAAATTTTACTAGGCCAGTCAATTAACATAAATAATCAATTGAGCATGTAGCAACAAATATAATTAATTTCCATATTGCAAATTTATTAAAAAAATGTCTTAAATTATCATGATATGAGATGCATTAAACCCAAACTATGCATACATGTAATATACACCAAGGAGGAACGTATACCCATTAGAAAACCATAATGAAGAATGAATCTTGTAGTCTATGAGATAATAAAAAAGATTTATAAAAACTCTTGGATGTTGGATTCATTTATCCCATATTAGAAAACCGGTGGACCTCACTATTATTCATAGTTCCCAAAAATGGGGGAACATGGAATGCCTATATGGATTACAAAGAACTTAATACAACTAATAGGAAATATCATTTCCCTCTATATTTCATTGATTAAGTTTTGTATTCCCTTACAAGGAAGAAAATATTTTATTTTCTAGATAGGTTTAGTGGTTATAACCAAATTAGGATAGTACCAAGAGACCAAGATAAAATTACATTCATGTGTCCTTGAGGTACTTATTCTTATTCAATTACACCATTTGGGCTACACAACACCCTTACTAGTTTTCAAAGTGTAGTTTTGAGCATTTTTTATTTTTCCCATGAATGTATGGAAGTATCTATGAATGAATTCACTATGTATGGAAACACCTATGAGGAGGCATTACAAAATCTTGAAAATACACTAAAAAGATGGTAGGACCACAACCTATCTCTCAATCATGAGAAATTCTATATGATGTTGGAGGAGGGTGTAGTCTTAGGATACTATGTTTCACAACGAGGAATTTAGGTAGATCCTAATAAAATTAAAGTAATCAAAAACCTAAGTTTTCTAGGCCATGTAGGGTACTACAAAGATTCATTAAGGGTTTTAGAAAATTTAATGATCCTTAGTTTGTCTTACTCTCTAAGAATTTTGACTTTGAGTGGACAAAAACTTGCCAAGAACCCTTTTAGGCTCTCAATAAATTATTTACCATGAAACCTGTGATAAGAGGACCAAATTGGGTCATGCCTTTCCATACTCATATAGATTCCTTTAACTTTGTTGTATGTGTTATCTTAGGTAAAAAGGAAGGAATGTTGGAATATGTCATTTGTTATATTATTAGGAACCTTAAAGGAGATTAATTGAATTACATTGTCATTGAAAAATAAATGTTGGCTATGATTTATGGTATAAATAGTTATGACATTACATTACATGATTTCTAGTATTCGTCCACACCGATCACAACTATTATATAATAAAAAAATTAGTGGTTAGTGGTTCATTGGTTTGATGGTTATTGTTGCTACAAGAATTTGATACCACCATAATTGATAAGCCTAGTAAAGAAAATGTAGTAAACAAATTTCTTTCTAGATTAAATAATCTTGTACATAATCCTACAATTGATGACTCTTTTTATATGAGTATTTGTTTTCATTGATTGTGCAAATCCCTTGGTATGTCAATATTATAAATTACCTAGTTATAGGAAGAACACCTCCACAATTATCACCATGAGAAAAAGTGTCATCTAGTGGAGAGGAGTCTCCCATATTCATGGATAGTTGGTTACCTTTTCTACATAGGATCATATATTGTTATACATATAGGTACGCTCGAGAAGATGAGGTGTTTGACAACTTATGAGCCTCCTATGATGAATCTTGTGGCATGCATTTTTCTACCAAGAGGATAACACTAAAGATACTAATTACAAGCTATTACTAGCCCACACTATATAAGAATTTAGTTAAATAAAAATGAAGTTGTGGCAGATGTCAAAGGATAGACCACCCTACTAGAGATAACGAGATGCCCTTGTATCCATAGTTGGTGATGACACCATTTGATAAATGGGACATTGAATTTGTTGGTCCAATCAATCCTCCTCCCAATCATAAGGAATATATACTAGTTTGTATAGACTATTTGACAAAGTGGGTAGAATTAAAATCCATGAAACATGTCAAAGACAATAAGGTGGCTAATTTTTTATATGGATAAGTTTTTACACACTATGGAGTATCCAAAGATATTTTCACAAATCAAGGGCCCAAATTCACATCATATTTGATTACAACATTATTCATTGAGTACAACATAAGACATAGCTAGTTTAGCCCCTATCATCCATAATCTAATAGTCAATTTGAGGTAACAATTAGGGAGATTAAATAAATTATGACCAAGATAGTGGCATTACATTGCAACGACTAGGTGGCTCGCTTACCTAAATCCGTTTAGGAATATCAAACTACTTGGAAGACTACAACATGTTATATACCATTTGAATCGGTCTATGACATGAAGGTTTTCTTGCTAATTAAATTTGAATATAAGACTTAAGGATAACACTCCAATTATGAATACAATTATTTTCATCTCAACGAGACAAGATCATGCAACTTAATGTCCTCAATGAACTACAATGAGAGGTTATTCATCACATGAAAACCATTCAAAAATAGAGAGTCAAGTGGAAAAATCAATTCATTAGGTCAAAATTATTTTACAAAGGTGATTAATCCCTATTCTATGACTCAATATATAAAACCCTCAAAGAGAAATTAAAAATTTGATGATTCAGACCCCATAAAATTGAGGAGGTTTATCAAAACGATATTGTTAAGTTGATAACAATTGACATTGTTATATTTTATGTAATGATTAATAGAAACCACCTAAATCTATATAATCCATTAGAAAAAGAGACCTTCTTATATTAAGTCAACTATTCCAACAATCTCATTTCTATAACACAAATCCCTTCAACAACATCAACAACAAGGGATGAGATTCATAGCTCCAATCCTACTGCCTCACAAGTATGATTTCCTCTCTTTCACTATAAAAAAAACCTTTAGAAAAAAACATTTGAGCATTTTTGGCTTCTCATTAATAACCATTCCAATAAAATTATCATTTTGACAAGGTACACACAACCACAAAGGGACCTGTAGCAGTGGTACATGCAACCGCTCTCAAAGGGACTCAGAAACAATACACAAAACTATTTTTTAGAGGGACCTATAGCAAAAATACACACAACCACTATTAAAGGGACTTGTAGCAATGAGATATGTAGCCGATGCCTGATGGACCCGTAGCAATTTTATGCCACCTTTCAACACTAATAATATACTCACCCTTCTATTGCATGCCACCTCCATAGAAATATGGAATTCCATTTGTGTACCATGATCCACGTAATAAATGAAGACCAAAACTTCATATTTTTTTTGTTTCCTAATTATTTGTTCAACATAGTTCATGAGTCTTTCAACACACAATAAACAATACTTATAAATGATTCCATAATTTCTTCTTAATATCCATTGATTTTGGTTAAATAATTTTTTATGCATCACACTTAGTTATTATCATCATTATTACTTTTAGTTCTTTATTTAATATCCTCTATTCCCAATCTCCCTCGTACTATTGCCTGCATTTTCCATTTGAGGATAAATGTCACTATAAGCTGGGGGGAATATGAATTTATGATTTGATATGTGCTACTATCCTTTACCTTTATGGAATTTGTATGATCCAAGTACATCCATAGTGATCATTTTTCGTTCTTGGGAATGATATAATAAATCAATTTTATACTAAAACAATAGTGTACAGACTAGAAACTAGTAGAAAATGCTCAAAATAATGAAGTAGGCATCATTAAAAAATAGAGGAGAGAATCTGTGGAATTTTGTAGATATTTTATTGGAGAATTCAGTTGTATTGACACATAATGGGTGGCGATCTAATTTGAAGGTAGTCTTGTGACCATAAAATTATCTTGAACAACAAGGATAATATGCTTATATTTTAGCAAGTGAGATGGTTGGATTATTTCCAAGGATTGGCTAGGTATAATGAGGAAATGAAATGTAATTTTTTTGGTACACTACCAGAATTTGAAGACATTATGAAAGGATTGTGAGTAGATGCCTCAAAATTAGCCATCATCAAATCTATAGGTTCACCTACTAAAGGTGAGGGATTTATAAAGTACACAAATGTTTTAGTAACCAAGAATGAGTTCATATTACCAAGAGAATGATTAAAATCTTCATCTCAAGGTAGTAAATGCCTTTCCTTACCTTGGCAATGGGCTTGTACTGTTGTCTATATTGTTAAATATGTAACATGTAAAGGAAGGAAATCATTTCTTTATACTGTGGATTTTAAGTTACTTAGTCACCTTCACTATAATAGGCATGTAAATGTTCCAAATTATTTATTTCACTTGTTAACAAGAATGTCAGTGAAAAATGAGAAGATAAAACATTCAAAATTGTCACACCGTTTTCTAATTTAGTTATTTACAAAAATAAATTTTCATATCTAGTTTTTGGATTTGTCATGGGAAGAGTTCCCAAAACTATATAATATAAGAAATATGCTAAATTTTGGGCCTCATGGCCAATGAATTAAGTTCAAATAACCTAGGAAAATTTGCACATAGGAGGAAGGACAAGAAAAGGAAGAGGAGGAGGATCAAGTAAATTCCCCTCTAGATCCTCCTCTACATGTAGCCACTCTTGATCATGCAAATTCTTCAACCTAAAATACTAGTCTAGGGAATATTCCTAAACTCCTTTGCATGCAACAACCTCAGGTCATGTAATGTCTCCTACTTGAGAGAGGTATCTTGAACAAATGCCTTCACCAATCCACAACACTTCTCATCGTGTGATACCCATGGCTTCATTCACTTAAAAGGTAGTGAAGGGAAAATTTGTCTTCATCAAAGGTCCTAAAGAAACAAAGAACCGCTATAAAACCTCCAAGGTGTTCCTATCACTTTAAAGAGAGGGGGGTGGCAATAAAAAAGGTATCAAGAAAATCAAGGGTAGTTTTATTAAACTTGTAGAAAAATTCATAGAGGGAAGACTTGTTTATAGAAGGGAGTGATTAGGTTCCCCTAGATACTTTGAATACAAAATAGAATCAATTCCTTCCCCTGAATCTTGATTAAAAATAAATTATCCATACTTGATACTAGCCAACCAATTGGTAAGTTGCATGCGGCTATGAAAATGATAAAATAATTAGAGGAATGACTTAAAGAATATTATAAGGAAGGAATTGGATTGAATAAATTGGCCCAAATAGTGGCTACAAAAATAGAATGGAGGAGATAAAGCCTACACATTAGTCTTATTCATAGGTAATCTCTCCAAACTTTTCTTGGCTATCTATTGCATTATGATTATGGAAACCAATTGAGTTTATGAAAATTAAATGGTTGAAATAAAAAAGAACATATTGAACAAAATTTAAAAACTAAATTAAATGAAAATGGTCAGGAAATAAATAGATTAAAAAATAAGGTTGAGTGTATTGCTACACTTGCACCCCACATTGTGAGTTGTGAAACACCAACAAGGGTTTATACATTATTTTTTAATGAATAGTTTTTAAGTTTTTAGTTTATGTAGACCTATTGTGATATGTGCTCTATAATAACACCAAGGGTTTTCTTCTCCATTTTCTAAAATTCCACTCTTTAGTTACAAAATCAACTTTGTCAGTTCTACTTGCATAAGCTTACAATTCCTAATACTGAATATAATTCACTACTTTACATTGAATATGTTTAGATAAGAGATTTGACATTATTAATTTAAAATGAGAAAATAGGGGACTCCAAATACAACAATATAAGGAGATAGAAAAATCACTTTCTTTAAAAATCGAAGGAGAAGAAAAAGACCCCCAAAGGTTGGTGGAAGAATTAATTACACTAATAGAAAACCGTGAAGTGAAAAATAAAATAATTTCAAACAAAGAATTTATTTCTATTTTTTTTAAACAATTGGCTATAGAGGGAGGGAGATAAGTGCTAGAATTTTGCACAACCAAGTGCAATAAATTAAGAGATGAACTTAAAAGGAAGGAACCTCAGTATGACCTCAATTACTTTGTAATAGTCAAAATGGCATGCAATTACATTTAGTTGGAAAAGTAATATGATTTCCTATGGTCAGCTTTGGTATTTTATCCTCCACTCCTCTATTTTCCCATACCACATTGGCAGAAAAGGACACACAAGAGGAGACATAGTGGGACTGGTTGGAAGCTCAAAAGGGGTTCTATTTGGAGCAAATGGAAGTAAGGAATAAACTAGAAGATTTTAAGCTATTAGCACAAGTATATAACCAAAGACCTCCACCTTCTTGAGGATAGGAAGACCATTAATTCAGGGGAGTGATGAGCCTAGTATTTTTCCCTATTAGTTATGTTTATTTATTTCTCTTTGAAACATTGCCTAGATATTCCTAAAATATTTTTACTAATATTTAAAGTATAAATCACTAAACTTGATAATGAAGCAATTATTTTCATGTGTAGATGGTTATTTCCTAAATATGACAACACATTATGATGAATTATGGTAATTATAACATAGAAATATTTTTAAGGAATTAGCACTACAACAAAACCCTGTGATTTGCTCTATTTTTTGCTTCCACCCAATGTTTTATTGTATTTTTTTCCAATTTTTTGAAAATGTCGGTGCTATTTATTGGGATGGCGCTATTTTGGCATTTATTTGCACTGATCAGGACTAGTCAACGCTAATTTATGCCAAAATTATCAACACCTTCAATGTCGATATTGGCTTCGAGTGTGACGCCGCCGTTAGCGTCGCCTTTGGCCCTGAGTTTAGCTTCAATTTTAGCACCACTTTTAGCCTCTCGACTTGAGCTTCGAGTTTAGCTTCGGGTTTAGCGCCAGTTTTGACACCCCTATGTTGAAGAGACTTATTTATATGTCTCATCGACGATTTAAAATAGTGAAACAACAAGATACAGGCATATCAAGGAGAGAATCACTTACATCACATCGACAAGGTATATCTACAAGTACTCGACAAAACACAACTCTTGGATATAGCGAAGTAATGTCGATGAGACATTGAGATATTGGTAAGGCAAATAAGGTTGTCTCATCGACACTCTTCAAGTAATGATCAAAAGAATACACCGCTAGACCGTTGGGAGGGTGAGCAACATATATGGTAGAGTGATATACACTACAACCCCGCATCAAGAAGTCTTGAGCAAGGCGGTAGTGCGGTAAAAAAATGAAGAGAAGGGAAAAACACTGCCATACCATAGGGATAATCACAAGTCTCCCCGACATGGCAGAGTTACACCGATATATAAAGAAATACCACTGAAGGAAAATATCAATGAGACAGTGGCATATCAACAAGAGATATTAACTTGTCTCATTGACACCGGCAAACAACATAAGAGGAACATAAGATCTAATGTTGACGAGACATTGAGATATCGGTAAGTCAAAGAAGATTGTCTCATCGACACTATTTAGGTAATGATCAAAAGCATACACTACTATACCGCCAGGAAGGTGAGCAACATATGCCATAGAGCGGTATACACCACAACCCCGTAGCAAGAAGCCTTGAGCAAGATAGTAGTGCGGCAAACAAGAAAAGGAAAGGGAAAAGCACCGCCATACTACAACAATAATCACGAGTCTCCCCAACATGGCAGCGTTACACCGATATATAAAGAAATACCACCAAAGGAAAATATCGATGAGACAGTGGCATATCGGCAAGAGATATTAACTTGTGTCATCGACACTGGCAACCAACATAAGAGGAACATAATATCTAATGTTGATGAGACATTGAGATATCAGTAAGAAAAATAATATTGTCTCATCGACACTCTTCAAGTAATGATCAAAAGCATACACCGCTATACTGCCGGGAAGGTGAGCAACATATGCAGTAGAGCGATATACATTGCAACCCTGAAACAAGAAGCCTTGAGCAAGGCGGTAGTGTGGTAAAAAATAAAAGGGAAGGGAAAAACACCACCATACCGAATAGGGTATAATAAGAGATGACGATAGTACGATAATCGTGGCAGAAAATCACGTCAATCATAATCCATTTGAATCAAGAATATAGCCTACCAAAATACTCTAAAACTCTAATAAACATACTCTAAATTTTTTGTCGAAATCTTATTTTCAAGCATAGCTCGCCAGAATGGAGTTTTCATTTTAATAAACATACAATAAAACCTTTGTTGAAACCTTATTTTTAGGCATAGCGGCCAAAATGGAGAAGTGTTTCAATAAAGAATGATAGAGAATGGTGAGGAGATGTGCATGATAGGAGGCATAGGATTCATTGTTGTTTATCAATTCCAGCTCTGATCAACATGGGTTACAATGTTCATGCTACTGTTTGTAATCCAAGTATTTAATTGACATATGTTTGCAACACATTCCACCATTAACTAATTTGACTGCATTTATTAATTAATTGAAAATAAAAAGTGAATACACTTTTTATTTTCAATTAATTAATAAATACAGTGAAATCAAAAATTTGTTGCCTGCATAGACATTGCCAAAGTAGATACCCTATTGAAATGGGCTCTATCTTTTGCAGAGGTGGTGGAAATAAGAATAGAATATTTTAGTGGAATTCATTTGGAGGAAATTTGCTCGTTGTAATTAATGCAAGAAGGAGTTAACGCTAGCAAGTAGAGGAATGCGTTTTAAATTCCCGAAGGACTTGAAGCATTGATGAAGGTATTGTTGGTAGTGCTAGATGCACATTTGACATTAATGGTGAGGGCTGAAAATATGAAGTGTTTTGAAGACACACAAGGCATTTCATTTGATGCTTCTCGGTTTGCGGTGGCAAGGAATGTAACAGGTCTACAGTGTGAGGTAGTTTCAAAGCTAGCATACTAGAGAAGAAATGGAGGCCAATTTCACTCTACATTTGAGGAGAAAATTGGACCCTTTTGTTGGCAAAGCAACTATGAAGAGGCTGAGAGGATTGTTCCTCTCCAACGATGTGAAGGTGGCGCGATCTGTGCAAAAAATTCTTGGGTATTGGCTTCAAAGATTTGACGCACCGGTATCATACTAATATGGATATTTACTCATTAATCATGGCATGGTGGCTGGAATTAGGAGAGTCAGTGGAGGAAGTGAGGAAAGTAAAGAAGGCGTTGGTACATAAGGATTTCTTAGTGAATATGGAAAGTATCCTAGAATGGGCTATACCAGGAGAAGGCTTTGATGTGAGCGAAGGCATGGAAGATCATGTGGACCTTGAAGTAGCAGAGATAAACCATCCCTTCATTAGGTGGCTAGAAGGAATCACTAGATCTATGTGGAGAGGAGGAGCGGAGCTAGGATGGAAAGCCCTGAAACTTTGTGTAGAAATAATGGAGGTCGACACGGTCATTGAGGGACTCAAAGATGTCTCTAGAGAGGAACTGCATGAGAAGAAAGGTTTGTGCCCAAGGAAGAAGATGAAGCCAATCAAGGACATATGCCCAATGCAACAGGGTAGCACATCAGGCACTTTCGCATAAACTGAAGCTCAATTTTGGTTAAAATACAATTTATATCTTAGTTTTTATTGTACGTTTTCTGGGGTTAAGCCCTCTTTTTGATTTGAAAATGTAAATAGTATGGGGTATGGGTAATAGTAGATAGGGTTGTTTACATGCAAATTCAATAGTTTTTTTCTGGTTTGTTGGGACCTGTGGTGGTTAAACAAACATATTTTAGAAGCTACTGGATGGACTTAATTTTTGAAGTTGATATAAATTCTGCATTATTATTAATAAAACCAAATATTATCACTGGTAAAAAAAAAACACAGTAGGTTGCATGTTAAATTTCAAACATTTTCTTTACATTTTTTGTATATATTATTTTCTCAGTGAATCATTATGTAACAACAATTTCACTTTTGAGATATACAGTAAAAATAAATGAAAGCACATGTTTTCTTTGTCAAGGGAAATGTATGGTGAATACCCTATGTATTTCAGATAAATGTGCAAGCGAAATAAGACATAACTGATTGAATCTGATTTTCTACTGTAAAATTGTTTTTTATGTGCTTTTTACTTTTTGCATGTGGATTACCCTAAAAAAGAGACTACTTATCTTTTCTTAAATGAAGCCTTTACATTTCCTGTCTATGAAAGGAATTTATTGCTTGACAATAGGTTCGTGAACTTCATACAAATTAAGATTGGTGTAAAAGGCCATCCCCACAAATGTTGTTTGGTCTAGAATTATAATGGAAAATAAAAAATATTTCTAGGAGAATAAAACAGGTTTTCAATTGTACAAGTACAACATAATATTATTGAAGCATTTCAAAGTTTAGGCCATAAGAATCATGCTTTTTTAAACATGGATTGCAAATAATTATGAAAATTTAGAAGTCTTGGTCATTAACATTATTGTCTGCTACAATGTCCTCCCACTTTTCTCTCAGCGATTTATTATTTCTACACCATCCACGTCCTTTCTCCATGGCCTCCTTTGTGAATAAAAATGTTACCACAGAAGCTTTCACCGCACTACCGCCGAGAAGGAAGAAGCAACTTGCGGGATCGTGGTAAAAATTTCTCTACCACACCGAGTTGATGAAGGATCCGCGGGACAGTAGTGGTTGCCGCACTACCGCATGCCATTGGTAGAAGACTTGCAGGAGTCACCACAACACCACCAGGAACAAAAGGAAGACTTGCGTGCCGCCACATAAGTCCGATGCACGAAGGAAGTCTGGTGAGGAGAGTACACATGTATTTTAACTTTCTCATAAGATTATATCAAATTTATTAAACGATATTTAAATTTTATTTGTGCATAGTTAAATTGAATTACTATATGTTTCAAGACAAGGCTCTCTTACTCGCTTGACAAATCCTTAAGGAGGAGGAGCAGTAGGAGCACGAGGATATGTTTATGCCTTAGTATTTCATGGATTTTATGGAATTGTGATTGATTTTCATTGCAACGGATCGGCGGAGGTTCAATTTTTTTTGAACAATGAATTTCTGTGCTTCAAAACAAGGTTTGTGGTGCTCATCTTGGTTCACAATTTACTTTTATTTTTTATTTTATTTTGTATTATATTGCAATGCCCTTTGTTTGTTTGTGGAAAGTGTTTAGTGTAGAGGCTAGTCTATTTAAGCCCTGGAAGGCCTTGCATGTATATGCTTTAAATTGATGCTCCTTTTAAAGAAGGCTTTAGTAATAGTTGGGGTTTCAATGAAATAATTTATTTTTAATCTGCCATTAAGCTTGCAAGGATCTGTTAAAGATAGGAAAAAATGCGAAAAAAGGTAGTGAAAATGAAATAAGCTCCGCAAGTCTCGATCTTTTGACCTATGGACTCAAATATGTGGTCGAATAATTTTATTCCGAAAGCTTCAATTTTATGTGATTCTTTTTTTATTTTTCTTCTTGGATTTTAGAGGAGCCTAATCTTAATTTTGGTGTTTGAGTATTTTGTGTTTTTATTGGGTTTTGAATTTATATCCATTTTGACTGTTGAGAATTTGGGGTTTTTTCTATGAAGGATTCATGATTTTTGTGATTGTAAGGGAAAGAGGAGGAGGGGGTTGTAGAAACAAGAAACCTAGACTAATTGTAATGAATATGATATATTTTGTTTTTTGTAAGAGTAGCTTGAGGTGAGACTAGTGGTCATATAAATGAAGAGAGGAAGGGAGGAGAGCTACATGGGGGGTGCTCAAGTGAAGCACCCTTCTACGTCTAGAGGAAATTGTAAGTTCTTGTCCTTATCCTTGTTAATTCAAAGATAATTGTTTTATCATCGTATGTTTTTGAGAAAATTGTTAAAGGAATTCAATCCCTAGTTACTATGTATGCTTGTATTTTAGTGGGGAGACTATATCTCTATTTTGTTTTTTGAATGCCTTAAAATGAGTGTGTGCATTATGGATAGCATGATCTTATTTGTGGGATATAATCAGTCTATAGTTCTAGCATCTTTCCTTTTTTACATTATTTTTGTTTCTGTAGTCCATGATTATGTAATCTAATCTTTTAGATGAGTCTGCTCCCATAGCTCTCTTACATGTTTTAAATTTAAACAGTCTTGTCCCTCTCTTGCTGTTCTTCCTCAATTTCATCAGGATCATACATTGAACTTCTTGCCCCTCCTAAAGTTTGGACTACATCTATTATGTCCACATAAAACTGGACATCCTTGGTCTTCTTGGTTTCCATGCCATGATATGGTTATGCAAATGAAAATGAAGCAAAGTAATCATCTCCTTCTCTGCTGGCTGGAAGAATGCATGCTTAATGTTTTGATACGTGATATAAGCTCTCTCTTCTGCTCTCATGGTTGAATACTGAAATCCATTATGGTGGGCCTCCAAAGTTCCAGTCATCTTCCTTGCTCTTCCACCAAATGCTGGCCTGATCCACACATTTGCCAGCCTAATGAAGTAAAGTAATCATCTCCTTCTCCGCTGGTTGGAAGAATGTATGCTTAATGTTTTGATACGTGATATCATATCTCTCTTCTGCTCTCATGGTTGAATATCGAAATCCATTATGGTCAGCTTCCAGAGTTCCAACCATCTTTCTTCCTCTTCCACCAAATGTTGGCATGATCCACATGTTTGCCAACCTAATTGGATTTGTTTTTGAAAGATGAAGTTTCTCCCGAGTCACTAGTGTAGCTCTCTCTGCCTTTTCAGATTCTTTCATTACTAGACATCATCTCTGGGATTTAATCATTTGTACCACCTGGTTGATGTGCTTTGAATCCTTGCATCTAAATGAAATTTCCTTAAAATTGGCCACCAGTTCAAGTTCATTCTATTTTCATAATACTTTATATCCATGGAGTTCAACCATTCCTTGATGCCATCAAATGAAGATTGAGGAATGCCATATATTCAGAGTACATCCTGCTTGAAGTCTTTGAAAACAATAGCTATATCAAATTCCTTTTGCCCAAGTCCTACTCTCTTAAGGTTAAAAATTCTCCATCTCACTAATAGCGATTACTAAGAAAGGTAATTCCACCAACTCTACCAAATAGTTTTCCATAGGAACAATAAAAGCGGAGGCTTTGAAAGGAAATCCATGAAAATGAAGATCTCTAAATGGTATATCAAACTCTAGCTCAAAATATTTTAGATGATGCTTCTCCCATAGCTCTCTTACTTGCTTGAAAAATCCTAAAGGAGGAGGAGCAACAAGAGGATGAGGATATGTTTATGCCTTAGTATTTCATGGAATTGTGATTGATTTTCGTTGCAGTGGATAAATGGAGGTTCAAATTTTTTTGAACAACGGATTTTTATGCTTCAAAACAAGGTCTATGGTGCTCATCTTGGTTCACAATTAAATTTTGTTTTTTATTTTATTTTGTATTATATTGCAATGCCCTCTGTTTGTTTGTGGAAAGTGTTTAGTGCAAAGGCTAGTCTATTTAAGCCCTGAAAGGCCTTGCATGTATATTTTTTAAATTGATGCTCCTTTTGAAGAAGGCTTTAGTAATAGTTGGGGTTTCAATGAAAGCATTTATTTTTAGTCTACCATTAAGCTTGCAAGCATTTGTTAAAGAAAGAAAAAAATGTGATACAAGGTAGTTAAAATGAAATAAGCTTTGCGAGTCTCGATCTCTTGACCTTTGGACACAAATATGTGGTCGAATACTTTTGTTCCAGAAGCTTCAATTTTATGTGAGTCTTTTTTTCTTTTTCTTCTTGGATTGTTTTAGAGGAGCCTAATCTTAATTTTGGTGTTTGAGTATTTTGTGTTTTTATTGGGTTTATTTTTTTGGGTTTTGAATTTATATCCATTTTGACTGTTGAGAATTTGGGGTTTTGTTTGTGAAGGATTCATGGTTTTTATGATTGTAAGGGAAGGAGGAGGAGGGGGTTGTAGAAACAAGAAACCTAGACTAATTGTAATGAATATGATATATTTTTTTTTTGCAAGAGTAACTTGAAGTGAGACTGGTGGTCATATAATTGAAGAGAGGAAGGGAGGAGAGCTACATGGGGGGTGCTCAAGTGAAGCACCCTTCTACATCTAGAGGAAATCATAAGTTCTTGTCCTTATCCTTGTTAATTCAAAGATAATTTTTTTGTCATCACATGTTTTTGAGAACTCCATGAAAACCAAACTCTCTAAATGGTATATCAAACTCTAGTTCAAAATCTTTTAGATGTGGCTTCTCCCATACCTCTCTTACTCGCTTGAAAAATGTTTAAGGAGGAGGATCAGTTGCAAGATGAGGATATGTTTATGCCTTAGTATTTCATGGATTTGATGGAATTGTGATTGATTTTTTGTTGCGGCGGATCAACGGAGGTTCAATTTTTTTTGAACAATGGATTTCTATGCTTCAAAACAAGGTCTTTGGTGCTCATTTACTTTTGTTTTTTATTTTATTTTGTATTATATTTCAATGCCCTCTGTTTGTTTGTGGAAAGAGGCTAGTCTATTTAAGCCCTGAAAGGCTTTGCATGTATATGTTTTAAATTGATGCTCCTTTTTAAGAAGGCTTTAGTAATAGTTGGGGTTTCAATGAAAGCATTTATTTTTAATCTACCATTAAGCTTGCAAGGATCTGTTAAAGAAAGAAAAAAATGTGAGACAAGGTAGTGAAAATGAAATAAGCTCCGTGAGTCTCAATCCCTTGACCTCTGGACATAAATATGTGGTCGAATAATTTTGTTCTAGAAGCTTCAACTTTATGTGATTCTTTTTTTCATTTTCTTCTTGGGTTTTAGAGGAGCCTGATCTTAATTTTGGTGTTTGAGTATTTTGTGTTTTTATTTGGTTTGTTTTTTTGGGTTTTGAATTTATATCCATTTTGATTGTTGATAATTTGAGATTTTGTCTCTGAAGGATTCATTCTTTTTGTGATTGTAAGGGAAGGAGGAGGAGAGGGTTGTAGAAACAAGAAACCTAGAATAATTGTAATGAATATGATATATTTTGTTTTTTGTAAGAGCAGCTTGAGGTGAGACTGGTGGTCATATAAATGAAGAGAGGAAGGGAGGAGAGCTACATGGGGGCTGCTCAAGTGAAGCACCCTTCTACATCTAGAGGAAATCATAAGTTCTTGTCCTTATCCTTGTTAATTCAAAGATAATTGTTTTATCATCATATTTTTTTGAGAAAACTGTTAAAGGAATTCAATCCCTAGTTACTATGTATGCTTGTATTTTAGTGGGGAGACTATATCTCTATTTTGTTTTTTGAATGCCTTAAAATGAGTGTGTGCATTATGGATAGCATGATCTTATTTGTGGGATATAATCAGTCTATAGTTCTAGCATCTTTCCTTTTTTACATGTTTTGTGTTTCTGTAGTCCATGATTATGTAATCTAATCTTTTAGGTGAGGCTGCTCCCATAGCTCTCTTACATGTTTTGTGTTTCTGCAGTCCTATCTCTCTCTTGTTGTTCTTCCTCAATTTCATCAAGATCATACATTGACCTTCTTGCCCCTCCTAAAGTTTGGACCACATCCATTACCTCCACATAAAACTGGACATCCTTGGTCTTCTTGGTTCCCACACCATGATATGGTTATGCAAATGAAAATGAAGCAAAGTAATCATCTCCTTCTCCGTTGGCTGGAAGAAAGCATGCTTAATGTTTTGATACATGATATCAGCTCCCTCTTGTGCTCTCATGGTTGAATACTGAAATCCATTATGGTGGGCCTCTAGAGTTCCATTCATCTTTCTTCCTCTTCCACCAAATGCTGGCTTGATCCACACGTTTGCCAGCCTAATGAAGCAAAGTAATCATCTCCTTCTTCACTGGCTGGAAGAATGCATGCTTAATGTTTTGATACATGATATTGGCTCTCTCTTCTGCTCTCATGGTTGAATACCAAAATCCATTATGCCAGGCATCCAGATTTCCAGTCATCTTTCTTCCTCTTCCACCAAATGTTGGCCTGATCCACAAGTCCGCCAGGCTAATTGGCTTTGTTTTTGAAAGCTGAAGTTTCTCCTGACTCACCAGTATTAGCTGTAAATTTTTTAAATTTTAATATGGCATGCACACTTTGATATGATATAATATGATTATGGTTTCATCTCATATGTTTTAATATTAGATGTATAATAGAAAAATAAATTATTGCATGAAATAAATAATAACTTTTCATTTTAAATGTTTTTTTTTGCAGAACATGGGTCTTCCAGAAGATCAAGATGATCCTCAACATGATATAGATCCATAAAATATTGGTTCTACTAGTATAGATCACATGGAAGAGGATGATTATGACGTAGATACAAAAGACACCTAGGCCGATGACAATGTTGATGATGAGACAGTTGGTGATAGTAACTAGTGACATTCATGATCATATAGACTATATCATGGATCATTGCTGATATATTGTTATGATGACTCTTTTGATTTTTATTATCATATGTATCATTTTCACGACCTATAGTACTATATTTTTGAGTTGTATCATATTGACATGTATCATTTTCGACACTATATCATTTGGATAAGTATCATCTTGACTTGTATCAATTTGAGTTACATTATTTATCAATTTTATTTATATTATTTGTACATGTATCATTTTAAATTATGTCTATTGTTGGACATGTATCATTTTGACATGTTTTTGATGTACTAGCATATTTGACTTTCACTTATTTTAGTTATATATGATGATGATCTTATTAGTATTGACTTGTCAATTTATATATATTAAAAGTGGTCGATGATTTTTGGATGGATATTTATTAAGTATGATGATTTTAATTTTACTGCTCAGGATGGATGTTGTCAAATTGAATTAAATTATAAATATTTGACTCACTTGTTTTAATTATAGATGATGATCATGTTACAATAATTATATTTTTATTTAATCATATGAGTTAAATAATTAAATTACTTACTCTATAATCATATGAGTTATTTAAGAGGCACGATATATTTAACTAATCAAATTGAAATAAAACATATTAAATTAATAAATGGAAGCAAAAAAAGAAGCATTTTTAGAAGCAAAAAAGGAAGTAACAATGGAAGCCAAACTAGAAGCAATCTTGAAATCAAAATTGGAAGAAAAAACAAAAGCAAACCTCAAAGCAATACTGGAAGCAAAATTGGAAGCAAAACCAGAAGGAAACATGGAAGAAAAATTGGAAGCAAAACTGGAAGCAAAACCAGAAGCAAACTTGGAAGCAAAACTAGAAGCAAAACTAGAAGCAAAACTAGAAGCAAAACCAGAAGAAAAACTAGAAGCAAACATGGCAGCAAACATGGAAGAAAACATGGAAGCAAACTTGGAAGAAAACTTGAAAGAAAACCCAAAAGCAAAACTAGAAGCAAAATTAGAAGTAAAACTAGAAGGAAAAATGGAAGCAAAATTGGAAGCAAACCTGGAGGCAAAACTGGAAGCAAAATTGGAAGCAAACCTGGAGGCAAAACTGGAAGAAAAATTAGAAGTCGAATTGGAAGTAAAATTAGAAGCAAAAATGGGATTAGACATGGAAGTAAAATCAAAAGCCAAATTGGTTGCCCATTTCGGTGCAATTTTCGACGCTACTACTTGACAAAATTTTAGGCGCCAACAGAGGTGCTATGATGTCCCGATGCTAAAGCCGGTGCTAAATACAATGCTAAAGATGGTGCAAAACTCAGAGCAAATCTGATACTGAGATGACCATGCTTATTTGCACCGAGTTGGGTGCCAGCTAATTTGTTCAATTCATGCACTCAAATACACTAAATTTTAGCACAAAAGTCAATGTTAATTCCCTGTTGTGCTATTGTGTAGCCATGCAACAAAGCCAACAAATAATATGTAGCAGATATTGGAAAAAGTGCCTCAATGATTACTGACATGGAACTCCTGAAAGAGCAGTATCAGTGAGACCCTTTGGAATGTCTTGCCAACGAGCAACTATGTTCTAAAGTCTTGGAGGGATCAGATCGTTGTGACCTTGGACTTGTCTTGCCAATAGAAGTCATCAGGGTGACGAGAGCAGTCAGAGTGAGTTTCCAAACTCACTCTAACAACAAAATTTTGGGCGATATCGATGTGACCAAGTGGATTTCTTGGCGATGAGAACCATCAGTGTGACCAGAGAAGTCAAAGTGATATTTCTAACTCGTTTTGATGGAAAATGTCTGGACGATGAAGATCATTGGGGAGAATCTTGCCGATGGATTCATCGGGGAGACTTGAGCTGTCGACGTGACCTCCTGATCTCTTGCCGATAGTATTTCTCTTGCCAATGGATCTGCTCCTGATGGATGATTGTGTGACTCTTGCAAATATGTGTGGTCTTGGTGTTCTTTGGGACATTGGGGAGACTTGAACCATCAGTATGAATTTCTAGTCTATTTTCGATAGCACTGGTCTTGCCGATGGTCATGAGATCGAGAAGACTACACCATGTCTGTGTGATAGACTAGTAGAAGCTGGTGCTATGTGTGATGCCCTGTGGGCAGTCTGGCATCAGTGAGACACAATTTTTTGTCTCATCAATGAGCGATATAATTGAAGTCTTTTGACCAAGTGTCTGTCCTACATGGTTTGTCTTGAACCGATGAGAGTAGTAGAATGCAAAATGATTGGCAGTTGATCTGTTGTGACTTTTTTCTTGTGGGAAATGAACAGACAACTTGAGCATGAATGAACAGTTTGATCGAGGGTCTGGACTATGTGGGTTGGTCGAATGATCAGTGAGTGAATTTCATTGTATGCTAAATGAAAGCATTGTAGTTCAGTGTAATTCGATACAATGTTGACAAGGGAAATGTTGCTGCTATAGAATTGTCATCTAAAAAGAAGATTCTATAACTTTTATGTAATTTGATTACTGTAATACAAGTGATATTTCTCTGGTGTGGTGGGTTTTTCTCCTGTAAGGGTTTTCCCACGTAAATCTGGTGTCAGTTGTGTTATGTGTTTATTTATCAGTTTTTTAATTTCTTTCATGTGTGTCTTAATGAACTATAATTGTAAACATTAAAAGGCATATCTCTCTTCTCCTCAGAGTCTTGGCATTAGGAATTTTTTTTCGTAATTGAATTTTTCTTAACAAGTGGTATCAGAGCCTAGCCAGTTGTGTTATCCTTGTGGGTAGATTGGTTTTTTGTGTCAATTTTTGTTTAGTGGGAGTTTTGTAGAAGTATTGAATTTGTCTAATTATAGATTAAGATGGCAACGACAAGTATGTTTGGAAGGATTGAAATTGAGAAATTCAACAATAACAATTTTGAGTTGTAAAAACTTGAAGTGGAAGACCTGTTGGTGGATCATGATCTTTGGATTGTTGTGTCTAGAATGAAACCTACAACCATGAAGCAAGAGGATTGGGACCTCGTAGATCGAAAATAAAAAGGGTTGATAAGACTCTATTCTCCTGAACGTTCATGAAGAGAAGACCACCTCTTCGTTGTGGAAAAGACTGGGAGGTATTTATCAAGGAAAGTCCTTGGTAAATAAGTTATTCTTGAGGAAGAAGTTGTAATATTTGAAGATGGAGGGAGGAACAACTGTTGTTGATCACTTAAATAACTTTAACATGTTGATTGCTCAGTTAACATATGTAGGTGTGAAGATTGAAGAAGAAGATCGTTGTATGCTCTTGTTATGTTCTTTGTCAGATTCTTGGGATCACTTGGTGATGGCGATTGGGAGCATGAAACCACTTTCAAAATGGAGGATGTGGTTGCTTATTTGTTATTAGAAGAGATGAGAAGGAAATATTTTGAGATGGAGAAGGAGGCTCTTGTTGTTAGAGGAAAATCGAAAGAAAAAGGAAAGAAAAAGGACAAGAAGTCCAAATCGAAATCAAAAGGGAGATCAAAGTCTCCTGGTAAGAAGTACAAGGTGAAGTGCTGGAACTGTGGGTAGCCTTGTAATACCCCTCCGTTTTGTCCTTTTGATCAAATAGTGTTTTGTTCTCTTATGTTGTACTTTCTCTTTGTACCTGGACTAGGGTACTCGACTTCTCTTTGATTGCTATCTATAAAGCGACATTAATGTTATCTTTTGATGTGATGGTATTTTAATATGATGTTATTTTATGCCATGTTTTGGATTAACATAAATGGATATTCTAATTAATTATGTTATGCTTGGATTATATTAGTATGTTAGATTTGTCAGTTAGTTACACTATATTGGTGAAGGGGACGACATCACATCACTCGCTTGCAAGCGCCCCGCGATTCCGAGATTTCCTCTTCACGGTGTGTATTTTATGTTGTTTATATTATATGTTGTTGTTTACTTGATTTTTAGGTTGACAGGTACAGGACATCGACTCCACTTGGTTTCATAGGGTGGAGCGTGTCCATTTCCCAATGGTATTCGATTGGGAGATAGTAGCTAGGTTTCTATGCCAGGTCGTCACCCTAGTCTTAGTGTGTCGTCTAGTGTTAGTCGAGTTATGTTGCTTTTATGATTGATCATCTTGCCTGGATTTTATTTAATTGCAAGTTAAAAAGGGTAATTAAATGGCTTGATGTATTTAAGTTGTGGATTATTTTGTTCTGAGATTATGTTGAAATGTAATTTATTTTATTATTAATTTAATTTAATTAATAAATAATTTAATCATTGATTAAATCTATTTATTAATTAATTAAATTTATGATGTTGAAAGAAGTTAATTTATTTATGTTGAAGTTATTGTTATATTTATTGAAATTGAAAATAAAGAAAATGCATAAAAGTCAATTTAAGAAATTTGAAATTCAAAAATTGAAAAATGAGATATTTCCATTTTCTGTTTTATGAAATTGATGAGGGTGGTTGTAGGAATTTTTAGGGTTTTTTCCTTATGATTGAATTTTTCTTCACAAGTTTGGGATCATGAAAATTTTGGAAGGAATTGAATTGGAAGGAGGAAGGATTTTTCAATTTGTGGGTTTTGGTTTTAAGTTGTGAAAATTTGTGGAGTTGAAGTTGGAAGCAAGGTTGGAAGCTAAGCACCATTTTTGGATTCTCTCAAACTTAAGAATTTAGGTTCATGTCTTTAGTTTTAATGGTATTGTAAATTAATTTTTAAATGATTTATGGTTGGAATGCATGATTGAAGATTCAAAACCTGATCCTTGTTGGAACCTCCATGTTGAAAATTTTATCATACCATAAACCTATTTTCTTATTTTGTTTTCTTAAGGAAAAAAAAAATGTTCTTATTTGAAAATAATTGTTCTTTCTGGTTTTTTTTAAATTTATTTTGTGAAATCAATTATGGAAATGAAATATATATGTATATATATATACATATATATTTTGTATTATATTTATTTTCCCTTTAGTAGGGTTGTGCTGGCCGTTTTTTTTTAATTGGCAAAGTGAGTCGGATAAAAAAACGCAAGGGTTTTAACCCTAGCGTTTTATTTATTTTGTTTTGTTTAATTGTTTTTTTTTTAGAGGAAACCCGAGGGGAGGCGGTGCTGGGGGCTCACCTCTCCACCGTGTCCCCATGGGAGGCATGTGGGGAGGGAGCCACGCCCAACGTGACCCCCCCTCACCACTGCGCAGGAAGTTGGGGGAAGGGTTGTGTGAATACACAACCGCCCCATGTAAATGGGGTTGGCTATGTATTCCCATAGTCTGCCCCCCCACTGCATTGGCGTGTTTCTCCACCGAAACTGCGGCAGGCGCCCCGAGGTGGGTGTTGACCCATTTTATTCGAAGTTTTTTTTTTTAAAAGCAAAAAAAATATATTTAATATTTTCCATATTATAATTTTATAATATTTTAATATTATACTTTTATAATAATAAAATATTAATATATATATTTGTAAGAGTTATAATATAATATATAAATATTATTTTTTTAAAAGAGGAGTAATATTGAATTAAATGTTGGCAAGAATTAAGTGTAATCGCGAAATCTTTATATTAAATTATGATAGACAAAATATTATATTGATTTTTTTAATTTTTTTTGAATTTGATAGATCAATATTGGTGTTTTAAGGGATATGTTTAAATAAACAAATTAATTATTTTTGAAATAATTACGCCGAGCAAGGGAAACGTCTATTTATTTTTTTAACGTTATTTTCTGAACTGTAGAAGTAAACGTTTATTTAACATTATTTTAAACGCAATTAGAGAAGAAAATGTTGGTTTAAATTTCATACCTTGTTTGAAAGAGATGTTGTTGAATTAGTTGTTGTGCATTAAAGTATTGTATGAGATGGATCTAATATATCCAAAATTAGTTTATTTCCGAGCGCAATTGCTTTATGTGTTTATTCCTCAGTGTTCATGTTTGGGGAAATGGGTTAAGTGGCTTATTATGGAAGTCTTCCAGATGGCATTTTTAGAAATGTGGGTTGTCGTGTCATGGTTGTCAACCTATTGTGAGTCCCTTGGGTAGTGCATGGGAAGTTATTAGTTATTTACTCGGTTTCTATGAACGGGGACATTTTGTGTCTCCTGAGAAAGGAGTGGTTTATGGGATTAGTGTCTCCTTGTAAGGGGTGACCTTGTTATGTGGTTTGTTGCCTGCAGTGTTGGAGTGAGTTTCTTTTTAGGTTTCCTCCTAGAGTTGGAGTGGTTGTAATACCTTGTTTATTTCACTTTGTACCCTTGATGTTTGGATGATATGTGTCTTGTCAAGTATAAGAGTGGCTTCCATTTGGGGCTAGAGCCCGGAAGAGGTAAGATTGGGTAACCTTCGTAAGTGGTGTAATTAAGTGATAACTAAATCAATGTACTTAGAAGTTTGGGTAGTACTTCACACTAAAAAGATAATTATGCCTCACTCATAGACCCAAGTGCTCGGTTAGGCTTGGGATGGGTGGGAAGGCTTGGAATGGCAAGGTCATCTATCTTGTCTATACGAAAGGTATTTGATTTCTCATTAGTAAGTATGAGGGCCGGGGATTGGTTTGAGGCCACCATCTTGACGATCCTTAGTGGGTAACTCATGACGAATTGGGTGATGACACTCTGTCTAGGACAATAGTTGGTACTTGTTTATTGTGGGTATGGTTTTCGTAACATACTTGATGTGACCATGGTTGGCGTTTAATTCTGTGTGTATAGTTCTCATAACATACTTGATCTATTTTTTTTATTTGGAAGCAATGTAACCATGTTGAGTTGTACTTGTGATGCACTTGTGTTGTACTTGCATGGTATATGAGTTGTACTTGTGTTGTACATGTGTTTGGTTATTTCAGTTTGGTTCAATTATGATTTAGCCTATGTCTAGAGGTGTTGGTCTTGGTTAGGATTCCTTGTTACTATCTCCTAGCATGGGGGGTGGGACTTTGGTTCCACTTGGTTGGGTGGCATGCACCTAAATCCGTTGGGTTCTTTCTTCATGTTCGTGTGGATGAGACTTCTAGTTGGAGAGCTCATTGGATTCAGTATCAGTTCTTGTTGTATTTCATTTCAATTGATCTTGTATTATTTTACCCCTCATTTGATATCGAGGTGGAAGTGTAAATGTAATCTTATTTATTGGACTTACCTCATTCGGGGAATGAGAGTTGTAATCTTATTGTTTAATTGTGATTAATGAAATGGAAATTTATCTCTATGTTTTGATGTAAATCATCTTCTTAGAATGTATGTGTTATTTTGTTAATTAAATAATTGACATGGTTAATATTCATGTTTTTTGTTGAGGTTCTATATAACCTCTATCTCATAACCTTAGAGGTTGTTGGCATTAGTTACTGAACTTGCTTATTATTTGTGCTTAAACAAAAAAAAATTAGCCTGTTAAAGTAGTTGTTTGCAACTTCCTCTAGGGTTGCATGGCATGGCATTACAAGCCTGGTCATATTTGAAAGGATTGCAAAGAGGAGACAAAGAAGTGGAAGAAGAATTATTCTGACAATGATTCTTCTCAGAGCAATGCAGATGCCTTAATTGCAGCCTTGGCAACTCAGACATCCGATGATGTCTGGTTGATTGATTTTAGAGCATCATTTCACATGACATATCATAGAGATTGGTTTACTAAGTATGAAGAATGTGATGGTGGAAAGGTGTATCTGGAAAGCAATTCATCTCTAGAGATAGTTGGTCGTGGAAGAGTCAAAATTCAGTTTCTTGATGGAAAAGTTAAAGGAATTGATGGCATAATGCATATACCAGGTTTGGCTCAAAATTTACTTTTTGTAAGCAAGCTGAACAATGTTGGAGTGCAAGTCTTATTCTCTAGAAATGGTTGTAAAATGACTAGAGGCTCGATGGTGCTAGCTAGGGGTGCCTGAATTGGTACTCTATTCAAGTTGGATGCACTAGCTATTCAATGCAATAGTGTCTTTGCAAAGTCACAAAAGGTTGTTCGTAAAGAGAAGAATGAAAATGTTCCCATTGAGGAGAATTCATTGAAAGTGAAACTTGCAACAAAAAATACTATGCTCTAGCATCAAAGGCTTGATCACATTGGTGAAAAAGGTTTGAAAGCCTTGAAAAATAAAAGCCTGGTTGAGGGGATTGACGATTGTAATCTTGATTTTTAATTCTGTGAACATTGTATATATGGAAAACAACACCGTGTTTCATTCTACTGTAGTCCTCATAAATCCTTTGGTGTTTTGGATTATATTCATTCTGATTGGTGTGATCTAGTGGATGTTCCTTTGTTATCAAATTTTAAATATTATGTTTCTTTTATTGATTATTATTTGAGAAGGGCATTTGTGTACTTTAAAAAAAGTAAATTAGAAGTGTTCAGTCATTTTAAGGAATTTAAAATTTTTGTGGAAAATCAGACTGGAAGAAAAATAAAGTGTCTGAGGACTGACAATGGTGGTGAATTTTGTTCTGATGAGTTTGAAAGGTATTGCAAAGACCATGGGATTAAGAGGCATAAGACAACGCCATACACTTTGCAACAAAATGGATTTTCTAAAAGGTTGAACATGACATTGATGGAGAAGGCAAGAAGTATGTTGAGCAATACTGGTCTGGAGCAGAAGTTTTGGGTTGAGGCTGTGGCTATAACATGTTACTTATTTAATTGATCACCTTCTTCAGTACTTGTTGATATAACACCTATGAAAGCTTGGTTTGGTAAGAAGTCCTCGTTCAGACATATTCGTGTTTTTGGCTGCGAAGCATATGTTTATGTGTTGGATGCGAAAAGATCTAAATTGGACAACAAAGCTAAATTTTTTATCTTCATTGGGTATGGGCCTTGGTTCCCATAAAAATCAGTAGTTTTATTGTGCTCTGGAGGTGTCAGTAAGATCTTCGTCAAGTGGGATATTGTTGGAAAAAGTGCCTCAATGCTTATTGACATGGAACTCCTAAAAGAGCAGTATTGGTGAGACCCTTTGGAATGTCTTATTGATGAGAAAATATGTTCTAAAGTTTTGAAGGGATCAAATCACTGTGACCTTGGACCTGTCTTGTCAATGGAAGTCATTGGGGTGACCAGAGCAGTCGGAGTGAGTTTCCAAACTCATTCCGATAGCAAAATTTTGGGCGACATCAGCGTGACCCCATGGATGTCTTGGCGATGAGAACCATTGGTGTGACTAGAGTAGTCAGAGTGAGATTTCTAACTTGTTTCGATGTAAAATGTCTAGGTGATGAAGATCATTAGGGAGACTCTTGTCGATGGCACGTCATGGAGACTTGAGCTATTGATGTGACCTCTTGATCTCTTGCTGATAGTATTTCTCTTGCCAATGGATCTGATCTCGATGGATGATTGGTGTGACTCTTGCCGATATGCATGGTCTTGGTGTTTTTTGGGACATCGGGGAGACTTGAACCATTAGTATGACTTTCTAGTATGTTGCTGATTGCATTGGTCTTGCCGATGGTCATGAGATCGAGAAGACTTCACCATGTTTGGGTGATAGACTAGTAGAAGCCGATACTATGTGTGATGACTTGTGGGCAATCTAGCATTGATGAGACACAATCTATTGTCTCATCGATGAGCGATATAGTTGAAGTCTTTTGACTAAGTGTCTATCCTACATGGTTTGTCTTGAACCAATGAGAGTAGCAGAATGCAAACCGATTGGCAGTTGAACTGTTGTGACCATTTTCTTTTGGGAAATGAATAGACAACTTGAGCATGAATGAACAGTTTGATCGAGGGTTTGGACTGTGTGGGTTGGTTGAATGATCAATGAGTGAATTTTATTGTATGCTGAATGAAAGCATTGTAACAGTGTAATTCGATACAAGGTTGATAAGGGAAATGTTTCTGCTATAGAATTGTCATCTAAAAAGAAGAGTCTATAACCTGTATGTAATTTGATTATTCTAATACAAGTGATCTTTCTTTGGTGTGGTGGGTTTTTCTCCCGTAAGGGTTTTCCCACGTAAATTTGGTGTTAGTTGTTTTATGTGTTTATTTCTTAGTTTTGTTATTTCTTTCATGTGTGTCTTAATGAACTGTAATTGTAAACATTAAAAGGTATATCTCTCTTCTCCTCCGAGTCTTGGCATTAGGAAAAAAAATTCCATAATTGAATTTTTCCTAATAGCAGAAAGATTATTGTAGATAAAAAATCCACAAGATCAACCATGTATACCTAAAGGATTGTGCATCTATAGCCAAAAATATGGGATACTTATAGCTAAGGGAACCTACATCTATCAAAGCCAAAACATGTAATATAATCTTAGCTAGTAGTAATAAAATGTCATAAAGAGTAGGACGAAAATTCATGGTAGAAAATGATAGTAGACATTGTAACACTTATTTTGTTGCATGCATCATGCCAATGATCTTGGTTTCTTAGTCACAATTAGAATAATTACACTAGGACTCTATTTCTTAAAGTTTCATATTTTATGTTCCTAAGATGAAATACTCCTGTTATTATCTTTTGGGAATGAGTCAACTATTAAAATTTTTGTTTTAGAAGCACCTTTTAAAGATATGATTAATTTTTTAGAGGTGTTTTATAAAGTGAGGGGAAGCCTCACGTAAAATCTTGCATTGAAATTTTAAGCAAAAATAAAATTAAAACTTTGATCAAGTCCTTTTAGGGGCTAAGAAGTAGAAGTTTCACTTTTGCTACCCCATGTAGCAAAGAGATTTATTTAGTGTTTTGTCCCTATGGAATTGAAGGAAAGCATGGAGATGGTTGAGAAAACAAAGGGGCACGTTGCATAGGTTTGAGAAGATAAAATAACATGTTAAAGAAGTCTTTGCAATCATGGTACCACATTAGAGATTCTTTTCTAAAGTTCAGGCATGTTACAAGGCATATGAGGTCTTCTAGGAGTCTATCTACACCCAGCCCAAGTGCAAACCATGTCTTTATTCTTATTTCACGCTAGGTATGCATTGTGATTTTAAGGGTTTTCGATATTTTTGAAGTCTTTTGATGAAAGATCCCTTATTTTTTAGTGAAAGTATTTGTCCCTATCAACAAATGAGAAGATTATATAGGTTAGTCAAGTGTTAACCATCATATAAGAGTGCAATTAGGTTGTGAGATACTCTATGATATCAGGACTCCATAATAGGAATTCTAGGCATAACCTATGATCATAGATACACACTCAAATACGATAGAAAATAGTTATGATGAAAGCCATACGAATTATGAATAGACCACAAAAAAAACTAAAGGGGAAGCCAAATAACAAATGATAGTGTCTTCACCCTAGAATCAATTGGAGTGGATGGTTTGACTATGATAGAGGTGATAGCTATGGTCAAAGAGAATTGAATGTTCCATGATGGATATAGGCCATGAAAAATTCCATGGGAGTGTAGAGTCATGAGGATGAAAGATCCCTCATAAAAAAATCCACATGACAAATCAAATGCCATTGTATGATAGTCCTTGAGGACGAAAGATGAAAGGGTAGATATCACACTTTTATGAAAAAATAGTAATAAAGGTGTCATGATAAGTGTATATTGACTTTGCTAGATTCTAGACTGAACTTGTATCTTATAGTCATTATGAAAGTCAAAGAAACTTATAATCATAGTCAAGATGTCCGCCTCAATGATACAAATAATCATAGTCTTCATAAAGAAGGCATATCTATAATTCCAAGGTTGCATGAGAGAGTAGGATTGAGTAAAACATGATAATCAAACCTTGTAAGGTGACAGTCAATAAGGTCATGACCTATGATTGCATAAGGATTGCACACAAAACTAAAGAGGATAGTCCAATTTTAGATGCAAAGATGAGAGTGATAATCACCAAGAGCACATACCTAAGACAAATGTATAAAGTGCGATATAAAGATAGTCATCAAAGAGTCATGAATGCACAAATTAGCCATGAAATATCAGTTAATAGTCCCAGAAAAATGTATGGAAAGAAGTTTATAAAGAGGGAAAAGTAATACAAATTGAAAAATAAGTGACAGTCTTAAATGAGGAGGATAATAAAATAGTATATAGAGTTTCAAGAAGTTGGTAGGTCAAATTTATCACTAAAAGGAAAGTTACCAACAACTTGTGACACCTTGCTTGCTTTTGATTCATCTTCCCATGCTAAAGTTGATGCAAAGGTAAAAGATAATAGGGGTATTGGGCAATGCATGGAGAGTGACAAAAGAATTCAATCATAGTGATAAATCAAAGATAGAGGATAGTCTATGCCTTACTCGTAGACAAGAGATATGGCCTTTGTGAGAGAAGATAGCCATGAGTAAAATCTGAAAAGAGCCAGTTTATGAAAGACTTTCCAATAAAAATGAACTCCATCAAGAGCATGGTGAAGTGTCTAATCTGAAAGTGTTTTAAAGATTGACAATGATGGTCATATTTTAAGAAGATAGTCCAATGAAGGATAGTCTAGAGCAGTAGCCCATGCATTATGAAGACATTGAGAAGGATAAAGGAGTAGTCATGTTTAAAGATAATGATAGGGATAGTGATCTTGCACATAAACATGACAACCCTAATTAAGAAATATCAAAAAGATAGTCATGAAATGACAATAAGGTAATGAAAGTCCTTGAATATAATCAAGTAGAAGGATAGTGTCATAACTCATAAAAAGAAATCTTGTGGAGATTATTGGGATATAAAACTAAGGTTGTGTCATCAATGTCATATGAGAGAAACATTCATGAGTTTGTAGAGGATGGAAAATTTCTTCATAATATACTAAAAGAGTTTTTCATGCTACAACCATAAAATTTTATATTGGTGAAGTGACTTGAGATAATGATTAAAGTTAGAAGAAACTACAAAGTTAAAAATCCAAGAACCAAACAACAAGAATATGATGCATATGTCATGCGAAGTGGTAGATAATCTTAGCCAATGTTTGTAAAAGGCTGCTAGAGGAAGCAGAAGGGTCCGATAAATTTAAAATAGAAGTAGATGACTATAAATTATCTATCTCATGGTCATGACTCATTCCTGATGGAAATGGACCCATAAATCCTAAAGGTATCCAATATTATAATAATCTCATCAATGAGCTTGTTGCTCATGAAATGCAACCACATGTTATACTCCACCACTTTGATCTGCCTCAAGCTTTGGAAGATGCATATGAGGGTATCATCAGTCCATAGAGTGTAAAATACTTTACAATTTATGCAAACATATGCTTAAGAGAATTTGATGATAGGGTGAGATTCTAGTAAGCTTTCAATTATCCCAATGTGTTTTTAGTTGTAGGTATGATATTGCTACGTTTTCTCCTCAATGCTGCTCCTACCCATTTTGAAATTGTAGTATAGGATACTCCACTATTGGGCCATATATTGTTTCCCAAAATGCACTGATAACACATGCAACTATTGTGGAACTATACATGCCTATCATAGAAAAGCCAAAGAGGTCAGTCATGAAGAGCATATATGATAGTCCAAGAAAAAGAGAATGTCCTAGAACATGCAACTAGTTTGTATTCATGTATGAGAAGCCATAAATTATATCTATAGAGGACTTAATGGTTGTGACCTATAGATTGGAAAAGAGACTTAAAAATGTGCAAAGTTTGATGGTAAAGAGTGATGGGGTTAGAGGGATAACAATGAAAAGGATGATCAAAGGATAACCCCTATGTAAATCAAACCACAATGTGGGAGGACAATTGAAAGAAGACAAGCAATAAAAGTCATACATGATAATCTCTACAATTTTTTTAAACTTGAAGTACTTGGACTATCCTATAAGAAGGTGTCATTATATTGAAGAGGGATAGAATGGTTAGCATTTGAGGAGATTTCATAATGGAGGAATGTTGAAGTTGAGGAGCTTGTTCATATGATTTTTTTACTTGGTTTTGAAGTTAACTTTAGAATGATGGTAATAAAACATATAAAATGGAATTTCAAGTGGAAGTTGAACATGATGATGTTGGTGTACAAGTAGTTGCTAATGAACTACCATTGCAATCTAAATTGGAGCAACCTAAAAATGAAGTTCTAAACATAGATAAAGCTACCCTCACCCATAATGCACATGATGTACATGGTGATCTAGTCAGGTAGATGGATGGTAGGTTCAAAGATTAGATCAACATAATGTTTCTTGATGACTATGTGGGCTCAAGGAGTGATCAATTATACAAAGGTGTAGAAATTAGAATTTTGGAATGATAGTAGCAGGAACGCAAAGAAAGATTGACATAATTCAAGATAAAAATCTTTAAGACATGAGAAAAATGGAAAAATCCAACCCTTGAAGTTCTCCTACTGCCCTCCTAAGGCATTTAATCAATACCAAGCATTTTCCACATGCTCTATAAGCAGTTGAAGGATTTATGAATGGTTGCAAGTGTTTAGGAGGAGGTTGAATGAGTTGTCCAACAAGTTGAGAGAATAAAGAGTAGTTTTGATTCAATTCAAGGCAGTGGAGGTAATATAGGAGCTACATAAGGAGCCTTAGTTGATAGAAAATGTCAAGGCATGAATTTTTCTTCACTCAAACACCTTTTTGGAGAAATTTAATGGGTTGAAAAGTAGGTAGGACTATTTTAGACACCCAAGGAGTTTAAACCAACCAACTAAAACAAGAACATGTCTTCCATTTCTCAACACATGTTACTAATCTCTTGAAAGCTATTGAGAAGCATAAAAGCAAGCCTAAGGGCATATTTTAGACTAGTTCTTACTCTTTAGTTTTGCATTGTAGCTATTTTTAGAGTTCTTTCAAGTTGGAGCAACTTTGTAACTCAATTTTCAGACTTTTATAGAGTTGTTTGTAAGCATATTTTACTAATAAAAGATAAGTATTTTTCCTTCTCTAATCTATATCACTACAAAAAATCCCGATGATTTTGCTCCATTTTTGCTTCCACCCACTATTTTAATGTATTTTTTGCCAATTTTTTGAAAACGTCGGCACTATTTATTGGGATAGCATTATTTTGGGAGTTTATGTGCACCGATTGGGATGAGTCAATGCTAATTTAGGTGCTAATTTTCACCAAAATTACAGCTAACTTTAGCACCAATATTGGCTTTGAGTTTGGCACCACCTTTTGCTCTGAGTTTATCTTCGAGCTTAGCACCATTTTTAGCTCCGACTTTAGCTTCGATTTTAGCACCGGTTTGGACACCCGTATGTTGAAGAGACTTATTTATATGTCTCATCGACGATGTAAAACAATGAAATGTCAAAAAGATATGGGAATATCAAGGAGAGAATCACTTACATCACATTGACAAGGTATATCTACAAGTGCTCGATGAAACACAACTCTTGGATATAACAAAGTAATGTCGATGAGACATTGAGATATCGGTAAGCCAAATAAGATTGTCTCATTGACACTCTTCACATAATGATCAAAAGCATACACTGATATACCGCCGAGAAGGTGAGCAACATATGCGGTATACACTACAACCCCGCAACAAGAAGCCTTGAGCAAGGTAGTAGTGCGGTAAACAACATAAGGGAAGGAAAAAAAACCGCCATATCACAACAGGTATAATAAGAGATGTCGGTAGTATGGTAATCATGGAATCATTACAATTTATAGCACTAAATGCAACAAATCATGCTAGTCACAATCCATTTGAATAAATCATTTAAGGAATCAAGAATATAGCCTGCCAAAATACTCTAAAACTCTAATAAACATACTCTAAAAATTTCGTTGAAATCTTATTTTCAAGCATAGCCCACTAAAATGGAGTTTTCATTTTAATAAATATACCATAAAACCTTTGTTGAAACCTTATTTTCAGGCGTAGCCCGCCAAAATGGAGAAGTGTTTCAGTAAAGAATGACAAAGAGTGGTAAGGAGATGTGTGTGATAGGAGGCATAAGATTCATTGGTGTTTATCTCATTCCTGCTCTAATCAACAAGGGTTACAATGTTCACGCTATTGTTTGTAATCTAGGTATATAATTGACATATGTCTACATAATCTCAAATTCCTTCAGATGCTTTTGAAGTATCAATGTATTGTATATAGGTTTTAGAATGACTTCTTTTAATTTTAAAAAAAAATCAGATGATTTTGAAGTATCAATGTGCCCTAAATAGGGTTTAGAATAATTTATTTTATTTAAAATAAATAAATAAATGATGTATTTTCCAATGATTAGATAATGTGGAGATCTCCTAATTTTCCCCTAGCACACTGTCCTCTTTCACACTATGTTCATTACTCCAGCTGCTAGGGTTTTGCATTTTACATCTTTAATATCTTCATGATAGTGGCTTTTAAATAGATCTCAGTCTTTGCTTTAATATTTATCATCGTAACCCTTGAGTTCCATAATCCACCTTCAATCTCTTCTAAGAATGTTGTCTTAATGTAGACTGCATAGTATGCATATAAATCAAGTCCTTCATACCTTCCATTGTTCCAAACCACCACTCACCAACTTGCTTAAAATGCTGCCTCCATAAGCACAATAGCATGTTTTAAAATCATGGTTGCTAGTGATTGACCATTAAGGTCACTACTTTCATCAAGATACAATGAAATTTTTGTCTTCAAACTTAAGGCATTATGAAGGATAACATTGTGAATTTTTTGTTGTGTACAATTTGATTTTCTTGCATATTTATTGCTTTGCTAACTGCCTTTAAGACTGGATATTGCACCATCAGCTGCAATCTCAAACAAATCACTCACTGTCACTTGAATATTCCTTTCAAGAGTATCCTTGTATAAAATGAAACTATGCCTTATAGACTACCTACTTACTTACTAATATAGGGGACTCATTGTTTCATGGTATTTTGAGTTTTATTTAGAAGGGGTTAATATGTGGCATTTTATGTGTAGGAAGAATAGATTGTGATGCAACGTTCGGGTATGGATGGTTCAGGAAAAATTAGATTGCTATCAGTGTCATAACCAAGTTGGATTGTACCTTGAGTTGGTGTGAAACACTTTCGAGTGTTTTCGCTCCAAAGTAGAACTTGTGTGTAGGAATTTCCAAATATCCAACAAAGGAAGCTCCTACATTCTAAAGATAAAATCATAAATCTGCTTATCCAGTTTCTGATCCAACCTTACATTTTTAATATCCAATAGAAAAAGTTTGTACATTCTAAAGATAAAATGATAAACCTGCTTATCCAGCTTCTAATCTAATTTGAGGTCGTGAATATCAAACAAAGAAAGTTCCTATATTCTAAAGATAAAATCATAAATTTTATTGGTCCAATTTGAGATCCAATTTCAGGTCATGAAGCTCTGACAAAGAAATCTCCTACATTCTAAAGATAAAATCATAAATCTGTTTGGTCCAATTTGAGGTCCAATTGTAAGGATTTTTCTTTTTAATTATACTTTTTGACATTTGTCTTGATACAAATTGTTACTTTAGAATTATGGTATTTCTTTTCTTCTGATGTTTTCAACCCTGATTTTAGGGAAGAGCTCTGAAGATGGTTCCTTTAGATGGAGACTACACTTTTCTGCAATAGGTTCCATCTAGAAACACCAAAAGCTTAGGTACTATCATACTTAGGTACAATAGAGTTTGAGGCTACCTTGTTCTCCTTGATATAAAATGTTGTCCTTCAATCCATCTTAAGAAACATTCACTATTATGGACTTCATCATTGTACCTTTCATGCATTCGATTTAATTTGTTGTGGAAACATGTCATCTCTATCTTTGCAAGTGATGACTATTGTGTAAGATTTTAATCTACATGACTGCCCCTCATGTTCAATTATTGTGACCGTTATGATGCTTGGGGCTTCTTACTTTTAACCAAACTATTAATGAAAACTATCTTGGAATACTTGATGATAAATTTTGTCAAAATCATAGCTATGTTGATAGTTGAATGCTCTTATTAATAAGGATAAATATTTATCAATAAGGAGATTACCCCTTACCAACATACTCCACTATCCTTGCAAAGATTGATCTTTAATGCTTCATGGATGGTTTACTTGTGATTATCCTTCTCAAATGAAACAATAGGGCAACAGGCTAGGCTCAACCCTTGTGGGAGCCACATTTCACCCCACATGTTGTAACCAGATAAACAAAACAACAACCTAATTTTATCTATACCTGCACAATGAGAAAACATTTTAGATAAAACCGAGCATATTGTAGATATGTTTGATAACTTTCTTGTTTTCTTGGACATCTATGGTATGCAAGTTATTTGAATGCACATGATGATCAAATTATATGTTTATAGATGTATGCACATATTTTGACTTGTGATCCTTCATTTCTCTAACAACACTCTTCTCACTCAAATGTAGGGAACCTAGGAGCAGCAAGGAAGACATCAACTTGGAGGCTTAGACAAGTGGGAAGACTAAATATGATGCATAAAAAAAGAAACCAGGATTCGTCATTTCTCTTTATGTGCATTTTTCTCTTTTGTATATATAAATGTATAGTTTTTGGATTATATGGATTCAAATAGTCAGTTCCACGGCTTGTGTGGAACAACATACATTTACATTATCAATAAAGAAAACATTTTTGAAAGGATTGTGCAATCTTTCCTATATTATATGCATCTGCACAAGTGCAATCTAGTATTGTAATCTTTTGATTTTGTTTATGCACATGAATGTAATGTAGCAGAAATAAAAATGTACCTTACTCTTCATTTGAAAATCACAAAATCTCTACTTGATTGAGCTATTAACTTTTGTGTCTTCACGAACATATGTTGATACAAAATGAATGGAAGAAGTATCCAAGTAATCCTAATTTTTTCTGCCAATAATTCATACCAAAGATTGAACAATTTAAGGATATTGCAATAGGTAATTTGTATCAACACAAATAATATTATTGAAGAATTTCAAAGTTTAGGCCATAAGAATCATCCTTTTTTAAACATGGATTGTGTTGTAGCCAAAATTCCATCCTAATTATTTTTGCATACTTCCATTTTGACTCATCTCTTACATCCACCATATGCATATAATTCCTATCGTAATAACTTAAATTTAATAAAATCCCTCACGTGAGCTTCCAAATAAAACCCTTGATCATAGCATCAAAGTGTATTCCTCCTTTGAAATACTCCTATGATTGCTCATAGCATATCGCCAAAACAAAACCATGTCAATGAGAGTCCCTCCAAAGTCTCCCTGACATTAGCACAAAGCACAAATAAAAAATGTAGATGAGACTCCCCTATGTTGAAGAGACTTATTTATATATCTCATTGATGATGTAAAACAATGAAATGTCAACAAGATACAGACATATCTAGGAGAGAATCACTTTTGTCATGTCGACAAGGTATATCTACAAGTGCTCAGTGAAACATAACTCTCAGATATAACGAAGCAATTGTTGATGAGACAGTGGCATATCGGCAAGAGAAATTATCTTGTCTCATTGACACCGACAACCAACATCGAAGGAACATAAGATATAATGTCAAAGAGACATTGAGATATCGGTAAGACAAATAAGATTGTCTCATCAACACTCTTCAAGTAATTATCAAAAGCATACACCACTATACTGCTAGGAAGGTGAGCAATATATGTGGTAGACCGATATACACCACAACCTCATAAAAAGAAGCCTTGAGAAAGGCGGTAGTGTGGTAAACAGTAGAAGGGAAGGGCAAAACACTTCCATATCGGCATATTGAAGAAACAACGGGCAATTTAATTAAAATTCTCTTCAACAGTTATGAAATGATGATTAGTCCGATCGATGTGACTAATGAAAATATTGATGAGACTATCGCTATTAATGAAGAACTTGATTATAAAGGTGGTGTGATGAATTGTCCTAAAATTTGATAAATACGACCTCAAAGAAGTTGAAATCACTGTGAATTATAATTGAAGGATTTGGAGAACCAACTTGGATGCCGATAGGCAGCTAGAAATTTACAACATTTATCCAAGTAAGTGGTCTAGATTCAACTCAAAGTATTTTCTCAGTAAGTAGATGAAAGCATTGCATGAGTAGGGTCGAGATTGAAAAAATCCCAGACAAACAAAAAGAAAAAAGATAGAAAACTAAAGCTAGGAAATTGAAAGAAGACTTAATCGATCAGTGTCCTGGGTCTGGGCCAAAATCTAGAAGAATAACACAAATTAACCCATCATGTGTGACATTAGAAGATAAATAGAAAAATATGGGAGATGTATGGACTTCGTGTAGGGGTTACGACCTCTTTATTTATCAATATAGGAAGAAATTTTGGCATAGCCCAATGTCAAACCCATGGAATTTAAATTTGGGTAAACTTGTAGTACCCAACATCTTTGTGAACATAGATTTAATCAAGGTGTTGGAAAATAATTACAATTCGAAGATGAGAGAAATTGATTTTCCTGATGGGTCACAGTTCATGGTTGTTGATGGTGTTTTTATGCACTTCACAACACAGGTAATACGTAGGTGCATTACCTCTCTTGAAAGACAATCTTCCACAATCAAATTGCAGAACACTATCCCAAGGTATCTCGGATGTCAAGTCTTGACAATTCTTGGAATATCTCAGTTGATTTATGTGATTTGCTGGAATCACAAGGTGGACTTACAGATGAGTCACAAAGTGGGAAAGTTGGATCAACAAATGGAGTTTTTAAGATGGGAGAGTTGTTGTGCATTTGCTGCAGGTTCAAACAACAGTCTTGAAATCCATTTTATCATTGGATTTAGCTTTATAATGTGCAATGAACCTTGCCTAAGGTTACTTGTTAAAAAAATGGAAAAAGGGTAGGGAAGAGAAAAGGTTCCTGGATCTGAAACTATGAATGAACAGTGATCATGGAGGCTGCTATAGTAGACAAACTCCCTAAACTGGGTTTTGCTTGGCCAAAAGGATCCTACAGTTACACAAAACCAGTGCAATCTTCTAAGGACTGCAGATTTTCAGTTTGCATACACACATCATGAACATGGAAGTGAACTAAGTTGCAACAATCAAATATGGAAGCCCAAGCTAACTTTGCACAACAACTTGTCATCAACAAGTGCTAAAAGTATGGGCTGGAAATTCATCAAATATTGGAACAAAAATCACCATTACCACTTCCATTCAAGAAACTAACAACTAAACTAAAAGGGAAGGTAGAACCATACACACATAATGAGCAAACTCAAAAGTAACACCCATAGATCATGCAATGTTGCTTTCTATTACTGTAGAATGCTTTTACAACAGCTCTCCAACCACCTACAAATGAGGGGGAGACCCCTATTTATAGTTTTCCAAAGCCCAAATGAATGGCCAGGATTGAGTTACATTGTGTGGCTCAGATTCAATTACATTAGGGCTTCACCTACCCCACAATATTCAGCAATTTAAAATACATCTTTTGTCTTTTCCTTATTCTGTCTTGTAGTGGCCAGTCACTGTAGCAGTTTTGTCTTCTAGCTGATTTCCCTTTTACTGTAGCTGAAATTGACTAAAAGCTACCTTCTTCTTGATGGAATTTTAGCATTCCTCATTGGATCAAATGGTTCTGTCGACGGACCCATGGTAGGCTTCTTGAAACCGAAAATGAGAGGCTGACATGCTGTTTTAGGAATGTTGTTTTGAAAATGACAAACAGGGCATGGAACTCTGGATAGTATCTGCCAGTTGAAAATTTGGAATTTGAAAGGTCGAGGGAGGATAAGATCCAATTTTACCATGTGGGTTGAAGTTTGTTTTCAAATTGGAGGAGCGCTTGGATGTTCTAGAGATGTGAGCCTAGAATGCCGTTCTGGAAATGCTGTTTTGAAAACTGCTGCAGAAATGTTATTTTGGAATTTTCAAAACTTCCTGAAACTTAATGAAACCTTTTCAGTTCACTTAGGCACCAAAAAAACATCCCAAATCCGTAGGAAATCTATCTCCAAAGACAAAAATGAAGGAAAAAGCAAATCGAGTGAGCGGGGGGGCGAAGCTTGAAAAACCCAAGACTTAGCCATTTTTAAAATTTAGGGGTGAAATATGGCCAGCCAAAAATGAGACTTTGAAGGGTGCATTGACCAGCTAGGAAACCAAAATTAGGGGCACACAAAATGAGACGGGAGCAAAGAAGCCCGTCGAGAGCGAAAAAAAAGAGGGTCCCTGCCTACGGCGGGGCGTGTGTGCAAAATATGCACAACAATGGTCATAAAGCCAGATTATATTTCCATGATTTTTCAGCTAGACACTTCCCTGATTTTTTTTTTTATGAATCAAAGACTTGTTGGAGGAATACCGCACCATGGACACAAGTTACAAGAGGTGGAAATTTCCTCTAGATAGGGTTAAAGGCGTGGGTAACCAAACTATGAGATTCTCTAGTGAAGATAAGCCCCCATTATCTGTGGCTTTGTTTGAAGAATACTTTCAATACACTTATTACTTAGTTGGTCAAGTACTGGGAATTGATGTTCCTGAGAAAATGACAATTGGTCCCATGGTTTTAGCCATAGACATCCAGAGCCATAATGCCCAACCCTCTGATTATGTAGATTATTTATCAGAGGCCATCAATAATTCCCTCAATATCATCAAGAATGACAGTGAAGCCATTAATTTCAAGCACTATTCTCTTTTCATGCACATGATATTATACAAAGGGTAGGTGATGGGGATATGGGGTGAGGAATTAAGAATAAAAGACTTAGATGATGATGGAAATTCAAGGCCTATACAAATTTGTACATCTGTGTGGGACAATAGGCATGGGAGGTCGCACTACCTACATTTTGAGGAATATTTTGTCAAAACACTATACAAGATGCTAGGCCACAAATGTGACTACAACTTCTCCCCATATATTTTAAGATTGATCTGACCAAAAGATATGGGTCATGAAGCAAGGATAAATCAAAATTGGGGGACTGGTACGTGTTTGAGGATTGCATTGTTATCAGGGTTTATGGATTTGAAGCTGCACCTTATTTGTTTCCTAAGACTGTGCCTAACGGAGTTGCTTATTTAGAGATCATAAGACAATTGTCATTTTCAGATTTCATGCATTTAAAGAGCTATGGGAGGAAAAATTTCATGCATTCCACTTTATTCTTTGGTGATTTCACTATTATCTCTGATTCAGGCTATGACTTGGTTAGTGGTAAACTAGATTATTATGGCTTGTCGATTGGCAACTATTAGTTTTAGGATCAGAAAAAGAAAGAAATCCAAAAATGAAACACATGAGACAATGAACACCACAAGATACCCTGGGAAAACCCTCCAACCTAAGGGAGAAAAACCCAACCAATATATCTCTTATATATTGATAAAGTAAGAGTAGAAATCTGCTAACAACTCAGGCACAACACAATGTCGGTTTGATACAATAGATGATAGTACCTATCTTAGATGCAAGATACAAATGAATATGTTTCTCCTTGAGCTTGACCTACTACTACAGAATGAAGATCTGCTACTACAAAAATGAAGATCTGCTACTACAAATATGATGATCTGCTACTACATAAATGATAATCTGCTGCTACAAATTGAAGGTCTGCTGCTCACGTGCGAACTCCTTTAGGAATGCGAATTATGCTGAATGAACTTGATGATCAATTAAATGAACATTGACTAGTATATATACACAATGAGATAGGATATGCATCCCTTCATGAAGGGTCCCTTAGAATTTCCAAGTTGGCCTTTCAAACAAAAGATGTCTTCTTTCAGAAAATTGCGCCTAACACAAGTCGATCTTTTTAGTTAATAATAATTAAATATTAAATATATAAATCTTGAATGAGGTGCCTCCTCATTGTCTCAGATTGAACTTGAATAAATTAAATAGCCATTGGCTATATTTAATTTATTCGATCATAATAATTCGTGCCTAGAAGGTATGAGTCCCGTGGCTACAAAACATCAACACTCCCTCTCAACTAGGGAGGAATAATTCCAACTTTACAAAATATATCACCTCATCATGATGATGATCATCTTGGCTACATCCATGTGTGAAAGAGAATATCACCTCATAATGATATTGACCACCATGGTGACACCCATGTATGGAAAGGAGCTTATCACCTCATTGTGATATCAACCATCATGGATACACCCATGTATGGTGATGGGACTTCTAAAATTTGTCAATTTTTTTTCTAAATTGGGCATAACTGGTTACTTTTAATAGTGATGAGGTCTGATATTTTGGGTAAAGGGTTTTTGATCACTCATGAAAGATTGATTAAAACCCTCATGTTATATTTCAAAGTTGACTTGCTATGGAGGGTTACCGGTCACTCAAGTTATCTGACTGAGCCTTTCCTTCGTGCTCTTACCAACCCCTTTTTACCCAACCTATCAGTCTCTTATTTTCCACTTGGGCTTAATTGCTTGTGCTGTCAAAGGTTTTTTCTAGCCAACCCCACCAGTATATTCTATGAGTTTTATGCAGCTTGGAGAACTGTCTAATCACGGGTTTTGATTTGGACCATTTCTCACAAACCTCATAGGTTTTCCTGTTGATGTCACTTAAGTGGTGCGAGGTGTGCGAGATGCTGCCATCTATCATATACAAAGGAGTGGGGAATTTTCTTGAGGAGCCAACAGTGACAAGTGGGCATCATTTCACTAGTGGGATTTTAATGACGGGGATTAATGATGACCGTCCCTCGTAGGCCTCGCACAATCAGAGTAAATGTTCCAAACATACCGCGAGGTTTGCGAAAAGATGACACGTGGCTTGGCTCTTGGAACAACGGGGCTAGGTGGGGCCTACTGCCCGATTGCAACCTCTTGTTTTCATGGGCTGTGATTGGCTGTGGTTTTTCCTAGGCGTTGATGTGGATTTTCAACACTCATTGAATCAATCTAAGTCATCCGACTTGCCAGGTCTGTTCCACATCAATGGTTCGAATTCAAAGGGGGTATTGTTCATCCTTGTGAGGAATTTTTGTGCTCTGTAACTTTTTCATTAATGGCGTGGGTTTTTCAGTGGATTTTCCTCCTGATTTCCTTGTGTGTGAGCAATAGCCTCCTGATAAATACAATGATGGGCTATATGCCTGGAATAAATTTGTGGTGGCAATATTAGCCACTAATCATTCACAAGCTTGTGCAAGCATTGGGGAAATTATTATTCCCTGCACCAGATTACTCTATAAATACCTGCTGAATTGCTCAGTATTATCATTGTTTTTTCTCTTTTGAGTTGATATGTTTGTAGGTAGTGGACTTGTTTAATAATTTCTAAGCTATGCATCTTCAATGGACAAGTCCGGGCTGCACAGAAGTACCAAAGTAGGTGCGAGGAATTCTCGGCATAAGGAGGAACAACATGCTCCTGATGCTCCTGAGGTGAGTGCTTGAGGTGTGGGCATACAGTCTAGGTGTTGTAATTCTCCTATCATGCTCTCTTCAAGCTCTGGTGGTGATGGGTCCGAGACTGACTCAGACTATCGCTGCTATCTTGCAGCCATGAACGAGCTCATGGGTGTTGATGAAGAGGTCCTTGCAGTTTCACCAATAATTGCAATGGCATCGTGTCAAGTTGTTGGGGTTGGTGTCGATGTGGATAGCAAAAATAAAGTGGTTCCACCTCAAACTGAGGCTAGAACCATAAGCGGTCACTTGTACCAGAGCCGTGTGTTGACTAAATGATTGCTAGTGTGTGTTGCTCATGGGTGGTGCTTCGACTAGTGGATATGGACGTGCGCATGCGTGGCATGCTCTATTTTGTTTTTTCTCTGACTGGTTACTAGGTGTAACCATTTTTTGATTCCTCGGATCATATACTATTTTTCTAATGATGAGGAGTATTTTTTTGGGGTGGTGAATTTGAATTCCATTTCATTTTTGAATGAAATTCAATTTTGAATTTAACAATGGAGCCAGAGGCTTGTTGCTCTCCTATTCTATATTGGAGATTTCATGGCTCATTGTTAGGGGTCAAATTTTTGGTATTTGAGGGCTTAGTTTTTGTATAGTTAGTTTGTTATTGTAGGTTTTTCTTTGAAGGTATTTACTGGTATGTTTTGTCTGGGGCAGGAATATTATAAAACAAGTAGGCTCTACTTATGTAATTAAAGATATTGAAGCAATAAATGACAATATGTTAGAACAATTTCTCTCTTGATTTCATGTCATGAATTATGAATGAGTTTATTAATGATACATTCATTCAGCTTCAATGGTATATTTGAGTGTGTACCTCATTTTCCTACTTTAACTTAATGAGTTAATTAAACTGCTTAAAATGAGTTAAAAATTTATGATGTTGTCTTCAGGATTCCCAAGGAGTATTGTTGTGATAACTGGAAGTCTCATAGTGTAGATCACTTGTGTGGTATGTCCTTGATATCTCTGTTATGCTTTATATGAATCTCACCCAATGGATAAAACATTGGATAATTTCTTCAGGATCCCTGTTGCGAGAGTACAAGGATTTAGTTCCAAGCATGGTGGTTTAAAATCTGAACAAATCTAATATATCAAACCTAATCTCCTTGGAGATAAAAATCTTTTGTTAATTTTCAGTCCTGTTGCTTTAAGATATTTGTTGTTATTCTTTGGTTTGCCACAACTAGGATAATTTCTATCTAATTTCATTGGTGGGGGCTACATTTGTAAGAAGAAGTGTTCTTACTAGGCCATGGAACATTCTTATGAACACACTTAGGAAAACCCTCCTTAGTTTCACAGAGCCAAAAGTGTAGGATATTTTAGTCTTTGACTGAATCTTGTCAGTTGGCCACTAGCCTTTGTGACTCTTGAATATTGAGGTTGGCTACCTCTTAGAGAGTTACAAAGAATTAGCTGGGAAATTAAAAACACCAACATATGGTATGCACAAGTGCTCATCAGTCAACGCGATGTTGTCACCTCATCGTGACATTTCACCATTGCTCTCCCAAAGGGTGTAAACACAAGTACAAGAAAATCATCACAGACTCTCTCACGTGGTGTTGTCATGGCATCACACACATGACATCCACCATGGCTCTCCCAGAGGGTGGAATACAAGGGATTTCACCTTGAAATTCTCTCATAGAGAGAAATGCATTAACAAGGGCTTGCACCTCAAATCTCTCTAATAGAGAGAAATGCATTAAATAAAATATGAAGATCACTGATACTGCGACTCCTTCTTAGCTAGGGCTTCATTCTCCACAATACCAAGCTTATCTTAGAGGTACACAAACTTTACTCTGGCAAGATTCATGGTGAGAATGTTTGCGGTCTCCTCATTAGTGCTGATATACTTCAATTGGATTGCTTTCCTCAATACCATATCTCTGATATAGTGGTATTTGATTTCCACATATTTAGTTCTATCATGAAATATTGGATTGACAAAAATCTTCACACAAATTTGATGATCATAATGAATGACAGCTGGTTCCAATGATTGTCCAACCAATCCTACAAAGATCTTCTAAAGCCACACTGCTTCATTAGTTGCCACACAAGCTGCAATATACTCGGTCTCTGTGGTGCTCAGTGCCATTGAATATTACTTCTTGCTACACCAAGAAATCATCACAGACCCCAACCATCTTTTTTAGGTTCAGTAGGCTCCCTTTGAATCTTCAAGTACTTGCAATAACCTTCTGACCTCTTCATCCAAGATTGCTTGCAACGCTTGCCTTAGAGAATATTTTCAGTGCACACCTCTAAAACTGTAGAGAGTTTAGGATCGACCTCCTTAACCTCAACCCAAATCACTCTATTCTGAATAGGTTTGCGAAGCTACCAATGTCAAATCTAGATGACAGTCTTGAGCAATTCTGATCTCAACAATTGAAGGGATCCTCTAAGGATTTAGCACCTAGCCTTGCAATACAATAATGTTCACTTCTTCTCAAGGAGTTACAAAACTCCCTCTAGATCCCTACTACATAGATTCCAAAGAAGAATTTTGGTGGTGAACTCCCTCTAGCCACCAACTCAGTCCCATGACTATAATTTGTGACTTCATGCTCAATCATTTCTTTGGTCGGCATGGCTTCCTCATAAGATGCCTCAAGATTTTCATAACTGAACAATCTCCGATCACGTTCTTGCTCCTCAATCCATCGTGAAAGTGATCTTTATTAAGTTCTAATATAAATATTTATTCCATTTGTTACTCCTCTCGAGAATGCTAATCTCAGCACAACAAAAGATAATCTGGTCAACTCAGATTTCTTAGATGCAATATGCATACAATATACAAACCATAGAATCAGGCCTTTCAAGGCATCATCATAGTCCATACACAAAGAGAATGATAATGATGTGTTCAACCAATCACAATCGAGATTGTAATTCTCCTTTCATCTCTGAGTCATACTTGGAAATTTGCACAACTAGCATGAAAATCTCACAATGAATGAAGGGTGTCTTCATAGGATCTCATACAAGGATCACTATTCAAGAGAAAGACAACAAGATCTTTACTACACACAAGATCAAACAAACGATGTTAGATCTGCACAACTCAGTAGACTGAATTTCAACTCAAATGAAAATTATTTCAAAGGTATAAACATAAAAAAACCAAAATACTTATCTCTTCCTTGATTATGATCAATGCTAATCACTGGTAGATTTGAATATGGCCTTTGATATAGAATAACAACTTCTTAATTCATCACAAGAAATTCTTGAAATTTCTAGTAACTCATTCAGTAATTATTCAAATGCTTATTTTCCATGCCCGACCTGACATACTATGCAACTCTTCTATATTATTCATCTCCTTCCAACTCCATGTCATCTATAAGTTAATGAAGATGATTTTGTGACAGGAAATGACAACTGTAAAGCTCAAGTCTCTTGATACTATGTACACCAAGTTATCTTAGAATTTCTACACTGAAGATCTCTGTTTTACACACTAATAGAGAAAGCATAGTATATGTGTTTTCTCAAATCTGGACCCATTCATGATAAATTTGAAGCCAAATCTGATTAGACTTTCCATAACCCGCTCTGATACCATGTTAGTTTTAGGATCAGAAAAGAAAGCAATCAAAAAATGAAACACATGAGACAATGAACACCACAAGATACCCTGGGAGGCTGGGAAAACCCTCCAACCCGAGGGAGAAAAACCCAGCCAATATATCTCTTATATATTGATAAATTAAAAGCAAAAATCTGCTAACAACTCAGGCACAACACAATGCTGATTTGATACAATAGATGATATCACCTCTCTTAGATGCAAGATACAAATGAATATGTTTCTCCTTGAGCTTGACCTGCTGCTACATAATGAAGATATGTTGCTATAGAAATGAAGATCTTCTGCTACAAAGATGATGATCTGCTACTAGAAAAATGATGATCTGTTGCTAAAAATTGAAGATCTGCTACTCAAGTGTAAACTCCTTTACGAATGCAAATTATGTTGAATGAACTTGATGATAAATTGAATGAAAATTGACTAGTATATATACACAATGAGATAGGATATGCATCTCTTCATGAAGGGAGGTCGACCCAATAGATTTATCCCTTAGAATTCTAAGTCAGCCTTTCAAACAAAAGATGTCTTCTTTTAGAAAATCGTGCCTCACACAAGTCAACCTTTTTAGTTAATAATAATTAAATATTAAATATTCTGAATGAGGAGCCTCCTCATTGTCTCAGATTGAAATATAATAAATTAAATAGCCATTGTCTATACTTAATTTATTCCTTCATAATAATTCATGCCTAGAAGGTATGAGTCCCGTGGCTGCAAAACATCAACATGGAGGAGAGTATACTTCTGACAACTTTCATAACTTTTTCATTGAAGCTGGGATTAAGAGGGAGTTTAGTGTACCTTATAATCCTCAACAAAATGGTGTTGCTAAAAGAAAAAATAAATCTATTGTGAAAGCAGTCAAAGTCTTGAGATTCGATAATGGAGGAGAGTATACTTGCAACTTTCGTAAATTTTGCATTGAAGCTAGGATTAAGAGGTAGTTCAGTGTACCTTATAATCCTCAATAGAACGGTGTTGCTAAAAGAAAGAAAAAATATATTGTGGAAGAAATCAAAGCCATGATTCATGACCAGGATCTACAAACCTCCCTTTGGGCTGAAGCATCCAAGACAAATGTTTATGTTCAGAATAGATTTCCTCACCAGATCCTAAACACTTCATTTGTGATGCCAATTTTTTTTAGAAATTGAAAGGGTATGAGCATAGTTTCCTTTTAGAAGATGTCATCATAAATTGTGAATAAAAACAAAACATGATGAAAATGAATGCCTATAGTAGGGTTATGATGGTTGAGGCTTGGAAGGTGATTAATAACCCAAGCTATGTAGGGGCTTTCCCAGAGGTACAAGATCCCATAGAAAGAATTGAATAGTTAATCCTCCATGAAGAACTGATAATAGATGTGCCACTTGTGGCATTTGAAAGAGGAAGGGGCATCAATCCTAGGAGGCAAGTATAAAAAAACACACCACTGGATCACTTATCACCTCAGCCTACTCCTAAAGTGATATTTTTAGTTGGTTCCCCATCCATGGAAGAAGATAACACTGAGGAGGAAGAAGAAGTCTCATAGTTTAATGCTCCCGTTATACCTCAATATGAGATGCCATTGGAAAGAAGTGTGATCACCTTTGAAGCCTCTGATGAGCTATCAGATGATGTGAGGCATCGTGCAAGTCAAGAATTTGTTTCAGATGATACTTTTGTGCAGACCCCTAAATTTAAGTCCTTTATATATGAGTATAAAGGAAGACTAATAAGAGAAAGGTTAAAGGACATTGAACCTGAGAAAGTGGCTTATGCCTTGAAAGAGTTGCAACATGAAGTTGATAGGGCAGTTAGAAACATGAGTGCTGAGAGACAAAGAGAATTATTTCAAGAAGCTGGAGTTATGCTCCTTCTTGGGTGGGATATTAGTTCAGCCATTATGTTTGACAAATTTTTGAAGAGAAAGAATAAAAAATTGCAAATAACAAGTGAAGCAGGTGACAGGGTCTATGCAGGGTTAGGGTACAATCCTGATAATACCACTTTGAAAATTTGGGCTCTTTACCCCTAAAGAAAGAAGCCTTCTCTCATTGACCATGATCATATTTTTGGACATCTCCTAGTGCAAAGAGTAGGGGAGACAGTTCCCTTGGAGACTGCTGAATTGAATGTGAATGTAGCCAAATTCATGGAAGCCCAAATCCAAAAGCTAGTAAGAGATAACCAGTGGATGATAAAGGAAAATGACAGGTTGAAACAAGAATTAACCAACTACAAATATAGGTTGTCTGCTTCTCCAAGGCTTTACTCTCCTTTAATTGAACATGAAAGAAAAGTATTAGAGACCATGTTTGAGACTGCTCAATGGAAGCATAAATTTGAAAAGGCTCAAAAGGAATAGGAAGAACTAAAAAGAAAATTGAAGGCTACTAATTTTGAAGTAGCATCAGGGATAATTTGTATGAAATTCAAATATATGTACCAACATACAGATGGTGTCTAGCGTTCTAATAGTGGAACATACAGAAGGCCCCCGTGGAGCATGGAAGACTGCTTGATAGGATGAAGGAAATGGAATCCCATATCAAGGCAAAAGATGGAGATAATAATTCTTTGCTCCAAGAATGTTAGAGCCTCATGAATACACATGAAAAATTATAGAATATCTTGACATAGGAATTGAGTGACTTCAGCCAACCACTATGTATGGCCATGCCAGATTTCTTTGAAGAAATAGATTTGAAGGATCATGAAACCTGGAAAAATGAGATATCAAAATATTTGCCAGGCATCCTTGATGACATCAATGATGAGAATGAGGTACTCAGGAAAACATGTAAACAACTTAGGAGGATTTATGGATTGGATAATGTAATGAAAAACACTCTACAAAATGCAAACACTTATGCCCAAGAGAAATACGTTGATCACATGTCAAAGGTTAAATTGTTCCTTGCATGAGCTGTATGAGGAGGTAGTCAGAGTTTGGTTGTGTGGATGCATTAACATGGTGCTTGAGCCTTGAACAAATCTTAGGTGATCATGAGTGCTTGTTGATTATTAATGGGCTGTGGTGCATCCAACAATAAACTCTTTTTAAGTTTCTATGTTATGTTAATTATGCTTTAGTTAAGAAACAATGTAACTTTTGTGAATGGACCTGAAGCTTGTTGCTTCCTATACAAATAGGGAAATGAAGGTCCAATTTTGATCATCATATCATCATCATTTCAATTCATTAGAATAGATACTATACTATCTCATCCACTTATTCATATCAAAAGAACTCATGTTATGTATGTTTATATTTTGAGCAATATAATGGAGCATATACATTATAACTCATAATCCATCTTTCAGTGTTCAATTCCTGTGTCAATTTTCATGCTTATTTATTGATTTGTTGTCTCCAAAGTGGTCTTTTCAAGCATTTTAAATCTGCAAGATTTATCAAGGCACATTTGTTGTTACTGTGTGGATGCTTTGATTGGTTTCTGGTTAGATGTGAATTAAAGTCCTTTCAAATAATTTACTTTAATTGGTTCGTATGAAGGATTAAAGTCCTCTTAGAGATTGGCACCCTCTTATGGTCTAAAAACCCATGTTTTTGAGATCCAATAGATTGCAAATAACTCTAAAAATTTAGAAGTCTATGAAATAACACATATATATTCTATGAGACAATGTATATATTCTTGTACTTGTCAATATTATTGTATGTATTCTTGTACTTGTATATTCTATGAAACATTCCTTATTTTCTATGAAATAATATATATATTCTTGTACTTGTAAATATTCTTTTACTGTTATGCCTATTAAAGAAAATAGAGTTTGAATAAAAAATGCTTCACCCTTTTTTGTAAGTGAGTATGTGAATTATTTTGTAAGGAAAAATCTTATAGTGTTTACATTTTTAGTTTAGTATTTTCAAATCTTCATTTTCTATGTATATAAAATTGTATGTGCTCTTTATCTCTAATGACATAAAACAATAATGTCATTAGAATCGGGGTTTTCAATTTTACCACCATCATTGTCCACACTTTTCATATCCTATTCACTTTTAAGTACAATCATCCAAATTTTATTTTTATTTCTTGTCCTAGTTAATCTTGATTCCTTTCAACACAGCACAATAGGTTGCATGTTAAATTTCAAACATTTTCTTTGCATTTTTTTGTATATATTATTTTCTCATTGCATCATTATGTAACAATAATTTTACTTCTGAGATATATAGTAAAAATAAATGAAAGCACATGTTTTCTTTGTCAAGGGAAATGTATGGTGAATACCCTATTTATTTTAGATAAGTGTGCAAGCGAAATAAGACATAATTGATTCAATCCGATTTCTACTGTACAATTGGTTTTTTTATGTACTTTTTACTTTTTGCATGTGGATTACCCTTAGAAAGAGACTAATTATCTTTTCTTAAATTAAGCCTTTACATTTCTTGTCTACAAAAGGAATTTACTACTTGACAATAGGTTTGTGAACTTCATACAAATTAAGATTGGTGTAAAAGGCCATCCCCACAAATGTTGTTTGGTCTAGAATTGTAATGGAAAATAAAAAAGTTTGCTAGAAGAATAAAACAAGGTTTCAATTGTCCAAGTACAACATAATATTATTGAAGAATTTCAAGTTTATGCCATAAGAATCATCCTTTTTTAAACATGGATTGCAAATAATTCTGAAAATTTAGAATTCTTGGTCATTAACATTATTTTCTGCTACAATGTCATCTAGTGTATCATTGTCAATGTTCATATGTTCTTTCAAGTATTTAATATTATCATCATCCTCATCTTGACCCACATCATCTTCATCATCATTGAAATGTGACTGTAGACCATCTATATTGTTACCAGATGTATTTGGATGATTATTTTCTATAGCATCCATATTGTTGTTTTCCATAACATCATCTAACTCTGGATTGTTGTCTTCTTGTGCTTGAACATAACCATCTTCAACATCATCATGGATGTCAATTTCTTTGATGTTCTCTAATCCCTCTCTCTCATTTTGTTGGCCAACATTGTTTTGCTCAATATCCACTAATGCATCATCAAATACATGCCTTAATCTTGGATCATAATTAATGACAAATATCCATTTCGAGTCCAAAATATCTTCATAGAAAAATACCTTCACATGAACGACATACATATATTAGACGTATGTTATAACAATTTTATTGATTAATAAACACATGTATATATTCATAATAAGCTATGAATTAATAGATTAATGATCACTACCACTTCTTGTTTGAGTTAAAGAAATACATTCTCACAATGATTAATTGATAGAACATAAGGCTCCTTATCCTCTGGTAGGAACGATGAGGAATATATAGAAAACAATCCACTATGGGTATCATGTCTTTGTGTCCTCTCAAATGCTTCATACCATCTACACTTAAAAATACAACATTTAAAAGAGTGGTAATACAACTCAATAATTTCTTGTATTTTTCCAACATATTGTAGATTCCCTTCAATTATATTCTTATCTTTTGAGCTTGATCGATTGGATTTCTCAAAGTCAACCATGATTCCACAATCGAAGGATCGTCTATTTACGTCTACACTTTCTACACGATAATGTCGACCATATGCCCACATTGCTAGATATTTCCTCGCTTGTGAAAGACCATTTATTTAAGTGAAAACAAATATAATGACAAATATTAAAATAGTTAATACTGTCAAAACTATAAGGAAACAACATTTTGTAAAATTCCAACTGTGCCTTTCTTTCACATCCTCTAGATATGTTGATTTCATCTTCTGTTATGTTTGAATCTGTACCTGCATCTTCTATTTGATTTTGAATTTTTTCAATAACCCATTCTAGTGTGAAATATTTTCCCCATTCCACAAACAAATGAGTGGGAAGTGGAGTATTCCTTGGGTTTGATGTCTTAATCTATCGCCTTGCTTCAAACACTTCTCTCTTTTTATCATACAGATCAATCCATTTGTTCATAAAGTCCATGTGGTACATAATGAACTTGTCGAGTATAGAACTTTCATCTACACCTATTACATGTCAACATGTTTATTTCAAACTCTAAATGTCATGTTAATTTGAAAAATAAATTATAGAGTAAATTAATGATTGTAAGAAAAACAACGACATTGATCGTGAATTTACTTACTAATTTCTATTTCAACACCATTAGACTGGTTTTTCTCCATCAATAATATATGATGCTTATTATTCATCCCAGACGCATGGGCCATATTCAAAATACTTACCAAGGAATTCACACATGAAGAAAAATGCTTCATTCAATACATACCTTTCAGCCACACAACCCTCTGGATGTGCCTTTTGTCGGACATATCTTTTAAGAGTTTTCATATACCTCTCGAAGAAAAAAATCCACCTCATTGATATGACACCCACCAATTCAATTTCATCGACTACGTGTATAAGTAAATGGAATTGTAGGTCCATGAAACTTGTAGGGAGCTCCTTCTCAAATACACATACAACTTCTGCAATTTCCTTCTTCCACTTTGGCACTTCATATTCATGGATCTCCTTAGAGGCAACCCACCTAATATAAGAATAGTAAATTAGTATGAATGTTTAGTCATAAATTAAAATTCAATATAATATCTCTATGCCTCTCAAACATGAAAATTTCATATGACCACATACCTTGTAAATGCTGACAATCGACTTATGGCATTCCTTAAGTCAACTGTAAGACAAGAATCCCCCCTAATTGCCAATGGCATGGTATGCTATCAAACACATTTATGAAAAGGTCATAAGTAATTTTTTCTCACACAACAAAATACCAAAATAAATTTAGTGCTTAATCAGTGTTACCAATAAATGTTAAATATTGATATATAATACCTTCATTAAATTATGAAAATCATGTGTTTTAAATCCTGTGATATGTCCATCAACTATAAAAGATTTAGCCAATGATGAACCATAATGAGTAGGTGTCCTTATTGAATGGATGACATTATTTAGTCGGTCTAGCTCTTTTTAAAAAAAAAAATCCGTGGAGCTTCTACATATGTTTCATTTTCCTTGTTTGGCCACAAATGTTTTCTATCAAATTTGGTATGCGAAAGAACAATATCTCTCCTCAAAGACAAGGTGTCCTCTTTGCCTGATATATGTCGAAGTATAGAATCTGGGATATTTTTGAAGATGTGCAAAGGATCTAATAGGTGAGATATTAATATATCCTTCTAGTAAGGGATTTCATAAAATATGGATTTCCTTTTCATTCCTTCTGGCATATTAACTACAACCTATTCTGGTTCTTCAATTGAATCACCCTGATCAAAAAAATCCTCCCAAGCTTTCAATTCAACATCTTCATAATTCGTAAACCAATCACCTAGACCCATAATCATGGGAGAGCCTCTATTTTCAACATTTCCATCAAATTGATTCTTCAGGTGATTTATAAACCTATGATCTAGTGGTAGAAAAACCCTATTTTTTGTGTAAATAAATTTATGTAGATATTTAGAATACTGCCCTTAAAAATTTTCTACTCTTGGACATGCAAATATCCCCTTTGTTTGAAGCCCTGCAATTCAATAAGTAATGTTAATAACATCAAAAAAATAGTATAAAACTAAGTATGAAAGTTGGGATGAAAATAAATTATGAGTGTAAATATGTAAATATTTTATCTTACCAGAACAAACACCAAGTCGTGGGAAATCATGAATAGTCCAACATAGCACACCATACAACATGAAGGACCTATTTGATGGAGGATGTGATATGTCATACATTCTTATGAATTTCCATAGAAGTTGCATCTCATCAATAAAAGACGCAAGATAAACATCCATATTTTTAACTTGATGTTTTCCTGGAACAATGAGAGTCACCATGAGGTTCTCCTTTCTAACGCTCATCCATGGGGGGATATTGTATAATATCAATCTGATTGGACAAACACTATAATTTGAGCTCAGGAAAGAAAATGGGCACACTCCATCAATTTCAAGACCAAACCTGATACTATGGAGTTCATCTTTGAATTTTCTTGGCCATTTTTCCTCTATGTGTTTTATTGCTTTGGAGTCGTTCAAAATTCGCATGAATCCATATTTACTCATGTAATTTGCATGCCAGTCCATCAATTGTGCTAGTGAATTGCAAAAAAAAATTCATTGAAGTTTAGGTATAATTGGCATGTGACGTACAACCTTCTTTGGAACTATAGGACCTTGTACATCTATACGATATCTCTTCTCTTTGCATACAAGGCATTCTACCTTGTTTTGATATTCATCTATGTATAAAATGCAATCATTTTTACATGAATGAATTTGCTTATATTCAATCCCTAACTCAACCAACAACAAACTCGCCTATTTGCAAGTTGATGGCAACACATTCTCTTCAGGGAATATTTTAGTTTTTAGTGCCATGTAAGATTGTTGGAGATTGAATCAATTGAATGTTTGACTTATGATGAACATGTTTGATATGTCAATCTATACTATGACTGTTTATATACAATATATGGTTTTAAAATCCCTTTAAAGAAATATAAATGAAGTTGATGAATGCTTACGAATTATGTAAACTAATTGAAAATGAAAAGTAAGAAATAGATTTCAACTCACTTTAGTAGGGTACTAATTTATTTTTCTGACCAACCAAATAGTGACTTGATTTCTAATAATATTAATGTGCATGCTAGTTTTGAGGTTCTACTTGCACCCGATTTGAACACGGGTGTCTTCGCTGCTTGCTTGATGGAGTCTTTGATGTTGTTATCATCAACATTACATTGGTGGTAATTACACCTGCTATCATCATTACTGTCAACCATATCATCATTATTGTCATCATTGTTTCCATCCCCAAAGAAACGTATAAACGTTTCATTCAATCCTTCTTCATGCACTGCATTTTCACTATCATGATCATCATCATTAAGGCTAGGTGGCATGCCATCAGTGTATGTGACTCTCATAAGCTCTTCAAATTTATCAGGTGGTAGTGTTATCTTCAACTTTCTCTTTTCGCCCTAGCGTGGTTTGGATCATCTCATCCAAATCTTAATAACCCAGTTGGATCTTGGGTATTAGTATGTGTTTCATCAAAATATTCTACCTATCAACAAACACAAGCATTATTTAATGTTTGGAAACAATTGGATAGATCATAAATGTATCAATTTCAAATAAATATAATCAAATATGGCTTAAAAAATAAAAATAAAAATTGTATGAACATATATACATCAATTGAATAATGGAACATTATTTTATAGACTACCTTTTTTATACAATAATTTAAATAAAACACAATTTTGACAACATAGTTTATAAAACATCAGTCCACACTCATTTATTATTCTTGGTTTTAATTGTTGTATGAGGCATACTACCGACTAGAAGCTCATCATAAATGTAATTTGTCTCTGTACAATCGCCTGTTTGAATTGTTTCTTTCCATGACATACAAAACATCCACAAATAATAATTTTCTCAAAGTATTCATCCCTTGTACTATAGTCCTGACCTACCTCTTCCTCAATGTAATCATTTGTTGTGTTTGTAGTATCGATTTTCATATCCTCTTCCACCCATTGTCATCTACATGATTTAATAGTTTTAGGTTCACATCCACATACACATCTTCTTCTTTTTCTAGTTGAATGCTCAGGCTTTGCATTTGCTCCAATCTACATCTAAAATAATCAACATGCATTAATTTAATTCAAGATTGGATAATACATTATAAATTTCAATAATACTGTGAAAAAAGATAAGCGTATAACAAAATTCCATCAGATCATTTTTTCCTAAGTTAAGTCAAAATTTGAGTACCTGATGTCCCGCTTCATCTGTTGTGTCCTCATTTGATATGAAACGATTTGTTGGCATGGCCTCGTCTTGCCCCTATAATACACAACATAGTAAATAATGTTTAGTACACCAATTATATCATTTCAACGAGTATTCTATCCAACAAAAAACCTCACGTTAGTCATAAATTTGACATATTGATATCTCCTCTATGTTGTAGCATTTGTGAATTCATAAACACATTCCTCCTTTGGTTAAGGTTGCTTTCTCTTCTTACCTCTATTATATATGTAGATTCCATTGTCTCATCTATTCCCACCCACTTTCCTCTCAGTGATTTAGTATTTCTACGTCATCCACGTCCTCTCTCCATGGCCTCCTCTATTAATAAAAATGCTGCCACAAAAGATTTCACCTCACTACTGTCAAGAAGGAAGAAGCAACTTGCGGGTTTGTGGTAAAAACAGCTCTACCGCACCGAGCTGATGAAGGAGTTGCGAGACAAAGGCGGTCACCCCACTACCACATGCCTTTTGGTATAAGACTTGTGGGAGTCACCGCAACACCACCTAGAATGAAAGGAAGATTCATGTGCCGCCACAGAAGATTTCATTGCACTACCGCCGAGAAGGATGAAGCACCTTGCGAGACAATGGTAAAAACTGCTCTGCCGCATTGAGCTGATGAAGGAGTCATGGGAAAATGGTGGTCACAAAAGCAAGGCAGGAGTTGGAATTATTTCCAACACTCTGGATCCTATGATACACAACAATTAAAATAGTCACTATACAACAATGATAGGCTCTCAATTAGGTGCACTTGGTGCCGCCTTAGGCACCCCAAAAAGATTACATTAACGACCAAAAGTCGGTGCTAAAGTTGGCATTAACTAACACCAACTACTGAATCAAATCAAAAATTTAAAAATTTCTCGCATGAAGGAAGAAATCAGATGACAAAAAAGAGAAAAACATTGTGAGAAGCAAGAGAGCAGGGCAGTACCAACAACTGATGAGAAATTAGATTTAGTTTGCGACACCATAGGAAAGGTTACATTTTTTTTTTCTTGGTTGAATTTGTGATTGTTTACTGCTCTTTGTTTTGCATTTGAATTTGTGTTTGTTTACTGGTTCATGGCCTAATCTGTCTAGGCAACCTCTAAATTGTCCCATCATTATAAATTGTAAAACCTTTGAGAAACCAAAATTTTTTTTTACCCTAGCCATTTGAGATTTGGCTCAAAATATTATAGCACGAAGCCAGGATGCCTCCAAATTATTTCCCTAACCTGGGTATCAAGGAAATAATGAACTGCTTGGAAAATCTGGGAATTGGGTCGGTCACTGCAGAGCAATTGCTGAAAGTAAATGTAGAAACCGCTTGGTTTTGCCAATCGTGCCATAGTCACCGATGCCATGAAAAATTCATGCAAGATTGCATTATGAAAGAGTTCTCATGATAAGTTAATCAACACTAAGCAAACCCAATGGACATATTTTCCCTAGGTTATCAACACTAAGCAAACCCAATGAACATATTTTCCCACAAAACAAAACTTTCATACCACAAACTGGATGAAAAATTTCATACCTAACAGTGTGTACTTCATTTGCCTCCACAGAATGAAGGAAAATAATTTTGCCTTGGCCGCCTTAAAATGTCAAGCAATAGAAGGAAGCGAGCATCGTCAACAGACTGTGGCCACAATGAGGTAATTCATTGTCAATTTATAGATTTGTAAATGTTTCCATTGTTTCTTTGAATTTTACTTTTTACTTTTTACTTTTTAAATCTAAAAGAAGAAATATAATTTATATATATATATAGGGACATGAGACGAACAAAGATAAAGAGGAATTGTAGTTTTTAGTTTTTTATTTCTAAATTTAAAAGAATAAATATAATTTAAATATATATATATATATAGGGACATGAGATTGACAAATATAAAGAGGAATTAGCTTCCATATTGGGGGCAGAGGTAGTGAGCAAATTGGTTAATGTGGACTGGAAAACGATTTCCAGATACATAGAAAAAAAAATGGTAATGCCCCTCAAACATTGCAAACAAAAAAATTGTGTGAAAGGGAATCAATTGATTCCCCAACCAGTCCTAGATCGAGCAAAAGATCTAGGAGGAAATCAGTGACAATAAACTCTAAGAATGTGGAATAGGGAAGAGATAATTTCAATGTCCCAACCACTCATGGGACATAGACTTCTTCCACCACTCCATGTTATCAATCTTGCATTGGTAGCTACAATATGAAGATAGAATACGAGGTGCTTTCAGGGAAAGTTTGAATGACGGATGCTGGGAAAAAAATTGTGAAAAGGTTGAAGGAGTCATGCCTTCAACGGTTCAAAGACCATCTCCATTTTCCATTCTCGTAGATACCCATGCAACTGAAAAAATGCAGTTATCCATGACATGGAGACTGAATTCGGTACAAATTGATCTGTAAAGAAGATAAAGCTACAAATGTCTCAAAACTGTAAGAGATTTTGGTGCAACCAAACAAAGAAGATAAAAAAACCCCTCCTGAGCTAAGGCAGAAAAGAAGACCAATTGATGTAAGTGTGAAAGTATGGAAAGAGCTTGCAGAAGAATATGGGAAGTTCGATGCATAGAGGAAGTCTGGTGAGGAGAGTACACAGGTATTTGATTTTTCTCATAAGATTATATCAAATTTATTAAACGATCTTTAAATTTTATTTGTGCATAGTTGAATTGAATTAGTACATGTTTCAGGATACGACCTCCAAGGCTAGGCTTGAGAAACTTTGTGTCACACATCGTAGTAGCCAAAAAGGTTTACAAGCCTTGATCTGTACATTTGTAAGTATATTTAATATGTTAAATGATATAATTTTTTTATTTCCTTGGAAAAAGTAAATGATTGCATATTAATTAGTTTAACTAGTCCATGTGCCATGTTTTGACAGGAGGAGAAATATGACTGCCATCCAAAGAAATTTGAAAAGAATATGTTACAAAACAAAAAGTGGAACGATTTTGTAATCTGGATGGAGAACGAGGTATCAATAGTTGAGTTTCAATAACTTATTTGGATATTGTTGTGTTAATATGTTAATTTTCATCTCTTGTGTTGAGTTGTTTATTGATGCGTAGGATGAGTAAATATAGCTCAAATCTTATGATTAGAAGATGACCATTTATGTGCATGAATAAATAGTAGAAGGATGTAGATGAATTCAATTCATCTGAATTTTTTCCTCTTGGCAGGCATTCCTCTTGAATCTCTAATATCATGTGCCCGAGACTTCCCTGTAGCTTTTACCTTTTGTTTCTGCCTTTCTTGATCTTCACTGTCAAAATTCATCCCATGTTTTATCTTCCTCTTGTTTAGAATCTTATTCTTCTTCTTCGTACTCCTCTGACTCCACAAGAGATTCATCTTCTGAACCTTCCTCATCTAATTCTGATTCCTCTTCTACATCAAAGGGTTCGTATCCTTGATCTGACTCTTCTGAATTATCAAAATCAGAATCACTAGCTTCCATATTCAAAAATTCTGAACCACCATCTTCAATAAATTTATCTGGATCATTAGTAATAGTCTTCATAATTGGCCACCAGTTCAAGTTCATTTTTCTTTCATAATACTTTATATCCATGGAGTTCAGTCATTCCTTGATGCAATGAAGCGAAGATTGAGGAATGGAATACATGTCGAGTACATCCCACTTGAAGTCTTTGAAAACAATAGCCATATCAAATGCCTTTTGCCCAAGTCCTACTCTCTCGAGGTTAACAATTATCAATCTCACTAATAGTGATTACTAATAAAGGTAATTCCATCAACTCCACCAAACAGTTTACTGTAGGAACAATAAAAGTAGAAGATTTGAAAGGAACTCCATGAAAACCAAGCTCTCTAAATGGTATATCAAACTCTAGTTCAAAATATTTTAGATGAGGCTGCTCTCATAGCTCTCTTACTCGCTTAAAAAATCCTTGAAACTCTAAATTTTTAACATTCAAAAGATAATTGGAATGTCCTCAACACCTAGTAGAGCTAGCCAAAAAAGCTAACTAAAAACACAAACGTGCTCCCGCACACAATGGCCTAATGGCTAGTTGTCATAGAAGTCAAACTACCAAAGTAACAACACTGATAGAGTTAACATATATGCACCATTTGCATAAACAATTGAAATTCGTAACAAATGTTAATCAATACATTGAATTTTGAGATGCGTTGAAATAATTAAAAAAACATGTTTTGGGGAAAATATCTGTAGTGTGGGGGAAGAAAGCATTAACCCTAATAAAATCATTTTTTGTTGTTCTTGATACACCATTTGAAAGTTTTCCTTGGATGCAAGTATTGAATTTCTGTATGTTGCACCCCTTAAATTTCCTACATATTAAAAATATGGAATAACAATGCACAACTTTGTATTGAGTCCAAATACCAAGGCATTCTGAATAAGGGTAGCCAAACTTGATAAGGATGCAATCACTATTACATGTATTGACAATCCAAAATAGTCATGTAAAGACAACTGCCTCTGAAAACCATAATCAATCAAATTATGCACATTCAGATCTAAGTTTGAAAGCTTGTATTTCAGTCCATGCATCTAAGTTCTTGTTGAAGATTGGGGGTTTCAACAACAAAGCTAGAATAGCTCTCCTTAAACCATAGCTAGTTTTAAAGTACAGTTTTTCCAAATTCAAATCCACTTCTCAGCTAAGGAAAGGAGGTAGGATTGCCAAGTGCTGCCTCAAATAGAGAAGGCCAAAGAAAAAATTGAAATAGAAGATGCAATATGTGAGACGACATAGCTGTAGACCATAGACAATCAGAATTCTTGCAATGCACATATGATTGTGATACAAAAAAAAGGTGCTTACACATTGGCTGAATATATCCTCATCAAAATGACCAGAAAAAAATTTCAAATTTGTAAGTAAACTCTGACAGTCAAGAAAAATAGTCATAAAAATTGGAAGTAAACTTTGGTAGACATGTAGGTGAACTTAATTCATCTGAATTTATGCCTCTTGGCAGACATCAGGATCTCCTCTCCTAAAGTTTGGACTAGATCCATTACCTCCACATAAAACTAGACATCCTTGGTCTTCTTGGTTCCCACGCCATGATATGGTTATGCAAATGAAAATGAAGCAAGGTAATCATGTCCTTCTCCGCTCACTGGAAGAATGCATGCTTAATGTTTAGATACATGATATCAGCTCTCTCTTCTGCTCTCATGGTTGAATATCAAAATCCATTATGATGGGCCTCCAGAGTTTCAATCATCTTTCATCCTATTTCACCAAATGTTGGCCTAATCCACACGTCTGCCAGCTTAATTGGCTTTTTTTTTGAAAGTTGAAGTTTCTCTCGAGTCACTAGTGTAGCTCTCTCTGCCTTTTCAGAATCTTTCATTGCTACAAATCATCTCTGGGATTTAATCATTTGTACCACATGGTTGATGTGCTTTGAATCCTTGCATCTAAAGGAATTGTCCTTAACATAAATACTACTAGGGAATTTCAATGTTGCCATTGTGGTTGGCATTAAAGCGGGTACCTGCAACATTGAAAATTATCCTTATATAATAATTCCCTCCATCTTGTTGGCTTGTAACACTCTTGATGGTGGCTACATGAAATCTGATTCTGATTCCTCTTCTACATCAGAGGGTTCATATCCTTGATCTAACTCTTTTGAATTATCAAAATTAGAATCACTAGCTTCCATATTCAAAAATTCCCAAGCACCATCTTCAATAAATTTATCTGGATCATCAGTAATACTCTTCAAAATTGGCCGCCAGTTCAAGTTCATTCTAATTTCATAATACTTTATATCCATGGAGTTCAGCCATTCCTTGATGCCATCAAGTGAAGATTGAGGAATGGAGTCAATGCAGATTACATCCTATGTGAGGTCTTTGAAAAAAATAGCCATTATATCAAAGGACTTGCCCAAGTCCTACTCTCTCAAGGTTAAAAATCTCAATCTCACTAATAGTGATTACTAAGAAAGGTAATTCCACCAACTCTACCAAACAGTTTACCGTAGGAACAATAAAAGCAGAGGGAAAGGAACTCCATGAAAACCAAGCTCTCTAAATGGTATATCAAAATCTAGTTCAAAATCTTTTAGATGAGGCTGCTCCCATAGCTCTCTTACTCACTTGACAAATCCTTGAAACTCTGTATTTATTTTATTTTTCATGTCCCTCTCTTGCTATTCTTCCTCAATTTCATCAGAATCATACATTGACGTTCTTACCCCTCCTAAATTTTGGACCACATCCATTACCTCCACATAAAACTGGACATCCTTGGTCTTCTTGGTTCCCACACTGTGATATGGTTATGCAAATGAAGATGAAGCAAAGTAATCATCTCCTTCTCCGCTGGCTGGAAGAATGCATGCTTAATGTTTTGATACATGATATCAACTCTCTCTTCTGCTCTCATGGTTGAATATTGAAATCCATTATGGTGGGCCTCCAGAGTTCCAGTCATCTTTCTTCCTCTTTCCACCAAATCCTGGCCTAATCCACAAGTCTTCTAGCCTGATTGGCTTTATTTTTGAAAGCTGAAGTTTCTCTTGACTCACCAGTATTAGCTGTAACTTTTTTGAAATTTTATTATGGTATGTGCACTTTGATATGATGTAATATGATTATGGTTTCATCTCATATGTTGTAATATTAGATATATAATAGAAAAATAAATTATTGCATGAATTAAATAATAAATTTTCATTTTAAATGTTTTTTTTTTGCAAAACACGGGTCTTCTAGAAGATCAAGATGATCCTCAACATGATATAGATCCACAAAATATTGGTTCTTCCAGTACAGATCACATGACAGAGGATGGTGATGATGTAGATACGAAAGATGCCGAGGCCAATGATGATGATGATGACGATGATGATGATGATGACGATGACGATGACGATGACGATGACGATGACAATGACGATGACGATGATGATGATGATGACGATGACGATGACGATGACGATGACGATGACGATGACGATGACGATGACGATGACGATGACGATGACGATGACGATGACGATGACGATGACGACGATGACGACAATGAAGATGACGGTGACGATGATGATGACGATGACGATGATGATGACGATGACGATAACGATGACGATGACGATGACGATGACGATAACAATGACGATGACGATGACGATGACGATGACGATGACGATGACGATGACGATGACGATGACGATGACAATGATGATGACGATGACGATGACGATGACGATGACGATGATGATGTTGATGATGATGATGATGATGGTGACAATGACGATGACGATGACGATGACGATGATGATGACAATGACGATGACAATGACGACGACGACGACGATGATGATGATGATGACAACGACAATGATGATGATGATGATGGTGATGATGATGAGACAATTGGTGATAGTAACCAGTGACATTCATGATCATATAGACTACATCATGGATCATTGTTGATATATCGTTATGATGACTCTTTTCGTGGTTACTATCATATGTATCATTTTTACGGCCTACAATACTATATTGTTGAGTTGTATCATATTGACATGTAACATTTTCACTATATCATTTGGACATGTATCATCTTGAATTGTAACAATTTGATTTACATAATTTATCAATTTTATTTATATCATTTGTACATGTATCATTTTCACTTATGTCGACTACTGGACATGTATCATTTTGACATGTTTTTGATGTACTGGTATATTTGACTTTCACTTGTTTTAGTTATATATGATGATGATCTTATCAGTATTGACTTGTCAATTTACATATATTAAAAGTGGTCGATGATTTTTGGATGGATATTTATTAAGTATGATGATTTTAATTTACTACTCAGAATGGATGTTGTCAAATTCAATTAAATTATAGATATTTTAACTCACTTGTTTTAATTATAGATGATGATCATGTTACAATAATTATATTGTTATTTAATCATATGAGTTAAATAATTAAATTACTTACTCTATAATCATATGAGTTATTTAAGAGGCACGATATATTAAACTAATAAAATTGAAATAAAACATATTAAATTAATAAATGGAAGAAAAACAAGAAGAATTTTTAGAAGAAAAAAATGAAGCAACAATGGAAGCCAAAATAGAAGCAAACCAACAAAAATATTGGAAGAAAAATTGGAAGCAAAACCAGAAGAAAAACTAGAAACGAAGATGGAAGCAAAGTTGGAATCAAAACTAGAAGAAAAATGGAGCCAAACCTGGAAGCGAAACAAGAAGCAAAATCGGAAGCAAAACTGGAAGCAAAACCGGAAGCAAAATCGGAAGAAAAATCAGAAGTAAAACTGGAAGAAAATCTGGAAGCAAAACTGGAAGCAAAACCGAAAGAAAACTTGAAAGAAAAATCAGAAGAAAAACTAGAAGCAAAACTAGAAGAAAAGTTGGAAGCAAAATTGGAAGCAAAACTAGAAGCAAAACTAGAAGCAAAACTAGAAGCAAAATTGGAAGCAAAATAGGAAGCAAACTTGGAAGCAAAACTAGAAGCAAAATCAGAAGCAAAAATGGAAGAAAAACCAGAAGCAAATCTAGAAGTAAAACTCGTAGAAAACTTGGAAGAAAACTTGGAAGCAAGATTGGAAGCAAACCTAGACATGAATTGAAAGAAAAACTAGAAGAAAACATGGGATTAGACATGGAAGCAAAACCATAAGCCAAATTGGGTGCCCATTTTGACACAATTTTCGACGTTGCTTTCCGTCTCTATTTTAGGCGCTAATGGGGGCAGTGTGATTTTCCAACGCTAAAGACGATGCTCAATCCATCACTAAATTTGGTGGAAACATCGGTGCAAAAATCAACGCCGAACTTACCATGCCTGTTTGCGTCAGGTTGAGCACCAACCAAATTGATCAACTCATGAAATACACTAAAATCCGACACAAAATTCGGTGTTAATTGCCTATTGTGTTGTTGTGTATCTTGTGTGCAATAATGAATGATGGATATGGTTTTTGTGATATTATACTCAGTACTTGAATTTCATGTCTCACTCTCTAGTAGCTTCACATAGAAGTATACATATTCTATGTAGGTTATAAGTTGTGTAATGATTCAAAAAACACTTTTATTGTGATAATTTGTTTTCCTTTCTAAGGATGTTGATTTCCAACCTTATTATAAAGAACTTATGCATAGTTAAGTAAAATCCCAAGTTGTGCATGAAAAAACTTGTTCATTTGATCATTTTATGTGTTCAAAAAAATAGTGTAGGTTTGAAATATTTTTTGGTGCATCATCTTTTAGTCATGGGTTTCCTTTCATGTTTGCTATCCATTTTCTTAGCATATAGTAGTAGCATATATTAGATTAGGTGAAGTCCCAAGGGAACTATCCCTCTTTGGAGGTTGATTTCTAGCATATGAGCCCACACCTAGGGAGATCATCCCATATTTCACAAGGTGGCTGAATGACTATATTACCCTAGCAAGGGTGCACATCTCAGTGAAAACATCAACATTTTAAAATTAGGTGGTTAGGAGTCCAACTTACTAAGGAAAATTAAGCTTATTTAATTGAGTTGAAAGTATATATATTAGAAGATTTAGAGTAGAAGTGTAATGGTGATTTTAAAACATTTTGTATTATTTTTCTTAAATAATAATCAAGAGAAAATTTATATCCTTTAGTTTTATTTTGAATGTGAATGAACAAAGGAAAGAAAGGATTGGTTAATATTTTTGTGAATTAGAAGAATGTAGCAACCCAAGAAAGGGCCCACTTGAGGTAACATTGCAACTTTGTTTCTAGTATTAATAATTATTTGTTTTATCTTTTCAAGTTTATATCATTGATTATTTGTTAAGTAATTCATGACTATTACATGTAATAATTAATTAGTGTTATCTGCATAACCCACAACACTAGACTTAGCCCATATGAATACTTGTAAGATATTTTTTTATAGAATCTCTTATTTTTTTTAATATGAATTATTTTATGAATAAGCAAGTTCAATTCCTATACTCCACCCCTTACGAGCCTCTATAAAGCTTTAGGTTGTACACAAAATATCAACATGATCCAAGAAGAAAGTCCTTGATTTGACATTATAATTGTAACCCTCATAGTTGGTGAGTTGCTTGATAAAGAATATCTAGGTCCATTGAGTTAATGAAGGGGACCTACAAGAATAAAATTTTATTTCCTTTTTTTTTCTCACTAAATGAAACTTTAGGACTTCACAAATTAGAAAATAATTTATTATACAAAAAATACAATCACCATACCTAGTAAATAAATCCCTAGGTTGATAAGTTTAGTACATTATCACTCAATAGGGTACTTGATACATGATTATAATATCCAGTGAGTTGTATGTATGCCTTAGCTACATTAGGTTTACTGAGGATTAATGAAACTCAACATTTTTTGGTGTTATTTCCAAGGGTGGTGTCAATATTTTGAAATTATAGGTCTTGAATTAGTCATTATTACTTTCCATAGACTTTAAATTGATTTATTACAAATTAAGATTACTAGCCATTAGAAAAAATATCAAAGAGTTCACTAAAATTATATAGAAAAGATCGACTATAACTTCGGTTCATTGCATGTGGTGAAGAAGATACCCTTGGGGAAGGTTTCTTCCAAATGATAGTGATAATTTGGTGCCAAAAGCTCATAGAGAGTCATTTGTGTTAGAGTAATTGGGTATTTACTTTATTAATTAAACAATATTTTTTTAATTGCGTAAAGTTCCCTTTTACCTCTTTTCACTTAAGCTAACATTAGGTGCATAATAATTAATTACTTTATTAATTATTATTGTGCAAGCCTAGGGTTTTCCTTTTTAGGGTTTTCATCTATATGTAGTTGAAAACTATCTTTTGTATCATTAATTCATTTTACATTTTCAGGTGAATACATGGCTCCACATTCTTGAGCATTTCCTTTGTTGCTTCTCTTTGTTTCTCCTTGTAACAGGTTATTTGCTTGCAAATATCTTTTGGGCTTCTATGGTGTTGTATCTTCTCAACTCCAACATGGTATCAGAGCTTCAGATTTGCAGCTGCTTGTTCTTGTTTTGAGATTTTGCATTGGAAGCAAATCTAGGGTTCTAAAGTTTTTTTTGGGTGGATTCAACATACTCCATTTTTTGGGTTCACTTTGGGCTCAAATGGACAGTGCCATTGGATTCGTAGCGCCCAAAAACCCCTAAAATGACTGTCAAATCGTCGATTTTAGTTACAGTCAATTTGGAAGGCAAATTTTTTTTGCCCTAGGGCTGTACGGAGCAAAAATCACAAAAAAAATCAAAAAAAAAAAATAAAAACTAAGGTTTTTGTTTTAATTTTTGCATGGCTAGTTCAATTTTTTTCGGCCACTGCCATGCCGCCAAGCGGCCACCAGAGCTCTGCTCCGTCCACCGACCGCTTCCCACCGGGCTTCGCTTGCTCCGCTCGGGCTCCGCCGAGCTCCACCGCTCCCCACCTGGCTGCTTTGATTGCCACTAGCTACCTCCATTGAGCTCCCCGGCTCCCTGCGCACTGCTCGGCTGACTCCTTCGACATCGAACCCGTTGACAACGGAGCTCGCCCCGCCGACTTTGCTGACACTGGACCAAACCCGCCGACACGAGCTCGCCACCGGGCTCGCCGACTCGAGTCGGCCATGCCAGCCCCTGCGGGCCTCCAAACCCCCGCCGCCCGGTCACATGGGTGATCGCGGGCCTCCAACCGCCAGCCCCCTGGTTGTCCACGTGACCAAGGGCCAAAGACTTTAGCCCTTGAGGGCTACAAACAATTTTTTTTGCACATTGGAGCAGCTTGCGCTAAATCGGGCGTAGAATGGGCAATTTTTCTCAGTTTTTTGCAAACGAGATATCGTCGGAAAGCTAGTTCTGGCGCCATTCCAGTGGTACTAGTAATTTTTCTTGATTTTTCAATTTTTCTATGTTTTTTTCCAGTCAAAGTCAGTCCTTGGTTTTTTCACTCCAAGGGGCGTATCTTTTGCATCCGAACTCTGTTTTGCGCAAACGAATAGGCATTGGAAAGGTATTACAGTGCTCTTTCCAGATTTATAGTCTATTTTACTAGATTATTTACCAAGTATTTTTTATTCAGCTTTGTGTGTTTTTACACTTTGCTCAATTACTTGGTCATCTTGGCTCCTACATGGGGTTTGTTTGCGTTGGATGGGTTATCTTGATATGTTTTATCATTGCTGTGATCATTAGTCTCTAAATTTTTTCATTTGAAGAGTTCTCATGAGTTTCTCTACTCACCCTTCAGTTGTTCTTCTGGAACGGGGTAATTATGAGTCATGGGCAAAGGGTATACTTACACATTGTAGGTGGCTTAATATTTTGCCTTATTTGTATGATCTCATACCTGAACCAACAACTTTAGAGGGCAGATTAGCATGGGATATTATTAGAAATCACATTGCAGGAGTTATATTGTCTAGTGTTGATCATGACACTATGTTGGTTATATCGGACATTGATTGTCCTCACCCACTTTGGACACGTCTTTGGAAGATCTATGGAGACCCTATTCTATCTCCATTCCTAGAGGATCCTGCTTCAGATTGTCTCATACCCATTGCTTGGCGAGAGAATACACCATTTGATCATGATACTTTAGAGGAGCTTGAGTATTTAGACACCCTTACTTATTCCGATGGATCAGAGGTTTGTCTCATAGTTCCTACTCTTCAGACTGAGACTTCATCAGCATCTCTTGTTGTTCTTGATTCAGTGCAGCAGGGAATCATACATCTTCCAGACATAGCTACTTTGGACTCTTATGTTGCAGACATATCTTTCTTGTTTGTTGAGTCCTATATTGCAGATTTGGAGGATTACTTTGAGGAAATTCATCTCCTCTACCTTGACAGTCAGGTTATCACTGTTCGCCCACCATTATCTGTGCATTCAGAGGTTGCATTTCAGTACTCTCCACATCAGTTTGGATTTGACATTATTTGTTTCCATTCAGATAGTGAGACTCTTCAGCATCCTATCATGGCACACATCTTGAGATAGATTGGTTCTTCCTTCTTCACAGGGTTTCTTTGGTACAGGTCCATGGATCCGTTTCTTCCCAAGGGGAAGAAAATCATTTTCCGCTTCAGGATCTCCTTTTGGATTCTACATCAGGCATCTACCATTATGACAGGAGTTTCTTCATTGTGGGGGGGCCTTCTTCTCTCTTTCTATATCTCCTATGGAGATCATTGTACATGTACTTATATGATAGAAGCTGTCTATGGGGGGTATTATGTTATCCACCTCCTATCCTTCTTTCATTAGTGCATTGCATTTCTTCCTTGCATTCTATTTTGGGGAGGAGTTTTGTTCCCACTGGGTTTTCTCCTTTACCCCATTTCATTTAGTTTGCATTGATTTTGTACATGGGTACCTAATCTGGCCTTGTTGCCGGGACCCATTGCTTTTGCTTTCAGTAGCTTCTTCTAGGTTTTAGCTTCTCCCTATGTCTATCTTAAGGGGGGGTGTTAGAGTAATTGGGTATTTACTTTATTAATTAAACAATATTTGTTTAATTACGTAAAGTTCCCTTTTACCTCTTTTCACTTAAGCTAACATTAGGTGCATAATAATTAATTACTTTATTAATTATTATTGTGCAAGCCTAGGGTTTTCCTTTTTAGGATTTTCATTTATATGTAGTTGAAAACTATCTTTTGTATCATTAATTCATTTTACATTTTCAGGTGAATACATGGCTCCATATTCTTGAGCATTTCCTTTGTTGCTTCTCTTTGTTTCTCCTTGTAACAGGTTATTTGCTTGCAAAGATCTTTTGGGCTTCTGTGGTGTTGTATCTTCTCAACTCCAACAATTTGTAGTAATCAAAGATGCTACAACATGACAAGCCAGTGAACCTCTTCCTTCATAAGAGGAATTTAATTTAGTCTCTCTACAAGTTATTACAATTCAAAAATCAAATGTGCTTCAATCATTTCCTACAAACCATAACATCTTTAAATTCTTTGAAACACTTGTTAGAGTTATGGGATAAGGAGATCATCGTGGGAGTGGCCAACTCCTTTGGGAACTTCCTTTCTCTAGAAAACATCACCAAGGATAGGTCCAAAATAGTGTTCACCTATTTTTTTGTTAGCATTTATCCCAAAAATATCCTAAAAACCTTAGTTGTACTAGAGTCTAGGCATGGGAAGTGATCTTATCCAATTGAATATGAGAACTTGACTCTCTTTTTCAAAAAAAAACTTCAATGGGCCATCTCTATAATGCTTTCCTTAGAAAACTGGTTAAGATATCAATCACTCCCAACAAAGATAAGAGTGCGCTCATCTCCCCCAAATCTCTCTAGCCAATTGAAGTCCAACCCTTTGTTCACCCCTCCTTCCTAGTTAGTGTTATCTCAAAAAGTTGTACCCTAGCTAAGTTGCAGAACTTAGCACTTTAGAGGAACATGGAAAGACTCCTAGGCTGTGGGTCACCTAAAAATTGGAGTGAATATCCAGATGAGACTAGTTATTGATTGGTTATCACCTAAAACTACTAAAATTGCAGAGAAAAGGGAAGAAGGAATTATTGAAATGAAAAATGAAAATAAAAATGAAGGGTGATACACCAAAATAATAAGGACTATGAAAATTTAGACTTGTATACACTTGGCCACTAATGAAATAAATTAAACTACACAACTTGTTACTATAGGATTATGCATAAACATTTCACAAAAAAGGTTTGAATGCATTAACTTTCAAAAAGGAAGATAAATTTCACATTTTAAAAGCTATATGTAACTTTAAAACATAATTTGCAACTTGCATAAACATAATTTTGCATAAAAGGCATAAAGACATGAGACAAAACTACAAGGCGAGAAAAAAAACCTCACAAGTAACTTGATCAATCACTTGATAATACACAATACTACAAGAATAAGAAGGCAAAACTCGAATCAATAGTATCCAAGGTGTTTTTTGTATTTCATATCCCAAAAGAGTTACAAAGCATGCTAAAGCTTGAGAAAGGAATGCAAAAATCACTAACTCCAAAAATTGCATAATAAGAACTAACTACAAAATGAGTCAACAATGTAACTATATGCTCAACTCCCAAACAGTTGCACCAAAATAGTAACTGGAAGTTGCCTTGGGTCAGATGCCCCCAAAAATCCTAAAATCTAGTCATTAGATGTCATCCAAAAGAGCTCCATAATGCAGAAAAAGTCAAGGCATGACTGTATCCACCACAAATATACCTAAATCTTCTCTAGACTTGGTCAAACAAGCCTATATGCTCTCCAATATTTTCAAAATAGTCAAAACAACATCCTTGATTCGTGGCACATGTTTGTAAATAGTTTCTCAAATCCCCTATATGCTCTCAAAGCATAAATACACAACAAAAAACCATACATACTTTGTCAAGAATTGACTTCATCATTTTTTGCATTCAAAAGAGAAATTTAATTAAGTGTTTATAGTAACAACACTTAATTTAAATTCTTTACATTTATAATTTATGCAAAAATAATGTGAAATCGACTACATGAGGCAAATACAAGCCTAAGTCTTAGTGAAGAAACACATTATTCCCCATGACCTTCATCAGTTTGATGAAATATTTTCAAAACAAAGTAATAAATCACTTTAAATGGTCGACATAGTGATTAGGGAAATGAAACCCTAAAGACAAAACTCGAGGTAAAGCAATACCTCACATTTCATTTCACATTCTCACACTTTGGAAACTCCTGGATGCCGACTCAAGCATTTCATGGAGGCTCTGAGAAGGTTTTGCATGGTGGACTCAAGGTAAACAATGGCATCTCCAACACATTTCCACACAAAACAAGATAAAAAAGCTTGGGTAAGCTTATTGTGAACACATTATTCTATTTTCCTTTCAATTTTCTGTAGAAAAAATCTCCATTTGAGCTTTGTAATTAGAAACTCAAGCTCTGTTTGTTTGTTTATGAATTTTCTTGCTCACGGTTCCCTTCATGGTTATATATTATTGCAACATCTATGAATAAAATGTTGTTTTAAGCTTCATTATCTTGTGTATTTCTTTGTAGCTCATTTCATACATTTCCAATAAGAAACTCAATTTCTTCTATATATTTCTATTCGTAGGAACGATCATGGCTTGAACCCTTGTAAGCACTCTACATTCTCCCTCTATGTTCATTTCTCATTTTGTTCTTAGTGTCTCTTCATTTTGAATTTTCTAAACATTCCATTGTTTTTTGAAATGGAAACTCTATTTTGAGTATCACTCCTGCCATGGCTTTGTTCTTCTGGATTTTACCCTAGGCCTCGACCCATGTGGGTATATATATTTATTTATTGCTTTAAGAATTCACAAAACAAAAAGATGTCATGGGTTATCCTAAAACCCCAACTCCATTTCCTTTTTCTATTTTTAAAAAAAAGGGCAACTCCTTTGTATTTTCTGGGTCTCATTTTGTGAAACATGAATTTTGTAAATTTTGATGTTGAGGGTTCCATTTTTTGCAATTTGTGTCTACTTATTTTGCTTGGTTGAGGGTTTTTATTTAAAATTCAGGTTGAATCTCCTCCACTTTCTATATTTTAAACTTTAACCCTTACCTCCTGTTACATGATGTTAGAATTGGCTATGGCTTCCAAGATCTCGAGACCAAATGGAAAGTGCAAAAGAGAGATAAATATGACAAGAATAAACTGTATTCTTATCAATATGATTCAATGACAGATGTGATTTTAGTTATTATTTACAATGAGATACCCCTTGGTTAAATATCGAAGGTGGGTACATAAAAGGGCATAAGATTATGACAAGTGTCGTAATCTTATATCATGAGATAACTGGGAAAAGCTATCACTCCACCTGAAGTGGAAAAGTGATAATGTGATAATCACCACAAATGGTGGATCACCCACAAAATGTGGAGAGGTAATCACATGATATGTCCATGAAATGTGGAAGTGATAAAGTAATAACATGATAAGTCCACCAAAGGTGGAAAAGCTCCAATTACCTCCTATGTGGTCCCTAAGTAAACTTAACTAAGGTGTAATTATGACCTAGGACAAGGTACAACACATTTAATTACACCAACACCCCCCTTAAGTGAAACTTAGGGTGAATGTACACAAAAGAAAACAATGCAAGATGGGTCCCGAAAATAAGGCCATGTTAGGTACCCATGTAAAAATGCAAAGAAATATCTCACAAACAAAGAAAAGGAGAAAACCCAGTGCGACAAAAATCCTCCCCAAAAGAGAGATAAAATACAAAAAATGAAATGCTTTTAATGAAGAATGAGAAGGTAAAATTCCCATGTGAAGAAAAAGACCCCCCCATAAGAGAGAATTAGAAGATAGACAAGGCAGCCCCCATCAATGTTGAGTCTCCTGCAATGATGGTAGAAGCTCAAAATTGAATGTTGAAGATGATCCAATCTCGCCGAACAATGTTCCTCCCTTAGCAAGAAACAAAACCATGGATGTATGCAAGATGTCATGAATATGGATGGTGTATGATGATGTCTTTGAAGTATGCTCAAGTGTCTCCATGTCGATGCTAAAAGCTGGCACACTCCACACAGGCATTCTAGGCCACACTACTGAAGAGGACAATCTAGAATCTAGTAGAGTTGAATGTAGAGAAAAATCTAAAGAGAAATATATGCCCTTTAAAGAAAAAGAAGCCTCATCCAAATGTTTTCCAAAAGCACCCACACTCATGTCAAACTACAAAGAGTGATCATGTAGAGAATGAACAAGAGGGTCAGAGTGTTCCCTCATAACAACTGAAGAAGGATCATCTTCATCAAAGAGAAGATAAATGTAATCAATTATGTCCCCCAAATTTTCAATATGAGACTCTGCAAACAAGTCTAAAATACCTGTCAAGAAGTCACCCAAAGTAGATATATCTGGAGGACAATGTATATCTTGGTGCACTGAATCATAAGGAACCAAAACTGTGGAATCACAAGCATCATCAACTGCAACAGTAGGTGGAGGAGATGAAATTCATGACTCAATAACTAGATCTGATGTGAGAAATCCCAAGTTCAAAAAGACAAATGTCTCCTCTGAATCATGGTTCATACGATCAACAACCGAAGGAACAATGCCACCATCAGAAGCAAAATCTGCAAAGGTATACAACCGGGATGAATGATCAACCACCCCAGTAGCAATGATCTCTCTACTCTCCAAGTCATGAATGATGACTGAAGCAGGTGTGAACTCCACAATTCTCCTATCTCCACCATGTGTAATCTAATTTATGGAAAGAAGATTTTTCATCAAATGAGGAACACACAAAACATCTTGGAAAGTGTTGTCCCCAAAACTAATAGATCCCTTCCCAATTACACTCATGTAGGTATTGTTTCCCATCAAGATAGGAGACACAGTACAAGGTTGAAATGAAGAGAATATAGACTGGGAGGATGCCATATGATGAGATGATCCTGAATCTAGAAGCCATCTCCCTGATCTTGGACCTAATAAACCACAAAGAGCTTGACCTTTATTTCCTGATGTAGATGCTTGACCTTTTCCCTTTTGAGACCGTTTTGAAGAAGAAGAAGGTGATTCAAACATTTTAGAAGGAAAATCAATGTGATTCTTTTTGAGAAGGTTCTTCAACTAATCAATATACTTCTTATAACAATAGTGCTCTTCATGTCCATCCTTCTTGAAATATGCACAAAAAGGCCTCTCCTTCTTAGATGATTTCTCCTTTAGAGTGAGTGGATTCTAACTCTTTATGTGGCTTGTTCTTTTTCATCTTTTTCTTCTTATCATGATTCCCTGATTCTTTCTATCCCTTAGACTCACTAGAAACCAATGCATGTGGTTTGGAAGACTTGATTAGACCCATGTTCATTAACTTAGCTTCCTCTTGGATTAGGAGATTTGCAAACTAATCAAACTTAGGATCAACATGATTCTCCCATAGAAATTCGATGGGTATGAAATCAAGAAACAAGCACTGAATACTTAAGACCAAGCTTGGATAACACATTTAGAATCAATTGTAAATCTTCTTTATCAATGTTGCATTCCTTTAACTGTGTTCTTAATTGCTTTATTTTGGAGATGTAGTCTTGGATGTGGTCAAAAATTTTAGGATCAAAATTCATAAAATCATTATCAATCTGATATCCCCTAATCTTATTTGTTTTACCATACAATTTTTCAAAAGTATCCCATGCTTCTTTAGGTGTTTTACATGATTCAATATGAAATTGTAATTCAAATGAGACTAATGAATATATGCATCCAAGTGTTTTCTCAAGATCAATCTCCCATTGTTCCAATTCTTTAGCATCAATAGGTTTTTGAATAGTGTCCTTTAGATGACCTATTAGACCTTTCATCATGAGATAGTTCCATACTGATTTTATACCAACACATGACAATGTCACTGCCCTTACTTGTGCATAGAAATATCCTCCCTTACATCTTCTGTGTTGACTTAGAAGAATAACAAAGCCCAAAGTTAACTCTTCTAGGTCCAAAAATTTATTTTTTGATGCAAATTTGAAAGTCACTTATGCTTGTTGACAACTCTGCCTTTCATGACTGTACATTGTTCTCTTGTATATAGGACTACCACTTTTGTTTGATCATAGTGAAGATGAATTTCCAAATCTTCCATATTCTTCATGTGCTTGTCTTTCATGCTACTAATGATTTTATGGAACTACCTCTGCAATGTTATTTTTCTCATGGCTGTTATTCTTTGCTTCCCATGCAAAGATTATATGTGATGTTGCTTTTGAAAACAAAGGTAATTGTATTTTGATGGTTGTCAAAGGGAAGTTCTCATTTTATGAATGATATTCATTCATACCAACATACACTAGTTAAAGGCATTGTTAGTAGATAGAAAAATATGGATGGCTCTCTTTGTTTTCACTGTGGCATGAGACACTACTCACTAACCCTGAACTGTAATACTGATTGTCACTACCACCTACAGGTGTGTAGGTTTCTAACTGATCCTTCTCTATAATATAGACCTGTAGATTGTCTTTGACAATACTTAATAGCTCTTGTTGTCTCATAACATAGTAAATATCAGATACACACCTTTATATTGTACTTTACAATGCACTTGCATTAATGTATCCTTCATGCTAGCTATAACAAGTACATGTCACTTATGACAGTGGCGAATATGCCACTATCACAAATGATGTGTACTTGCTTAAGTGATACATAAGGAGATAAAATAACCTCTATGCCTCTTTAAATCATAGTAATGTAACACACTGAGCTCAACCCTTATGGGAGCGCATTTTACTCCACATGTTTAAATTCAAATGAAATAAAAAAGAAAAATTATTTTTCCTATACCTGCATAAGAAGCAAACATGTTAGATAAAAATAGTATATGGTGGATGTGTTTGATAAATCTTGATTTCTTGGACATTTATAATATGCAAACTATTTTAATGCAAATGAAGGTCAAGTTATATGTTTTCAGATGTTTGTGTATTTATTGATTGGTGATCCTTCATTGGTCTAACAAAACTTTCTCTCTCAAATGTAGGCAATTAGGAGCAATAAGGAGCAATGGTTGGATGCAAGACAAGCATGAGGACCAAAGATGCTGTAAGGAAACTCAACCAGGACCAAGACTTGTCATTTAGGAAATGATGGCTCACCCTTATTTAAATGTGCATTTCTTTATCTACAAATGTATAATTTTTCCTTTATTTACATTAGAAGAGTTAGTCTCATGGCTTGTGTGAGACATTATTTTCTTACATCATCAATAAAGATTACTTTTCTTGAAAATATTATGCAATATTCTCCTATGTTATATTCATATGTATGAATGCAATCTGGTAATGTAATAGTCTAATTTTGTTTATGCACATGAATGTAATTTAGCAGAAATAAAATGTACATTATCTTTCATTTGAAAATTTTGAAATCTCTACCTGATTGAGCTAGTAGTGAAATTAGGTAACATTTTTGGTGATATCTACTATATGTTTGCCTGCTAAACATCATGACCAATTGCCTAGGATTATCTATTGGGCATGAAGTCACTTATAAATATGACATAAGTTTGGAAACAAACCTGGACAACTTTTGTAACTCACTAGATAAAAAATGATACCTTGGAAACTTATGAAAAAAAAAGATGTAAGAAAATACTACTTAATTGTGTTGAAAAACACTTAGGGAATGTAAAAAATAGCTAAACTAAGGTGAAACAACACTTATTGAAAGCAAAAACACCTAATCTAGCATATATAAGGTAGATCAAACCTCAAAAAACCATTTGAGGTTTATCCCATTAACTGGGATAGGCATAATTTCTCCATCCATTTTTTATAATTAGAATGCATTGTGCTCCTTGAATTTAGTAATAAAAAATGAGCCACTCCAAAAAATATCAAACTTAGTGTGCTTTCCTGGCCTTCTTTTCGGCTCATCCCACTTGAGCACATCACCTTCTCTGAATACTTTGGGAGTTGCTTTCTTATCAAATACCTTCTTTGTTTGAAGCTGATGATACTCCAAAGATTTCATTTCTTTGTATCTTATCTCCTCTAACTCCATGAGTTGAGCATACCTAACTACCATTGGGTCTTGCTGCTCTAACATCTCCAGCTAGTGTACAATATCAAGAGCTGGTAGCTCTAGAGATAAATGCAATCTTTCCTCCTTACCATCAACCAACATATACAAAGAGTTCCCAATGGACCTTTTGGGAGTTATTCTATCTACCCACAAGGTAGATTTCAACTTAGTGTACCAGGTCCTCTGGTTGTCTTCCATAGTCCTTTTAATAATTCTTGTAAGGTTCTTATTGGTTGAATTTTCCAAACCATAACCCTACGGGTAATAGTTTGATGATGTATTCAAATGAATACCATTTCTTACAGTCCAGTCACTCACTGTCAATCCAACAAAGGCTAAATAATTGTCTAAAATGATTAATTTTGGTACTCTAAATTTGGTTACTAAATCATCATAAAAATTTAACATAACAGTTCCATTGGCTTCTTTCAAAGCCACTGCTTTAGTCCACCTTGTAAAGTAATCAGTTGTTGTGAGTAACCACTTGTGGGTTGCACTTGAAGGTGGGTTAATGGCACCTATAAAATCAATGCCCCATCTCATAAAGGGATATTCCACTTGGATTGGTTGTAAAGGTAAAGTTGGAAGCCTCTCTTTGCCTGCAAATAATGCACATTTAACACATTTTCTTGCCCAATCATGGGCATCCTTAAAAAAGATTGGCCAATAATAGCCAACTCTCATTATCTTCCATGCAATTATTCTTGGGGAAAATGACCCCCAACAGTTCCACCATGGAACTCATGAAGCACTTTATCCACTTGATCATGATCAATACACCTTAATAACATACCATTAAGGTCCTTTCTGAAAAGAACATCATTGACTAGCACATAAGAAATAGACGACAACCTGAAATATCTCCTTTTAGCCTTGTCTAAACCTGGTGGGCACTCAGCAGTTTGTAGAAAATGAGTCATATCCTTAACCCAACTTTCACCTAATGTAGGTGCAACATCGTAAGATTCATCATTAGTGACCAAAATAGTCTCTTTTTATGTCTTTTCCTCACTTGCAGACCCTATAGCAAACTGTTCACACAACCCTTTACCCCTTACCAACTTAGTTATCTTAATATCAATATCATACTCCATTATTTTTTTGACCCACCCAACCCTCTTTTCATTTAGGTCCTTGCTTAAAAAATTCTCCTTCACACTAGGGTGAGCAACCATTAGATGTATCTTATTATTAGAAATCAAAGGCTTAAATTTTTCCAGATTTATGATTATAGCCAACACATGTTTTTCTACAAAACTATACCTTTTCTCATAGTTCTCTAAACCTTGACTAAAAAGAGAAATAGGTCATTCCAAGTTATCATCATTCTATTGTACCAACATTATAGAAATATAATCTATGCTACCAAAAGCTTACAAAATAAAATATTTTGAAAATTTTGGATTTACCAAAGTAGGAGCTACTGCTAAGGCCTCCTTAATTGCTTAAAAAATTCATTTGGCCTCTCTGGTCCAACTAAAACTTGCATTTTTATTTAACATGGTAGTTAAAGGCTTTAAAAGATTTGCAACATCAGGTATAAACCTTCTCAAAAAATTAATTCTTCCAAGAAAACTTTGTAGCCCCTTTTTATGATTGGGTAAAGGCAGCTCTAAAATAGCTCACTCTTTCAAGATCAATAGTGATCCCTTGTTTTGACACTATGTGTCCAAGAACCTTGCCTTCATGAACAAAAAAATACTCTTTTTGGGATTGAGGGATATTCCATATTCCCTACACCTCTCGAACACTTGTTTTAAATGTGATAAATTCTCATTAGCACTTTTTGAAAAAAAATGTTACATCATCAAGATAAATAAGCACAATTTTATTAATCAAACTTTGAAATGTCATATCTATAGTCCTCTAAAAAGTGGCTCTAGCATTGGACAGGCCAAAAGGAATTATATTGTAGCCATGGTGCCCCATTTTGTAGTAAATGCAATCTTAAATTGATCCTCTTCTTTGACTAATACCTGGTTATAACCAGAAAATCCATCTAACAGGGAAAATCTTTTTGAACCAGCAACTACCTGAAGGATCTGCTCCATAGAGGGCAACGGATAATGATCTTTCAAAGAGGCTCTAATAAGGTCTCTAAAGTCCACATAGATATTAATCTCTCCATTTTTATTTCTAACCGGAACAAGGTTAGAGACCCAAGATGTGTGCTTGATAGGGAAAATGATACCTCCTTCAACCAACCTAGTTAACTCCTTAATCATAAGAGGCTCAAGTTTTGGGTTTAAAGGTCTCTATTTCTGCCTAATAGGATTTTCATTTGGCTCTAATTATATTGTATATTGAAAAATTCTAGGATCAAATGCTTTTAAATCAGAGTACTCCCAAACAAAAACATCATGAAACTCTTGACAAAGAGCAATAAAATCTTTCCTATCCTCTTGTGAAAAACTTTACCAATTTTAAGGAGCTTACCTTTGAAAATCTCAAGCTCTTCATAAGGCTCCTCTTTAATTTGAATTATGATTTTATTCTTCTTAAGCCGATCATCAGTGTTCAAAATGGATTCCAAGGTGACTAGACCCTTGGGCAGCTTATTAGTTCTCAATTGAATAACCTGATCTTCATATTGTTGCTTAAGGTTCTCCTGGTTTACAACTATAAACTCATCCTCCTGAAGTAGAAAACTCAAAACCTGCTCATCACTTTCAAAGACTTGCCAATGAACATTGTTGTCAGGAATAGAGGGTATAACTACAACTTTAACATATTGTTGCACTTTTTCCTTCTTGATATCATTAGGTATGTCAAATTGTGCACCTATTGCAGCTAGCCTATCTACATTCTTTTTTTGATTCCTAAGAATGGAAATTATATTAAAAGCATCAAATTCCTCTCATATCCTTGACCATATGCTTATAGGACTTCAAAAAATCATTCTTAGTTACATTCAAGCATCTTACCTGGTTGAATATCAACTCACTATCCCCGAATACCTGTAATCAACTTATCCCTCTTGTTCTTGCCCACTCCAAGCCTTGAATTAGACCTTCATATTCGACAATATTGTTAGAACAAGAAAAATAAAATATGAAAGCAAAATAATACTTGTCACCTTGTGGGGAAACAAGCATTGCACCCCCACTAACTCCATTATTGCTTCTAGAACCATCAAAGTACATTTTCCACAACTCATCTTGCTACTCTAACTACTATTCTACATTCTTTTCAAGATTTGGCATCTCTTCTTCAGGTTCATGCAACACATAAACACCCAAACCAACTTCCTGAGTGTGGTCATTGGGATTGTGCACGATATTTTTTGTTGCCCACTCATTTAGCAACACCTCTGGTACACTTTTAGCTTGCAATTCTTGAGCAACAACAAGCTCACTATCTTCAAAAACAACAAATTTGGCATTAATCACACTTGGTACATAAGGTTCAATGTGATCCTTGGCAAGTACCTCAGATTTTATGGTTAATTTTGTCCCATACCTAGTCCTAAAAAGCATGTGGGACCAATCTGAGGAAAAATAACCTCCTATTTTAGTAGTGAAATCCCTTGACAAACATAATGCAAAATGTGGAGATAAATCGATGACAAACACATCTCGAGGGATTGAAAAATTTGGACATGCATGTAATGTGAGACCTAAGTCCTTAACAACACCTACAATGTTAATAACTAACCCATCTAATTGGAGTACTCCCTTCTCAAGGGGCTGGTATTTTAGTCCTATTTGGTCTGCAATATTTTTTGGCATGATTGAGCTACTTGCTCCACTATCAACCATACAATTATGTACTATCTTGTACCCTACTATCAAATACACATATAAAGGGGGAGTTTTGACATCATTACCTAGTTGTTTACTACCATCTTGGGGTGTATTTGTAAAAACAACTTTAACTGGATCAATTGAAACATCACTAGACACTCTCTTTTTAGACAAAGCATATTGTAACAAGTCTGTTTGGACTAGGATGGCTAAAGAGTCCCACATAGACATTGTCACATTCATTTTTTTCATATTTTCAAAAATGTTAAAAGGTGCAATAATGCTTACCTTTTGATGGGTCCTTGCAACAATAGGGTTTTCTTGCAAGTGTGGTTGTTCCTTGAGAGCACCTTGTGTATTCCTTTATAGTATGTGGGTCACTTGAGATGTGGATGGTTCTGCAAATTATTTTCCTTTATTTTTTGATTGTTGAATCTCAAAATCCCTCTTCTTGGCTCTTGTATTTGCTATAATTGGAGAATCATCTCTATTTACTCCACAAAATTCCTCTCCCTGCCAATTTAGGAAAGTAGCATCACTTGGAGGTTTATCTTGCTGCTGTAGAGATCCATCATTAGGCATAATTTTCTGCAAACCTAAAAAATTCTACACCATCAATGTTTGGTTGATAACTCCATTTGAGCATGTGGATTGATTATGCTATTGGTTACAAGGAAAAAACCACGCATAATCTGCTGCAAGTTTGTTTTAAACAAGGACAAGATCCTTAACTGCACTAATTGGAGGAGGATTATATGGCTGAAAAGGCCTTGAATTCAAATTTTGTCTTGCACCTTGATAATTTCCTTGGTAAGGTTGTTTATTTCCTTGATATGGTTGACCTTGACCTTGAAATGATTGACTTGTCCCTTGGTTTTGTTGAAATGGATGTCTATTATGGGACTGCTGCTTCTCTATGCTTACTAGCTAATTTCCAAAAGTCTGAAGTAAACTTTTAATTTCTTGCAGCTCTTGAGATGAACCTGAAACAACAATTTATTGGCTAACAACAATTGGTAATGCTAGAACAACTAGTAAAGGAGTAAAAGGTGGTATTTGTAAAGCCATGGAAGGTTGTATTTTTGGAAAAACTAGCATTGGGGGCCTAGGAGCTATTTTACTAGCTTGAATTAGACTATTTTATGCTCTAATTTCTATTTCATATGCATTTGGTAAAGAGGTACCTCCCATATATTGAATCAAGACAAAAATGTCACTATTAAGAGCTCTCAAATAATATAAAAATTCATATTCAGGAGAAGGTCTTACCGTGTTTGGAATTCTGAAATCGGAAGTTAAAATCAAACATTTTCTCTTGAGGAGCCCTTTTGATAGTTGTAAGTTGTTCTACTAGAGAAAAGTGATCAGACTTGTCTTGAAATTGTTTATGTAGCGTATCTCCCATTTCATCCCAAGTTGCAATAGATCCAACTTGCAAACCCCTCAACCATTGTAAATATTTTCCTTTTAATGAAGCAACTAGTAGCCTAACAACCACATTCTCCTGAGTTATATGATGAAATCCATACAAAGAGACCACATCTTTGAATGCTCTATAGGAGTTGTTTGATCCTCCCCTATGAAAAAGGGTAAACTCTTCAAGGCAGCCATTTGAATGCCATCAAGCTATGGAAGATAAAATTTAATGGACTGCCTCCATTAAAAGCAACAAATGACTGATTTCTTGCCATTTGAGCAATTGGAGGTGGAATAACTTGAATAGGTACAAAAGATGCAGATACAACTAAACTTGTTAATACTGCTTGTTTGAAACTTGGTGGAGTTGACTGAACTCTCTTTGAAATAGGAGCTCTTTTTATAGCTCTGCTCTACCTTTTAGGTGGGGACAACTATAAATATTCAAATGAACCTGAGCTCTTGGTTTGTATCATTTTCATAAAAATGAAACAACACTAGTTTTCTTGTTTCACCCACAGTGAGAGTCACTAGATATGCAAAAAAAACCCCTTAAAGGCTTGAAAAAAATTGGTTGCATATCAGAACCAACAATACACTTATATTTTCTATACTATCCTAATTTGAATAGTCCCATCGAGCATGCCAAAACTGTTATCTCAAAAGGTTGCACCCTAGCTAAAATGCAGAACTTAGCACTTTAGAGGAATATGGAAACACTCCTAGGTTGTAGGTCACCTACAAATTGGAGTGAATCTCCAGATGAGGTTGGCTACTGGTTGGTTATCATCTAAAACTACTAAAATTGCAGAGAAAAGGGAAGAAGGAATGCTTCAAATGAAAATTGAAAATGAAAATGAAGGATGATACACCAAACTAACAAGGACTATGATATTTCATACTTGCATACACTTGGCCACTAATGACATAAATTAAACTGCACAACTTGTAATTGTAGGCTTATGCATAAACATTTGATAAAACCATTTGAATGCATTAACTTTCAAAAAGGAAGATAAATTTCACAATTTAAAAGCTACATGCAACTTTAAAATAAATTTTGCAACCTTCATAAATATACTTTTGCAAAAAAGGCATAAATACATGAGACAAAACTACAAGGAGAGAAAAAAAACCTCACAAGTAACTTGATCAATCACTTGATAATACACAATACTACAAGAATAAAAAGGCATAACTCAAATTAATAGTATCCAAGGTGTTTTTTGTATTTCATATCCCAAAGAGTTACAAAGCATGCTCAAGTCTGAGAAAGGACTACAAAAATCACTAAGTCCATAAATTGCATAATAAGAACTAACTACAGAATGAGTCAACAATGTAACTATATGCTCAACTCCCAAAAAGTTGCACGAAAATTGGAACTGGAAACTGCCTTCGGTTAGATGCCCCCAAAAATCCTAAAATCTAGTCATTAGATCTCATCTAAAAGAGCTCCATAATGCAAAAAAATTCAAGGCATGACTTTATCCACCATAAATATCCCTAAATCTTCTCTAGACTTGGTCAAACAAGCCTATATGCTCTCCAATGTTTTCAAAATAGTCAAAACAACATCCTTGATTCGTGACACATGTTTGCAAACAATTTATCAACTCCCATATATGCTCTCAAATCATAAATACACAACAACAACCCATACATACTTTTACAATAATTGACTTCATCAATTTTTGCATTCAAAAGAGAAATTTAATTAAGTGTTTTATAGCAACAACACTTAATTCAATTACTTTACATTTATAATTTATGCAAAAATAATGTGAGATCGACTACATGGGGAAAATACAAGCCTAAGTCTTAGTGAAGAAACACATTATTCCCCATGAACTTCATTAGTTTGATGAAATATTTTCAAAACAAAGTGATAAATCACTTTAAATGGCCGACATAGTGATTAGGGCAATGAAACCCTAAAGACAAAACTCAAGGTAAAGAAATACCTCATATTTCATTTCACATTCTCACACTTTAGAAACTCCTGACTGCCGACTTAAGGGTTTCATGGAGGCTCTGTAGAAGGTTTTCCATGGTGGACTCAAGGTAAATAGTGGCATCTCCAACACATTTCCACACAAAAACAAGATAAAAAATCTTGGGTAAGCTTACTGTGAACACATTTTGCTATTTTCCTTTCAATTTTTTATAGAAAAAATCTCCATTTGAGCTTTGTAATTGGAAACTCAAACTTTGTTTGTTTGTTTATGCATTTTCTTGCTCACAATTCCCTTCATGGTTTATATATTCTTACAATATCAATGAATAAAATGTTGTTTTAAGCTTCATTATCTTGTGTATTTCTTTGTAGCTCATTTCATGCATTTCCAATAAGAAACTCGAGTTCTTCTGTATATTTCTATTCGTAGGCATGGCCATGGCTTGACACCTTGTAGGCACTTTGCATTCTCCCTCTATGTTTTTTTATCATTCTATTTTGGGTGTCTTCATTTTGCATTTTCCAAACATTCCATTGTTTCTGGAAATGGAAACTCCTTTCTGAGTGTTGCTCCTGTCATGGCTTTGTTCTTCTGGATTTTACCCTAGGCCTCAACCCATGTGGGTATATATTTTTATTTATTGTTCTAAGTATTCACAATAAAAAAATATGTCATTGGTTATCCTAAAACCCTAGCTCCATTTTCTTTTGCTATTTTTGAAAAAATGGGCAACTTCTTCTCTACTTTTTATGCATCTTATTTTCTAAAACATGAATTTTACAACTTTTGATGTCAAGAGTTCCATTTTTTGCAATATGGGTCTACTTATTTTTCTTGGCTAAGGGTTTTATTTAAAATACAGGCTGAATCTCCTCCACTTTCTATATTTTAAACTTTAACCCTTAGCTCCTATTACATGACAATGTCACTGCCCTTACTTGTGCATAGACATCTCCTCCCTTACATCTCTTTTGTTGACTTAGAAGAATAAAAAATCGCAAAGCTAACTCTTCCAGGTCCAAAAATTTATTTTTTGATGAAAGTTTGAAAGTCACTTGTGCTTGTTGACAACTCTGCCCTTCATGAATATACATTATTCTCTTGCATATAGGACTACCACTTTTGTTTGATCACAGTGGAGATGAATTTCTAGATCCGTCATATTATTCATGAGCTTGTCTTTCATGCTACTAATGGTTTTATGGAACTACCTCTGAAATATTGTTCTCATGGATACTATTCTTTTCTTCCCATGCAAAGATTATATTTGATGTTTCTTTTGAAAACAAAGGTAATTGTATTTTGATGGTTGTCAAAGGGAAGTGCTCATTGTATGACTGATATTCATTCATACCAACATAGACTAGTTAAAGGAATTATCAGTAGATAGAAAACTATGGATGGCTCTCTTTGTTTTCATTGTGCCATGAGACACTACTCACTAACCCTGAACTATCATACTGATTGTCACTACTACCTACAGGTGTTTAGGTTTGTAATTGATCCTTCTCTATAATACAAACCTATAAATTGTCTCTGACAATACTTAATATCTCTTGTTGTCTCATAACATAGTAAATATCAGATACACACCTTTACACACCTTTATACTGTACTTTGAAATGCACTTGCATTAATGCATCCTTCATGCTAGCTATAACAAGTACATGTCACTTATGATAGTGTACACTATGTCACTATCACAAATGATGTGTACTTGCTTAAGTGATACATAAGGAGATAAAATACCCTCTATGCCTCTTTAAAGCACAATAACACAACATACTGAGCTCAACCCTTGTGGGAGCCCATTTTACTCCAAATGTTGAAATTAAGATGAAACAAGAAAGAAAAATTATTTTTCCTATACCTACACAAGAAGCAATCATGTTAGATAAAAATAGTATATGGTGGATGTTTTTGATAACTCTTGCTTCCTTGGACGATTATAATATGAAAATTGTTTTAATGCAAATGAAGGTCAAGTTATATATTTTTAGATGTTTTTGGATGTATTGATTTGTGATACTTCATTGCTCTAACAAAAAATTCTCTCTCAGATGCAGACAGTTAGGAGCAGCAAGTAGCAATGGCTGGATGTAAGACAAGCGTGAGGACCAAAGATGATGCAAGGAAACTCAATCGGGACCAAGACTTGTCATTCAGGCAATGACAAGTCACCTTCTTTATATGTGCATTTCTTTATCTGCAAATGTATAATTTTTCCTTTATTTGCATTAGAAGATTTAGTCTCACGACTTGTGTGAGACACTATTTTCTTACATCATCAATAAAGATTACTTTTCTTGAAAATATTATGCAATCTTCTCCTATGTTATATGCATCTGCATGAATGCAATCTGGTAATGTAATATTCTAATTTTGTTTATGCAAATGAATATAATTTAGCAAAAATAATATGTACCTTATCTTTCATTTGAAAATTTCAAAAGTTCTACTTGATTGAGCTAGTAGTGAAATTAGGTAATAGTTATATGTGAAGGTTTCTTGATCTCTAAGTATGGAACCCCTTTCTAATCCCTCTCTTCATGTAGAGATGTCTCCAGATGTTTCTCTACCTACCCCTCCTTCAATTAATATCCCCCTATCCAAGTGGGTGTCAATAGGAAACAATCCTCTTTCTTCCCATGCTATTAATGGTATCTTAAAATTAGCTTAGAAATATCAAATGGCCCCTCCCTCCTCTCTTGGGTTAGATTTGGTTTGGCCCTGATGGTCCCCATTCCTTTTCAGGAAGAAGGTTTGATTAAGAAGGAAAAATATTCCTTCCCCCTTGTTGGTTATATAACTGATTCCTTAAAGTTCACCCCTATATCTCCAATCCTCGGAGAGGCCCAATCTAGTCTTCTTTGTTCTCAGTCTTTGCCCTTGTCAACGAAATCTAGACAAGGGTTGTGCAAATCAACAGATGTGGGAACTAGCTCCAAAATAGGTCAAAAATATTCTAGAGAATTAAGATAGAGGATCACATCAAAATATATAGAAAATGGAAAACAAACCACCTTGGAGTAGTTGAGATCCAAAATATCAAAAAATGTTAATTCTCTTAGAAAATGAGGGGGCTAAACAAACTTCATAAAAAACATTGTTATAGACCTCATCAAGTATTTAAAGCTTGACATTTTTCTCATTCAAGAAACCAAGATGAGTGTTGTAGAATTTGATAAAATGTAAAATCTTAACACTCTTTATATTGCAGTTGATGCAGATGGGGCTTTAGGAGGTTTAGCCACTGTGTGGGAACCCTTCTTACATGGTTCCCTCATATAAAAGGATTTTTGTTCTCAATGTAATCTTCTCAAGAAGTCTTGGTCTCTTTGATTTGGCTCTCTCCAACATGTATGCCCTAAATAATATTTTCCTTTGAAGAGAGACTCGGTCTTTGCTTCTAAGTGATAGAATATCCTTTTCAAAGTATCATTAGATATTGTTTGGTGATTTTAACATCACCTCTATCCTTTAGAGAATATGGGGGCCTCCAAGATCTTTTTGACAACGTGATGGACCTCAATAACCTTATTTTGAATCGTGACCTTTTAGATCTTGACCTTGAAGGAACTCAATATACCTAGTCCAATAAGTAAATCAGGGATAATTTTATTTAGGTTAGGTTTGAGTATTGCTCGGTTTCCAATAGCTAGGATTTGGCCTCTTACTTTTCCCTCTCTTCCTAACTTAGGGTTGGTTTTGATCACCCCTTTTCTACTCAACTAGAACACTCCCAATTTAAAAGATAAATATCACTTTCAGTTTGAATTGATGTGGACTCATCACCTTGACCTTAGAAGAATCCTAATGGAATGGGGGAATATTAGTGGTATTGTGATGTTCAAATTAGCATTCAAGCTCAAAATAATAAAGAGAAATATGAAATATTGGAAGAAAAACTCTTTTAGAAACATCTTCACTCAAAAATAAATTCTAAAGGATCAACTCAGACATGTTCAAAAGGAAATGGATCGGCAAGGTACTTCAAAGGTTCTATTTAGTAGGGATAAATCTCTGCTAAGTGACCCACAATATATAATTGAAAAAGAGACAAAAACACTAGATTATTTTACCTTTCAACCATCAAACATAGATAGAGGAATACAATAATTGATTTGATAAGAGAGGATGGCTCTCATTCTTCTACTAATGAAGAGATATTGTAGGAAGGAGTCAATTTTTCAAAGACCTTCTGAACCCATCTCCTATCCTTCTGGAGGCATCTTTGAAACACTTTCTTTAGGAGATTCCCTACTCTTTTTGTAATTTTGATCTTACAAAAATGGAAATAAGGGCCACTAATGAAGAAATCAAGATAACTATTTTCTCCCTCAACCCCTCCAAAGTTTCTGGTCATGATGGGTTCCCCATTTTTCTTTCAAAAACACTAGGAAATTGTTGGTTTAGATGTGATCCAAGCTGTTAGATAATCCCATTTGCTTGCTAGTGTCATCAAGGAGTTCAATAATATGTTCATTGTACTTATCCCCCCCAAAATGAGGGTGAATAGATTATCTGACTTCATACCTATTAGCCTTTGCAACACCATATAAGATGTGTTCTAAATTGTTGCTTAATAAAATGATCAACAATGCTCATAGAAGATTTGTAGTTGGAGGGAAATAACTGATGTTGTCCTCTTGGTTCATAAAAATATCCATTTTATAAGTAAAATTAATAAATAAAGCATGAAACTCAAGCTAGATATATATAAAGTTTCTTGGAATTTTCTTTTTGAAGTCCTACAGAGATTTATCTTTAAAGGTAAAATTCTCAAACTTATCAATGTTTGTGTTTCCTCCCCTAAGTTCTCAGTGATAATTAATGGTTCTCCCCATGGCCACTTCTCAATGTTGGGAGGCTTAAGGCAAGGGGATTCTCTTTTGCCTTACCTTTTCACAATGTTGGCGATGGTCCTTGTTCACAATATTGCTAAAGGTATTTCAAGAGGAAACTTAAAAGGTTTCTCTCCTTCCTCCATCTCTCTTTCGGTTTCTTATCAAAAATTTGTTGATGATAATATCCTTCTAGGGGAAGTTGTGGTTGTGGAGGCTAAGGGATGAATTAGAATTCTCTCATATTTTTATTCATCTTTGATTTAAAATAGAAACTTTGATAAAAGTGTTGTTTTATGTCTTAATGTGACCCCTCTGCAAATAAAATTTCTAAGATCCTTATTATCAAACTCACATCCTCCCTTCCTCTTATTTGGGAATGCATCTCACTATTGGAAAAGTGGATAATTTTTTTTGGTCTAACCTATTGGAAGGGGTTCAATGGAAGCCAATTTATATGGAAGGGAGCTCTTCTTAGTAATTCCCACAAGCTCCAACTCCTAAAAGCTACCCTCCAAAGTATTGTTGTTTATATCCCCCCCCTTTTCATTATGCATACTATCTAGATTGATAAGATGAAACATATTCAAAGAATGTTTCTCTTTTAAAGCATCAAATAAAAGAACCACTTCTCTTTGGTGATTTGGGTCATAGCCTGCTCGAAAAAAAGAATGGATGATTAGACATAAGAAAGACTAGACAAATAAATTTGGCACTCCTATCCAAAGTAATTTGGCACTTGATAAAAAAACAAATAGATTGGATTAATATTCTTAGAGCCAAGTATTTGAATGGTAGGGAATGTATATCTCTTTTTCATAACAACCATATCCCTAAAGGTTCCAAAATTTGGAATAACCTTCATAAATTAAATGAAATTTTAAGATAAGGTGTATTCTGGAAGATTGGGAACAAGGTTTTAGTGAGGTTTTAGGAAGATTATTGGATCTCATAGTCAAGAATAACTTTAAGAACCCCCTTCATAAAAGGTGTAAAAACATGGCAAATCTTGTATTATTCCCAAAAATATAGTAATTTTATTAGCAATTTTTTTCTTTTTTGGGAAAAAAAAAAATTCAATTGGAAAATCTTTTGTAATCACCAGAAGTATGTAGAAAATATTGGTGAATTATAATTTTATTAAAACCAATAAAATATTTTCATTGGCAATTAAAACATGTTTTCAAATCAATAAATATTTTCATTTGTGAATTAAACCTATTTTCAAACCAATTAAATATTTTCATTAGCAAATTAAACCTATTTTCAAACCAATCAAATATTTTTGTTGGAAAATTAAACCTATTTTCAAACCGATAAAATATTTCTATTGGAAAATTAAACCTATACTCAAACCAATAAAATATTTTCATTAGCGAATTAAACCTGTATTCAAACCAATGGATTTTTTTGGTGAATCAAACTTGTATTCAAACCAATGAAATATTTTTGTGGAAAATTAAATTGGCATGCCAATAAAAGTCATAGTGTGGGTGGCGAAAATATCAAATGCTATATATCATTCTATTTCGAGAAATTCCTACATAAAGTCTTCAAAATGAAGACAAGTGTCAACATATTTATCAGTTGTGATAAGAAGTGAGCGACATTTATTGTGACTTGTTAGTGGATATTGATAATTATTAAGGTACAACAAGACATTTAATTCTCTATATTTTCAATGCTTCAAATTACTCTTCCCGAAGCTAGATTTCAATCCAAACAACATTTTCAATGTCTCCCCCATATGTTGATGAAGTGTGAATGAAACAATTGGCAATTTGGCTCACCTTTAAATTAAATTAAATTATTCTTCCTATAAAATTAAATTTAAAACATGTGATTCGAGGTAAGATAACAAGATGAAGATCCTTGATCGGATTATCCAATATCTTTTGTATTAAATATTTTAACTATCAACTTGTGCTTCATCATAGTGGGATGCAAAACCAAGGTACAAAATTTTCTATAAATTCAGCTGGAATTAATGATTAAGTTCATCATAGTCTTGATTAAAGATTTTGTTCAAAAATTATTATGGAATTTGATACACAAAATTGTCTAACTAGTCCTCGATGAAAATTAGCCTTCCTAGGAGCAATTACTAGCCAAAGACTTATAGAGATTTTTAGGTTACATAGAAAATGGACTATAGCCTTTATCAAGATCGTGTTGGCTTCAAATTTGTAGAAGCTACAAATAGTTATTGGGTGAACACCAATACTTCTTCATTACTCATGGCTTCTTTACTATAAATTGGAGTTTCGCAAGTTGATGTGTTATTCCTAGTGAGTCTGATGGTTTGATATGATTTTTAGGAGGCCTAGGGGATGTTTTGGCTATTGCACACATTGGAGTGAGAATATCTACACCAAGGGATATTCCACGCTTCTTAAATGAAGGAGCCATTGTAACCTGGCATCCTTTTGTATCAAATTTCTATAATGCCACTTTAGTGGAATGTCATCAGTTGGTCACTAGGGGATATGATTTTTTGAGGAATGAAGTTTTTTCATAACTTGATAAATATATGTGAAGAAATTTATCATAATTTTGATAAATGTATGTGAATATTGTATTCTACTACTAGCAGGATTTTGTTACTCAATAAATTTCTTATGTAAATTTTGTAAACACCTTTATATGTGCTACATTATCAATAATATATGTCGACATGTATATTTATATTATTTATATTAATATTAGTATTATATAACTACATATTTATTCTATGTTATTTTAATGTACAAATTCAATAATACTATACTTCTATTATGGGACAAACTTTCCACACAACCAAATTCGTATATAAAGTCTCCAAAATGGAGACAAGTGTCAACATATTTATAAGTTCTGATCAGAAGAAAGCGAAATTAATTGTGACTTGTTAGTGGATATTGATAATACTTAAGGTAAAACAAGCCATTTAATTTGCATGTGTTATTTCCAAGTATTGATTTCTTCATTCTTTAATTTTTCAACTATATATTCCATGGTCGAAACTTCTTTTTGCTTGCTTATGTTTTAATTATTTTTGCCTACTTCTATTCTTTTTTCCTACTTCAGAGCTTCTGTTCTTTTTGTCTGCTTTATAGCTTCTATTCTTTTTACCTGCTTCTTTGGCTTGAAATAGGTTATGAGTTTAGAGTGTTTATCCCTTGTTACCATTGGGAAGTGAGACAATTTACCTTTCTTAGGGGAGAAGCTGCGTCATTTTTTCTTATATCAATGTGATCAAGTGGAGTTAAAAATTACAACAATGGTTGACAAATACTAGCTTCATAATAATCCTTCAACTCTCCCATCAAGGGTTTCTTCTTTATTTGTTTCAAATCTAATGTATAATATTTGGTGTGAAAAATTGGTCAAGTTCCTCATTGGAAGTTATCTCCAACATTCTGTCTTCTCATTTTCTACTTTGTTTGAAGCCTTGGAGAGCTACAATCTTAGATTTGGTTTATCCATGATGGGACTGGGTGACTTTCTTGACAAGGAAAAGCTACTAAGTGGCGATGGTAGTGCCTCAATTCTATATGTGATGGTTAATGGAATTGTTGGAAACAACCCTTCTAATTTGAGTAGAGAATTGAATGATTTATGTTCTACTATCGATGAATCATTATATTTTAAGTGATATAAATTTTTAATTCTATTCATTTTCTCATAAAGCATGCTAAAGAGTACCCACATGCATGTCTTGTCTTTCTACCACCTTGTGATATTACAATCTCAACTGAGAGATGTACAGATTAGTCTTTTGTATCAATGTAATACTTTTCTTAACTGATTCAATTTTAATACAAAGTTTATTGTGTATTAAATTATTAATCATCTGTAACAATATTTTTTAATGGTATGGAGGTCATGGTCAATGTTTTGTAAACATGGTTTTTTTTGGATTAATATAATAAATGCAACCTTGGATTTCTCTTACACATCAAAAAATATATATACTCAAAAAATTAAAATTAATGTACACAAATTTTTCATCGTTTGATGAACATTCAATAGACGACTATAGTTGCATTTTGAAATGAAATGTGTGAAGCACTAGACATGCAAACTTGAACCTCTAAAATCACCCTAGAGCTGTTATATTTACCAAGATTGATGTTTGACCTTTTATTTATGTGTTATTAAATATTTATAAATAGATTTCATATGCACTTAAAATAATTTTTCGCATGTGTTGAAAATAAATCACTTAAGTGAACCCATGCTTAATATAGTCCCCCCACTTAGCAAACATTTTTTGCTAATTTGTAAGGTAGAAATTACTAAGAGGGAAGCCACAAAAGTTGTTACACCCAGTTGTGTGTTTACCTATTTACTATTACTATGATAGGGTAAATTACTGCATATGTGAATGGATTTAAAATTCTGATTGGAAAGTACATATGGTTGCACTTTGAATCATTGGAAAACTATGAATGAATGTTATTTCATTTGATGTTATATAATGAAATGGATATGTGGAATGCATGGTTATTGAATTTGATATTATAACTATGAAATGTATAATGTAAATGCTTGTTTTGATGAACGACTAACTACTATGAAAATGTGTTAATTTGGATGTAGATATAGAGTCAATCCTCTGGAAGTGAGGGGAAGTATCACTCAGGAGAGGAACTTGGTTGGGTAACCTGTAATGAAACCTAACCGAATTTACACACACTCACTTATATAATGGTTGAGTCAAGTCATAGTTTAGGGAATTGGTAAGTCATCCTTTAGTATGTTGTGTTTGCATTAGGAAGGATTTTGATTTCTATTGAGAGAATTATTCGTTTGTGTTAAGTGTTTGGTGCATGTGAGTTCTTCTTTGTATTGCTATATTTGATTGATGAGATATATATACATGGAATGTATGTATATGTATACATGTGCATGTTGATGATAACTCATACACGTGAGTTAATACATACATGAGTATACGTAGGTAGACGTACCTACACATGCTAATGGAAAATTACTCATGGGCGTGGGGATATAAAATGGACAATAATACATGTATGTATATATGTATATATGCATATATAAACCACATGCATATATGTCTATTGATAAGATACCAGTTATAAATGTGATTGATTTATAATCAAATATATACATATGAGATATAAGCATATATATACACACATGCCGATATACACATATGTGTTCAAAAAAAGGAATGTCCTTAGAAATATGTCGATATATATATATGTGTGTGTGTGTGTGTGTGTGTGTGTGTGTGTGTGTGTGTGTGTGTGTGTGTGTGTGTGTGTGTGTGTTTGTGTGTGTGTGTGTGTGTGTGTGTATGTGTGTGTGTATGTATACATATGAAATGTTAACTTGATATAATTCATTCGAATAATGAATGGATTATTTAGACAAAATTATTTGTCAAAGAATATATATATGTATATATAATATTTAATTCTATTTATCAATGTTTATATATATGTACATATATATATCATGGCTGATTTAATGAATATATGATATGGCTGATATAATTTAGATATAGTGCTTCTATATTATAGTGCAATGTAAAATGATTAACCACATATACTATCATTAATAAAATGTGATGAGAACACATGGCTTTTATTTAATGAATAAAACATAATGTTTAAATGTGTTGTGTACTATACAAAATCTACATTTCATGTTAATGAATAAAGCAACACTATTAAAAGTGAAGTCAACTCATTTTTTAAGTATCAAATGCATTAGCAATGACCAAGTCAACTTAGTAAAACACAACCAATTGAAGTATTGAATTATTATTTTGTGAAACATCAAGCTAAATAATAGGGAATATGGTGAAATGTTAGTGCCATATTATGAGCTCAATGATTCAATAGAAGTCTCTTAAACTTGCAAGTCGATTCCCAGTATAGAACATGCACAAATATGAATTGGTCAACATGTTGTTGGTAAGAAAAGAGTCAACCTGTTGTTCTATTTTGATGAGGATTGGGATAGGATTTACCACCTTTTGGTTATCATGATGATTCAATTGAGTTGAGCTAAGAAGTGTCAATTTTTTGTCCTTGTTTCTAGCCTGTAGATGCTAGTTTTTGGGTATAAATGGAGGCACTCTTACTTCTTTTGAATACGCCTATGCATTATCGTGCATTCTCCATTCTTATGCCTTTTATTTGTGAGGTTATTATTTTGCTGAGAGGTATTTGTGAGGAGATAATAGTGAGAGGAATTTGAGAAGTAATAGTTGCTAAGTTGATTTTAAGAGGGGGGCTAGCTTAAGAACCAATGAATCAATTGGATTAAAGTGATTATCAAGCATGGGATTCTATTCTCTTTATGTTTATCTATTTTAGTGAAAGACTAAATGTCTTGTATGTTTTATTTGGAAATGCATTAGATTGCTTGAAATAGAGTAATAATCTATTTGCTTATTGGAAGAAAAAATAATCTTGTAGTTATTATTTCCTTGTGAATGTTTTTAAATACTCCATAGTAAGGAGTGATTGTTTATCAATAGTATTATATACTAGGATTGATGAAACAAGAATATATTGTAAAATTATTTTATGTAAAGTTAATTTGTAGTCTTAGAAATCTCATGTGCTATACCTAGGATTAGAATATCCAATTAAGGGGATAACTTATATTTATGATTTATTGGTAGAGATATCATTGAGAATTGGGAAAAAGGGAATAGGTTATTTCTGAGGTTAAATATTACCTATTGAAGGAAAATACCTATGCATAGAATAAAATGGCCTAAAGTCAAATCAAGCTAGGGTAGTGTATGTGAATAGGATGAGTTTCACTTCAAGTAATTTGTGAGAATACTTTTCCCAAAGTAGTGTAATTACCTTTGGTTGCACTGTCGATTCACTGTGTTACTATTATGCATGCTAGTTTAGGATTGTAGTGTCTACAAGTTCTAGTTATGTAGGGAACAACACTAAGCTCGAGAAGGTTGCAATTATGAGGTTACTTCACCAATCTCTTCGTTGAAGGGTAGGGCCATCTTGTTATATGTGGAAGATGTGTAGGGGACCACATTTGAGTCCGTGGTTGGCAGAAAAGCACTTGAGTGATGCTTCCCCTTTGCAGATGGTGACCAAGATTTGAAAGGAGATTCCTAAACCATATATATCTATTTCTCTAAAGGTCTGTTGAGATATGTATGTAGTTTGTATATGATCTTGAAAAATTGTAATAAGTGAAATATTATATTGGAATTGAAATTAATACTTGAAAGTTGTTATACCATTTATGCTCATTTGTTCTCTTTTGGAAAATAAATTTTTTATAGCAATGGAATTGAAACATTTTATTTACTTGAAAGTGAAAACTTAGGAAATTTACTTGCATGAATAATCAAAATGTTACAAAAATAGAAAAAAGTATGACATTTTTATTTTTATTGATTTCCACAATTTTGTGAGATTATTGTTCATTGAAAAAATGTGGTTGTAGAACCATAGATTAATGCCATATGTACTTTCATGATGTTCTTAATTTACTGTGTTAGTGGGAAATATTTAAAAGATAAGAAATAATTTCCTCTTTTGATTTGAAGTGAGTGAAATGTATTTATTTCATAACTTGATATTAAAAAATGCATGACATATTGTACATGATGATGTCATGAATCTAGTTATCAATCAAAATAAGATTTGTAATAGATTTCATATCATTTGAGTTCTTATTGCTTGTCAACTTGAGGTATAATTTACATGTAGCAAAATGCCAACCAAAATAACATTGTAAATGGCTTTGACACGAGTAAAGTTGGTTACTTGGTTAGCGCAAAAAAATAATTTTAACTTACATGACTCATGAGTAAATGTCATGGCCCATAAATAGGGATGGTGAGCTCAACTGAAATCATTCTTAAAATTCCATAAAATGGCTTTAATTTTGAATTTAATATTCTGAATTTTGATAAGTGTTTACATTTTGTAAAGTTAATAAGGAATAATATGATGTGGTATTATTGGGGATACTCTAAATTATCCTTCCTTTAGTTATCTAATTGCAAAGTAAAAGAGAGGCCAATTTCCTGCAAGTTCAAAATGGGTGGAATTGGAAAGAAGTTGATTTGGTTCACCTGCCCCTTGAGCCAAGTTTTGAACTAGGATGAGGAGTTCTGATGGATATAAGTGCTTTCATCGAGAGTACAACCACATAAGTATTTTAATCTTATTCACATTGAAAGACATCAATTTTTCATACTCCATTTTGATAAAAGCCCTCAAAGAGGAACTGTGGACTCTCAAATTCATTATGTGCAATCCCAGTGCCTTGGAGCTTCCTAAAGAGGGTGGGAGAATATTTACTACCCCTTATCTTTTGCATAATTCTAATTATTAACCAAGATAAGTACATTTTTTGTATTCACTAATCCCATTTTCCTAGCATGGTAGGCAAGCCCTGTGGATTTTAATGTCATTGTAGGTTGTCCTAGTAGGCCAAATTGAGAAAATTATGCAATATATTTTGCATTAAATGTTTTAACTATCGGCTCGTGCTTCACCATAGTGGTATGCATAACCAAGGTCCTATATTTTCTATAAATTCAAAACCATACTGGTGGCTTGGAGCTATCATGTGAAATCCCAAGATCCTAAGCATTGTCAGCAAGCCTCATGGTTTGAGAATATGATCTGTATCCTATAACACCACTACCAACTTGAAATTAATTATGTATGATGTAAAGTGACATGCATCATTTATAAAAGATCTTGCATTCTCTAATCATCTTTAAAAATATATATAACATTGTAATTCAATTTTAATAAAATAAATGGTTGTGTTATTCTTTATTATTCATTTACAATAAAGAATTATTTTATGTGTTTAGTGTCTATTCAAATTACATGTAATTAGAATTAATGTTACTAGCACTTGCACCTAAAGGAAGTTCAAGGATTACATCGATAGAAAACTATATGTATGTTAATATGTTACAAAGTATGTGTTTGTGCATGGATAGGCTACAAGTTGAAAGTTCTAGTTGCATGTGGCTGGATTAAAAAATTAATAAGTGTTAAATAATAGAATGAAATAAACTTAAGACAAATCTAGATTTTTTACTTAAAGAAATTAATTATTATCTAATTATGAAATATTTTCATGCAAATTCAAAACATAAAGCAATACAAATGAAAAATGAAATTTGTCATTAAATTGACAAAAAACACTAAAAAATAAAAATATAATGTTCCCATCCAGTTGTCAAATCAATATTTATCTAGATTTTATGTGATAAATGAGATTTTAAAGGCTTTTATCTGATATTGTAAGGCCTAACTAATGCTCAATCAACTTGGTGTTAGACACACAATTCTGAGGAGAGGTTCCTAGCTGAACAGTCCACTAAACCCTCACAAAGGCTCCATTTAATTATCAACTAGGGCTTCGTAAGATTTTGATGATGTTGGCACTGTATGTGCATTCATAGACTATACATAACCTATATCATCAATATAGGTGGTTTACACATGTTCAAAAAATAGTAAAGGATAGAAAAGGAAATAAAGCGTAAACTGCAAAATAGGGGAAATAACTTAATTTTCTATTGATGTTGCGAGTACCTTTGGCTTAACACTACAATTGTTAACTACTAAATCTGAACTCTACAATTTTACTAGTACTATTTATTATTAATTCTAACTACTTGAATCACTTTAGAGGATGACCCAATGATACATTACAAAACATAAATCATGAGACAAGATATCATTCATGTGCATGTTATGAAGAATCTATTTGAAATGAATTCAAAAATTAAGGTGGGTGAACGATACCTCAAGTGGCCCTTTCTTGATTTATTGTACCCACAAGAGAAGCCAAATATGTGCTACTTGAATCAACTAATCATAATAGTAAACTAGAACATCTTTATTGCATATAATTGAACTCTACAATATAAAAATAATTTTCATAGATTTATCATTCATGAGTGCATAATAGAATAATAACAATGAATTATTGTATGTGAAACAAAACTATAACTATCAAAACATATGTCTTACTAGATCTGCTCCTCAATTACTGATCCAACTATATAGGTTCAAGAGGAGGTTTATTTGCATAAGGACTGAAAATAGAAATTAAATTTAGATGCCCACTCTCCTTCAAAATAGAGAGACAAATTATTTGCAAATAAAACTATAATTAAAAAATATAGAAGAAGAAAAATAGGATTGACACTCTACCCTAATGGTTTGAAAAAGTTGTGCTCTGTGAGAATAGTCATGCTAGATTCTTGATCACTACAAAATTCTTCTTTCTTCCATAATTTTATTGGATGTTATAATGACTCATAATTGACCTCCTTAATGATAGCTTCCACCATTTTCTATAACTATCACATTTACAACATTCTAGAATCCCCCATGCAATCTTCTTGGAATCCTTTGGTTGTGGGTTGAGCTCTCTAGTTGCTATGGGTTGTAATTATTTTGGTTGTAAAAATTTAGCTTCATCTACAATATACACATCATTATCGACCATGAATTAAACATAGATTCATATTGAATTTCATACACATTCACACACTTATCCATGAAAACATCATCATATCATAATTATATTTCCACGTGGTAAAGTCTGTTTAGGATGCATAAAAGACATAAGAGATATATAAGGTTCATAATTTTTTGTGAGATAAGCAGCTTGAAATGTTAAAAGACATAATCTAAAAGGAATAAAATTAGCTATTTCCTAGGACCATCAAATATTTTAGAGGCTTTTATCATTAAATGTTAGCTAGATTACTATTAAATAACACTCTTATTAGGGTTTTCTAAAATGTTGTCACTAGATTACTAGGTTTTACTAAAATGTTGCTTTATATGTGAATCTAGGTTCAAACCCCCTAAAAATCCCTACCTAGTTTGCTCCACCCTACAATTTATTTCTAATTCATCATTGACCTATTGCCTTGATTTATGATGTCATTAGCTATTTTATTAATTCCTTTGTAATGTTAAGTTATTGGCCCCTTGATCCTCTCCCAGTGTTCACTTAAGAAGAATATTTCACATTTGCTTAATTAAATGGCTTAAGTGAGCCCACACTTAATATATGGTTTCCATCACTTATTATGCCTTTCTACTAATCCACACAAAGTATTTTATTAAGGAATGAAACACCCATAGAATTATGGAAGGGTTGAAACTTGATTCCTTTTTAGTGGTTTCCTTTCGGTATGATTCCATGAGTTTTCAAATAGGTTTATAGAGGTTAAGTTAATTGTCGTGGTACCACAAAAAGGGGACAAGTGTCAATGTCATACTTTTTAAAGGGATTCCATGATTTCACAGGATGATTCAAGAAGATCTATATGTGACTCATGGAAGCGCATAATAAGGACACATGGACTCATCTCAATATCTCCAATGGGATTTCTATCAAAGGTTAGGATTGTGAGCAACAAAATGAGAACTTGTGGAAAAACTCATGAGGATTCTATATCAAATCACACTTTAAAGTTTAAAACAACTTTGAAACACATGTTTATTCATAAGTTACTTGACCATTCGATGGAAATTTGATGGATGGCTATAGTTTAATTCTAAAATGAAATGCACAAAGCACTAGGCTTGTGAACTCAAACCTCTAGAATGACCCTTTAATCGTTAGATTTAAAAAGATCAATAGTTGAGAATTTATTTGAGATGAAATATTTGAATGACATCGCCTCTTATCAAAAGTGATAAATTAATAGAAGGTGAAGAAATGCATGAAAACTATTGAATTTAATGTTGAACACATAGAAATTCTTAGAGGGGGGGTGAATAAATACTTAATTAAATTCTTTCCATTCATCAAATATTAACTAGCTAAACCATGATAATCAAAAGAACACAAAATCATGAAACCATAACACTAGATTTATGTGGAAAACCCTACAAGGGAAAAACAATGGTGAGAAATTTGGTTGGATCTACTATCCAAGTTTAGCCTCACAAATAAAATAGATTTTATAATAGGTATTTACGGTCTTTAACCAAAGGAAGTTCACTACTCCTTGCTCAATACAAATTTTACAACAAAGGTTCACAACCTCAACATACAATTGGAGTATATCAATATATCTATTACCTCTGAATCATTGCCTTTGGTACATACATCTACTTCAATAGCCTTTGTTTCATATAGCTCACTACCTTCAATAAACTTTCTCATTTACTGGTACATATTCTTCTTCACAATCTCACATACATTCATTATTGATCGATCAAAAATGATCTTTGGTATATTTCATTATCAAAATATGTTCTTCGGAAATATATTTGCACATTATCTTCTCAAAAAATTCACAACACACTCGCCTCACTTCTCAAAAAATTTGATCTTCTATTTATACCCACACAACCTTCAAAAGGTTTCTTCATGTCGGCTACAAACATGTAATATAGGATATACAATACAATGAGTCAACTCTAAAAAAAAATTTAGTAGAAGGAAATATTATGTAGTTTAAGATAAAATATATTTAGGACCTATTTTTCATAGAACACATCTTCAAAATCAGCACACGCATCTAAAAACTTGGTGCAAACAACTCAATATGACAAGTCGACCCGAGAAGCAAGTAAACTACCAAGCATTAACTCTAGACCAAGGTGGTACTAGAGAGACCAATAAACTCTATGTGGATCACTTCAAAAAATTTATATGGCATGTAACAACACTTATGTACACTCCACTTTTTATTTAAGATTAATTTGTATTGGTACTAACACTTCATACTCAAAAACAATGATTCCAGACATACTGCTATATAGGGGAAGAATACATACCATCTTGCAGAACAACCAAAGAGCCCAATGAGATTCAATCATGCATTTCATAGCTTCTATACATGGATTTGAACATGTACTTGTTGACACAGATCATTTAGATACCAATAGACTAATCTAGTAGGTTGCTAGAGCATACACAACACACTGCCATCTATAGAACCGCTAGAGGTGAATTAAAACAAATAAAAATTGGACTGAGTAGATATACCACCTTCAAAAACATAACTCCAAACCCACAAGGCAAAGAAATGTGATGTGGTGAAGTGTGGAGACAATAAATTTTACCTTAGCATTCATTCACTAGAACTTAACAAGTGCATACTCTAATAACTCAAAAATACTTTGTGGTTAATCTTATGCATGGAAACTTGGAATATGCATACCTTATATTTTTGCATAGTTATTATTCAAACCAAAAGATAAAATATTTATCTACTAAGGAATGCAAAGCATTTGAAAAATATTTTGTGAAGCCAATCCTATGCCTTAGACAGTTTTAAACCTTACCAAGGCAATTTGACATCCAACCATAAACTTTAACAAATGCAATAGTATTATAAAATTTTAACATCCAATCATGAATTGTCTTATAACATAATTGCATATGGTATCAACAAAGGTTGACGTCAATGACAACACACTTACCTACACATTTTCTAACAATTTCCCCCTTTTTCATTGATGAAATTATTTACCAGATCTATTATCTCCCCCCTTTGACATCAACGGAAATGGGCAAGTGGACTTTAAAAAACATATGAACTCCCTCTATCTATACATGATTTTATATTTCACTCCCCCTTACTCCAAAAAGTTCTTCTATATACATAGAATCTTGAAAACTTATCTAATACACATATTTACATATCAAAAAAGTCATAAAAGCTAAGTCATCAATATATACTCAATTATGACCTAAAGGAAAAAATTTATTGTAGGTTGACTTCAACTAAGTCAAAAAGTTGTCCCATTTCTTCTTCACAAAATTAGTGATATGGATTTGACTCACCAGATGAGCATGAATGTCTTTCACTTCTTCCAAGGAGGATGGAATATGATTCTTTGGTTCAAATCCTTTTTCTCCTGCCAAGAGACCACTTAGAGATGCTAACTTTAGATTTACAACCTCCCACAACTATTTCACTTGAATTTTTACCTTCCCCCTTTGGTCTTTCACTTGCTATAATTGGGAGTATAACTTTTCAAATTGTGCCCTAATGGAACCATCACTATCCTACACCAGATCATAAGTGGTAGCCACATTTGTGATCTGCACTTCCATGACATTTATTTGATCCTTAAATATTTTTGTTGTGGTAGGCCATTATAGATAGAACTGGTATAATACCTTTGCCTCCTCCTTACATTTCTAAATTTCTTATATGCATACTTGTATCTTTTCATGTGCCTTTGTAAATTTCTCAGAGGCCTCTAACAATTTGGTGTTTATAATCTTTACCTTAGCTTGCTTCTCCAGATGAGAAAAACGTTCCTTGAAGGAATCCATTAGTTGGTTGATCTACTGAGTGAGTGGTAGAGAGGAATACCTTTTTGCATTAGGAATTTCAATTTCCATGATTTTGAAAACCTCCTACAATGTCTCAGAACTATCTACTTGCTACTGCAAGATCTCTTCCCTTACAAAGGATTGGGAAATATCACCAAGTTGCAACTTTTTTAACGGTGATATTTTTGACATGTTAAATTTCCCATCAAACATAGGAAATTGTACAAATTGTGGAGCAACTATAGGTTGAATTTGTTTCTATTGTGCAAGAAATTCTTTGATTGAGTCAATGTGGATGTTGAAGCAGATGTCTTAGGAGTATTTTGTGAATTAGCTTTAGAAGTAGATGTATCTTCCTTTATTTGTTGATCCCATTGATCAGTGCTCTCTAGAGGAGGACTATCATGCACACCATGAATAGGAGAAACATTCCCTACATCATGAGAAACTTGTTATTCTTTCTCCTCTTGTGAAATTTTTTGTTCAATATTGTATTGAGAAGACATATGTGGTTGTTCCAAATCTTCAACTTTTCTCACATCCTCAATGATTTTATTGGTCACTTCCTCAATTTCCTTCTATATTTTTTTCTCTATCTTCCTTCTCCATACTCATTAGAATGTCCACTCTTTGCTTTGACCTTAATTATTGAGCTTATTTTTGAAGTATTTTATCTTTTTCTTCTTGAGAAATGGAGGATCCAACTTTTTCAATTGCTTCCTTCCTCAACTCATCATCTACTTTAGTGGATTTTTCTCTTTTCTCCCTCAAGGCTTGAGCTAGAATCTTCAAAGAATCTTCAAGGATTATGCTGAGAGCCACATTATACTTGATCACGGAAATGATTATTTCCCTTTCAATAGTCATTTGGTCCTCAAGAGGCACTTTTGAATGCAAATAAACTATCTCTTGTAACAAGCCATGATTTACAATACCATTAAAGATAACCTTTGATTGGAGAGGCTCATGTGGAGGTACCACATAAGGAGTTTTCTTGTTTTTCTTCTTTACTTTTCCCTTAGGTTTGGAATTTTCTTCCTCACCCTTTTCTTCTTCCTATGTTTCTTTTGTCTTAGCCTTCTTACTTTTGGCTTGTTTCTTAAACCTTGGATGCTTCTTCACAACAACTTTAATTTTAGATGTAACTCTTTTCTAAGCAGTAGTTTATCTAGGTTCAGAGGGTTGTAGAGGAGCAATCGCTGTAGAGGTTGATCTGCTTGACGTTCCTTAGGGTCCAAGGGAATGTTCTTGGATCTTTGGTAGAGGTTTGAGATGTCATCTTGGAGTACCATGGAATGCCCATTTTCTAAAACAACTTATCTACCCTCTTCTCACTGGTGTCTTCCACCTTCTTTTGGATAATCTTATTCATGATTTCTTTGTAGTTTTCAAACCTTTCTATTGTAGGGTCCTTGGGCTTATTAAAAAATAAATCAAAATATGCCTTGAATTTAGCAGGGGAGACCTCATAAGGCAATTTATAAATCCAAGAGGTTCTTGGTTCCACAACTTCAATGTAACGATAGTCTTTATCAACTGAATTTTTTTTATCTCTATCTTGTATTTCATCTTGCAAGTTCTTGAAGAAGCCCTAAAATGAAGTATTGCAAGATTTTCGATCATTGAATCCTCTCATATGATTTCTAATTTGTGTGGTAATCAGAAGGTGTTGTTGCCAAAACTTGCCTTTGAAACCAGACTATTCATTCAAAAAGTAGAATGCAAGGAAAATAATTAGAGACCCAAACTTGAACTTGTATCTAGTCTCCTTGGTTCTCTTGAGGTTATCAAATATTTTCTCCCTCATCAATTCACATATATCAAAATCCTTTCCTTCCTCAACCATCCGGTATGTAGTATGGATTGCAATACTAGTTGTAGGTGTAATGCCCTGCCAAGTGACCTTAAAGGAAGTTGCAATTAACATCTTAAGCGAACCAATTTTTTTTTATAAAGTGCATTTAACATACACATTCACTTACTAATTAACAACAACCTCTAAGGCTACAAGGTTAGGATTACTTAAACCCACACATTCATATTACATATAACCATAGCATTATGAACTTTATGAATTAAACATCATACATAAAAAAATACCACATAACATAACAAGATAATCAACCAAGATACAATCTCATAATCATTATCTTAGTCTAATAGTTACAACACTCATTCCTAGAATGAGACTATAGTACAAAAGTATAACAATTACATAATCTCACCTCATAAACATAAGAGGGATAAAATAAATTATACAAATAGAAATATTACAATGCAAGAAAATACAATAGAACCGCGAGCTGTCCATTTGAATGTCTCGCCTCCATGAACTGAAGAGCAAGGGGGACCCAACGGTTTTGGTGCATGTTCCTCCCAACCATGTGGTACCCAAAGGCCCACCCCCCATGCTAGGAGATAGTAACCACATAACATGGACAAAGCTACTACTACCTCTAACCAAAGGCAGACTCATAATGACATAACCAAACAAGTGAACCAAACGAGTACAACTCAGGTACAACACTAATATCACTAACATAGGTCACATTGCTTCCAGACATAAAATAGACCAAGTATGTTCAGAGGACAATACACGTATGCAAATACCAATCACCAAGGGAATCTCAAGTGCACACAAATTAGAAAACATAACCACTCCAACTTTAGGAGGATACAAATAATAGAACACACTCCAAACATCTTGGAGGCAACAACACATAGTCCACTCCTTTCACAGGAGGTACAAAACATCCCCGTTCATGAAAACTGGGTAAAACTAAAAAAATGCCATGCATTATCCTAGGGAAACAACTGGATGGCATGAAGATTCAACAACCCTTATCCTCTAAGTTCTTCTGGAAGACTTATAATTTATGACTAACACTAGATTCCAAAACCCACAATGCAACTTGACTTCATAGCAACAAAAGCATTCAAGTCATAAATCAAATATGATATTTGGATTTCCAAAATCCATATTCATTCAATAGGTAACACTAACAAGGTCAAAGACACACTTACAGGGTTAACTCAAATAATCATATACCCATATTTCTATTTCCATTATAAGAAATCTTAAACAATTTGAACTTACATCCCCTTACGAAATATAGAGAACTAGAACATTTAAGGCAATCACAAGAGCATTACTATTTTTGGATATACTAAATCCATATCTCCTTCATATTTCATTCACAATAAATTAATTGCTCTACTTGAAATATAATAAATTAAAATAGCCATTTGCCTCATCAATATAAACAACTTCTTAATTTACCTTTAAATCGATACAAACCCATGCAAGTAAACTCTTTCCATTTCCTAACCAAATCTTACATCTCATTCAATTTTCTATTTAAAACATTCAATCCCTTTAATATCATAAACTATTGTTTCTCTATCCATTTTCCCATATACACTAATCAAACCATTTTTTAAATCTCTATTCAATAATATATTGCAGGCACCTTATTAAAAGGAAAAATGATAATGAATTTACACTTAAAATATTTATATATGCTCCATATTATATAGACACCAAATATATATATTAATGAATTTAATTATATATATCTTTTAATATTCCAATCACAACGATTAAATTGCTCTATGAAAATAAATAAAACATAATAAATATTTGCCTTTTCAAATATATTCCTTTCCTAGATTTACTTCCAATACAACATAAACTATTGCCATTACTATATTCTATTTCTATCCAAAACCTATATCTTTTCAATTCTCTTTCAAATAATCAAAATAATAAAGTAAGCGCCTTCAAGCTACAAATATAAGAAATTCTATTTTAAACAATTTAAAATCAAAATTCCATATCTCTTTTGATTTTCCAACTATACACAAAGTCTAAATAAAACAATCATAAAATATTGCATCTACTCTCCATATTAATTTCTTATGTAATATATTCATTAAATGTACCTCAATATGCCATCAATTGCATAACACAACTATTTTCATATATACTAACGTATATATAAATATATATTTTTTATATATATATTAAATATATCCATTTACCATAACAAAAGAATTACATTGTATTAATAAAATATAATAATATTCCTTAACTAAACTTTCCAATTGTCTAGGTTATCCAAATATTTGAATGCAACTAAAATATTTTATAATTTTATTTCAAAACTTACAAGTTTACAAAATACTCATTTTATTAAACAACTATATATAATATTAAATATTATTTACTTTACATTAAAATTAAATATCAAATATCTAAATTTTATTAAACCATACACTATACTCAAAACCCTAAAATACTTATGAAATGGCAGTCGGATTTTGACCTAGGTTCGTAATCCACAGCAATGGCAGACAAGGCCAAATCAGAGGTGAAGGGGAGGGCGAACGAAACTCATTTAAATGCCGGCCATTCCCCAAAGAAACGTGGAATCCCCAAGGGTTTTGGGGAGGCGGTTGTGCCTTAGCACAACCGAGCCCCAAACCTTAGGGCGTGGCCATAGGTGATGAGGGGCGACGGTCTCTAGTGAGGGCGGTGCTGCCCTTGGCAGCACTCCCTCCACATTGTGTGGAGAGCACTGCCAATGGCAGTGGCGCCTCCCATACCGGTGCTTATAACCCTCGCCATACACAGAAACTACAGCGAATATGGTATTCGCTTTAAACAGAACTTAACACAGGCATGCGTCGGCCGTACGACAACGACCATTGATATATAAATTTTTATTTTAAACAATAATATAAATATATATTATATATATATATATATATATATTTATATAAAAAAAGATTTAACATAATAGATGAATTGGGGAAATATTATACAAATATTCATTTACAGTGTAATTGTGCAATTTTTTAGAAAACAACCAAATTTCACAAAGATCTTAAGAATTAATCCTTTTAAAACCATTTTTCTGAATTCTAAAACAAGAAAAGAACAAGTATATCAAAATGGATCTATATTAAATTTAGAAGTTTTAAATCCTCAAGATTTTTCCACCTAATTTCTACATAGGGTTTTCAAAATAAAATTTGATTTTCTACAGAGAGTTCCATTTTCTAAAAACATTCTAAATGTATTGTTCAATCTCTATGTTCGATTCTAAAAACAAAATAATCGATCTCCTCAAATAATTTAAATTCAACTGAGATTTTCACAATTTTCACTCAAGAATTTTCACAAAGCAAAAGCTATAAAATTTATTTAATTCTTTTCTTCTAATAACAAATTTATTTTCTAAAACAGATTTAACAAACAAATCTTTAATCACTACTATGTTAAAAATAGTCAAGAACAATAAAACACAAAGAGGAAAACCTGGTTCAAGAAGCTACAGGAAGAGATGAATTTCTGATGCAAGCCTCCTCCAAAGATTTTCTCCAATCAATTCTACAATCAAATTTTCTTCAAACCCTTCTTTGTGCAAAATTTTCCAAAATTTCTTCTCTGCTGTAAAAATGAATTTTTTTCTAAAGACTTTTTCTGCCCTAAAATTAAAACATGCATTCCTTATAAAACAAAAATACCTAATACAACCCTAATTCACATTACATGCAAATTAGATATTTCAATTTCAATTTCAATTTTTACAACCCTAATTCACATTAAAAATGCAATTTCAAATAATAAATTAATTTCCAAAGTTGAAACTCATTTCCCAAATAAACATTTAATTACAATTTCTAATTTAATTCCCACATGTTGAAATTAAATTCCAAAATTAATTTTAATTATTTTATTTCCTTTCATTCTCTTGCATCACGTTTAATTAATTAATTAAATTATTTAATAACTAAATTCAACCCCCTTGGACTAAATTTAATTAATTAAATAAATTAAATATAATTAATTAATTTAAATATAAACTTTTATCCACATTGCATTATTTAAATTAAATAACCATCAACATGATTTAAATGAAATTATTCTAAATATCTATTTCCAAATCAAGAATCCTTCATAATTAAATAACATTAAAGCAAGGCAATGAACGACTCGACACATACCACTGACGACACACTATGGCTAGGGTGTAGAATTGACACAAGTTACCTAGCTACTATCTCCCATTCAACTTAACCGTTGGATCGACATGCTCGAACCTGTGAAACCAGGTGGAGTCGATGTCATGTACCTGCAATCCTGCAACCAAGTAAACATCATACAATATATCCAGCATATAATACACACCGTGAAGAAGGAATTACGGATTCGCAGGGTGCTCGCAAGTGAGTGATGCGAACCCGTCTTCTTCACCAATACACTAATCAAAACTGACACTTCCATCATAATTCAATAATCTCATAATAACATCTCATGATAACTTTACAACATCATTAATCCATTAAAGCATGAGAAACACTAATTAGGTCAACACATCACACAATAATAGTTGTCGCTCAATAGTAGTGATCAAAACATCATAACAAAATGTATCTAGTATCAAAGTAACTGCAACCACACATAGCATAAAGCAAACTGAACGAGAAGCAAAATGGAGGGGTATTACAGTAGGTCCCTCTCTCCTTGTGAAATATACTTTGTATTCTATTCCTATTGAAGCATACTTAACACCAAGATCATTGATATCATTTATTCTTAGAATTATTTTGTCAATTTTTTCTCTGGTTAACTTTGTGACCTTCTCATTCTTTACAACTTCTATTATCGAAACAAGCCCGATTGCATATAACCCCGTTATTTCCTTAATTACATCATTCTTAATTCTATATGGTTTGAAAAAATACATAAAATCATAATGAATTCTACTCAAGATGATCCTTACCCATTCAATGCCATCACAAAAAATGAGAAAATACTTCCACACATCCAACCCTTTAGCTAACACATTTGCATAAATTTGTTTATACTCGACATAGTTATCATCCCACAAGGTGTGCATTAACTCCTCAAACTTTGTGTGATAAATTTAATTTATAGGAGCAAGAATATATATCCTTACATCTTCTATATCATGGTATCAACTGTAACTTTTGAAAACTCACCATCCTTATCTACATCCATTACCTTGAAAGGACACTTCTTATATTTCAGCCTAGGTTTATCAAAAACATCTACCAATTTGAGACTAGCCATTGTAATTTATTTTTAAAATGTTAAAAGAAAGGTTTATAAGTGACTTGAAATAGCTCTATGAACTGTCACTAGGGTTTCAAATTCACAACAATTCTACTTGAATTAGCAAGATGCCTTTTATGCCTTCCTCTTCTTAGCTCTATACACAAATGCTTTTAATTCAAATGAACCAATATCATTCAAATTTAATTATAAATGATTTCACATTTTCCCTAACATTCCTTAATTAATGCACCTTATACTTGTTAGGTAAGTAGCTTCCAGAGTGGTATGTGACTTCACAAGGATGCACATTCATTCTATAGACCTCCACAAGAAAGGTTTTTTACTCCAGACAATTGAACTGCAGATCCCATCTTACTCATCAATCAATTATTTAGACTATTTCATTCAAATCACCTTTCATGCTATAATGATCAACATCTTACTCTCTTCGTGGGATAGAGAGAATTTATGAAAGAAAGCTCCCCTTGAGATTTTGTTCCATCTCAATAAAGCATGAAATATTGTGCACAATGCACAAGTGTTGTGTTATTCCTCACTTTGATATCTTGCTCTTTTTTCTTTCTCCAAACCTTTGCAAATTCCTTATTTTCCTCTATCTTCTTATACTGAGCATGTGGCTTCACATAATTAGAATTTTACAAAATATTTCTTTATGCCCAAATTCATTGCATTTGTAGCAAATTGTAGTATATTCAGGGGCTATGCCATTTCTCTTTATCTTATTTTTGCAATAAAAAATCCTGTGACCAAACTTATTGCATGCATAGAAGTAGCCATAAAAAGAATGAGAAACTACATAATTATGTCTTGGATGCACAAAATATCCTCATATAATCATTTCTTCTTGACTTAGTTCTACAATAATTAGCCTTATGACCAAACTTATTGCAAGAATAACAATAACCATGAAAGGATTAAGAGAACCTAGAAGTATCCATCTATTTAGGAGGAGATATCTTGAAGCCTTTCTTCTAATTTTTGAACTTTAAGAAGCCACCATCTAATTTCTTTATTTCTTCTTTGATCCTTTTACAATATTCAGCAAAGTCCTTTTCCTTTTTCATTTCAGGAATATTAGCCTTTGAGTTTTGACCTTCTTCAAATCCAAGACCACCCTTTCCTTTCACAGATCTTTGAAAAATAATTATCTCATCAAGAATGTTAGAGCTTTTATTAAGCTTCAGACCTTTGTCTATTTGATCCTTTGCTTTCTCCAATTCTTTCCTAAGGGAAATAATTTCATCTTTAAATTTTGAGCATTCCACTACTTTTTCATTCAATTTATTGTTCAAGTAATCTACAACTCTTTTAAATTCTTCAACTTGAGCTTTCAAATTGATGATTGTCTCTTTTGATTCTTTGAGTTTGATATTCAATTCTCAAATTTCTCTTCTTGCAGTATCCAAATCTTCCAAAGCTGAAATAAGTTCTCCTTCAATTTCCACTTAACAATCTTTTGCATTTATGTCTTCCATATCTTCATGCTTCTTAATGTTTAGATAATTCTTCTCATTTGAATTTACTTCAATTCCCATGTGTTTCACTCAGGATCTACCTCAGTTTTTAGGCTATATAAGGGCACTTGGCTTTGATACCAATTTTTGAACACACAAAAGTACTAAGAAGGTGGGGGGAGCGGGAAGGGAGGGGTGAATTAGTACTTTAAAAATATATTTCCATTTATCAACAATTAACTAATTAAACCATGACAAGTAGAACATAAATAATGCAACCATAACACCAAATTTATGTGGAAAACCCTACAAGGAAAAACCACATTAAACAAGCTACTTGGATCTACTATCCAAATCCAAGCTCACAAATAAAATATATTTTACAATAGGTATTTATGGTCTTTAACCAAAGGAATTTCACTACTACTTGCTCAATACAAATATTACAATAAAGGTTCACAACCTCAACATAAAATTGGAATATATTAGTATATTTGTTACCTCTAGCTCACTACCTTTGGTACATACATTTGCTTCAATAAGTTATGTTGCCTACAAATCACTACCTTCAGAAAAATTTCTCACTTACTGGCACATATTCTTCTTTGTAGTTTCACATACATTCATTGATGATCTATTAAAAGATTTTTTGCAAAAATCTATTTGCACATTGTTTTCACAAAACATTCAAACCACACTCAACTCACTTCTCAAAAACTTTGATAATCTATTTATACCCTCCTCAACCTTCAAAAGGTTTCTTCATTTTGACTAAAAACATATAATATAAGATATACAATAATTACAAAAAGTCAACTCCAAAAACATTTGTAGTAGAAGGAAATATTATGTAGTTCAAGCTAAAAGATATTTAGGACCTATTCTTTATAGAACACATCTTCAAAATTAGCACACACATCTAAAAACTTAGCACAAACAACTCAATATGACAAGTTGGCATGACAAGCAAGTAAACTACCAAACATCAACTCCAAACCAAGGTGATACCAAAGAAACCAAGAAACTCTATGTGGATCACTTCAACAAAATGATATGGCATGTAACAACACTTATGTGGACTCCACTTGTCATTTCAGATTAATTCATGTTGGCGCAAACACTTCATTCTCAAAAATAATGATTCTAGCATACTATTGAATAGGGGAAGATCACACACCAACTTGTGGAGAAACCAATGAGATTCCATCATGAAATTCATAGCTTTTGTACATAGATTTGAACAAGTACTTGTTGACATAGATCATTTAGACACCAACATACCAGCCTGCCAGGTTGTCAAAACATAGACAATGCATTGCCATCTACATGACAAATAGTGGTGAACCAAAACATCTAGTGGTGAAGTGTGGAGACAATAAGTTTTCCCTTAGCATTCGTTCATTGGAACTTGAAAAGTACATACTCTGATAACTCCAGAACACTCTATGGTAAATCTTATACATGGAAACTTGGAATATGCATACCTTACATCTGCACAGAGCTACTCTTCAAACCACAAGATCAAATATTTAACTCTTGAGGAATGCAAATCATTTGACAAGTTCTCGTGAAGCCAGTCTTGTGCCTTAGATAGTTTTGAACCTTATCAACCAAGGTATTTTGACATCCAACCATGAACTTCAATAAATGAGGTAATGTTATAACATTTTGACATCCAATCATGAACTTGTTGGCAAAACAAGAAGATACAATTGTGAGGGTGAATTAGTTGTAGCAGAATTAACAACTTTAATCAAACTATTAACCTTTAATTCCAAATTTGGTGAATGATAATGAAAGAAAGAATTACACAACACATCAAAAACACATAACACAAATATTTTTGTGTGGAAACCTTTTCAAGGGAGAAAACCACGGTGGAGGTTAATCCACAATTATACCCTATTAAAAGTATAATGAAAAATGAATAAGGAATGCACTTGCATTCAGGAACACTACCTAGAGCACACTACTCAAAGGGAAGGCTCACTGCCCTACATACAACAATCAGATTAAAACCATTTGAGTGGGATGAACTAAGAAAATAGCTTCTCCAAAAGCTTGATGACAGTTTTGGTTAGGCACATACACTCTGCTCAATCTTCTTTCACATTTTGCTCTGCTCTGAATGATTTGACCTTTATTCACACTTGTACATAAATTTTACACTTGAGCACACACCACCCACTTTTATTCAAACCACAAAATAACCTTTCTTATATATCCGCTACACAGATTTACATCAACAACTTAGTCAACCACAAATAATAGATGAATTATGACTATCAGCCTCAATACATGAATAAATCTTTATGTGCATCAAAACAAGTCGGTCACACCAAAGATAGGACCCAAAAAATATCCTTGAACATGCCAAACACCAAGAAATTAATCCATAGGGATCCATAACATGCTACCACCATCATGTCAGCTAAGAACATGAAAAACCAAACATACATCAGAAAAATATTCAACTGCGATCACACCAAGTAGCGCGAACATGAAAAAAGATAGAAAATGATCTAGAATCATCCATGAACATCATAGGAACATACACAACAATTGGAATTACTATAATTCCAACTTCCTCTTCCAAGAACAACTACTATAGTGCCAGAATGACTGTAGAAACACCAAAACACTTTACTTGCACAAATCTTGATGTGTACCACTGAGACTTCTGGTTATCATACTAGATAGGTTCAGCAATAAACCCATCAGTGCACAACACCTAAATATCAACATACATGACATTTCACCTTTTTGACCTTCTTGGCTTCTTTATTTGTCACCACATATGTTTAATACAATTTTTTCAATCTCCTCGACATATACAACCTTAAGCATAATCAATGCTAATAGTGTTAACATCAATGGCAACCACATATCAGAAACATAACCACAATGTCCAACAATCTCCCCCTTTGGAATTGATGGCAACACATGATGTGAAAAATAATACCATCAACCCAAACTAACTCTTCCATCTTTTCTCTTGGCTCTAAATTCACTTCTCCCCCTTTGTTCCACAAAGGTTCTTTACTTTACACTTCTCTCCTATTGCACTTTTTCACATTGTACTTGTCTCCCCCTTTGAAATCAATGGCAAAGGTTCACATGCTCTGAACCACATATTTTAAAACATATGACTACTCCCCTTGAGTAGCAGTCACGACATCAATTCGGAATAAGATATAACAATAAATTCACAGACTGATGCAAACACCTGCATCATCAGTTTTGATCAGGAGGGGAAATCACCCCTAACTTGCCTCTGAGGTACTCAAAAGTATCTTTAAGCAACGGTTTAGTGAAAATAGCCACAACTTGCTCTTTAGTAGGTACATATTCTAGTTTGACTTCTTTCTCACTCACTTTATCTTTCAAGAAGTGATACTTGATGGAGATATGCTTTGTCTTCGAATGCATCACTGGATTCTTGGAAATGTTTATGGCACTTGAATTATCACAAAATAGGGTAATAGGATCTTCATACTCGATCTTGACATCACTTAGAATATGCTTCATCCACATTAATTGAGTATAGTTATTAGCAGCAAAAATGTATTCTTCTTCAGCAGTAGATAAGGAAATTGAGTTCTACTTTTTTCTTAACCAACACACCAGCTTCTTCCCTAGGAAGAACACACCACCACTTGTACTTTTCCTATCATTAATATCACCTGCCAAATCCACATTAGTATAAGCATTTAGAATAAGATCATCATCCTTTGGATATCATAATCCAAAATCAACTGTTCCTTTTAGGTATCTAAAAATCCTTTTTACAACAACTACATGTGATTCCTTTGGATCTTCCTATAATCTAGCAACCATGCATACAACATTCATTATATATGGCCTTGTCTGAGTTAAATATAGTAGTCCACCAATCATCGACCTGTATCTTGTTTGATTTTCTTTAGGAGTCTCATCCTTCTGTGTGAGTTTGCATTTAGTCACCATAGGTGTGCCAACTGGCTTTGATTCTTCCATCCTAAACTTTTTCAGCAATTCCTTTACATATTTGGACCGAGATATAAAGATTCCATCTTCTGACTGAGTGATTTTCAATCCCAAAAATAATTTCAGTTCACTTATCATTGACATCTCAAATTCACTTTTTATTTCATTAGAAAATTTCATACATAGATCATCATCACCTTCAAAAATAATATCATCAACAAAGACTTCAATTATCAGTTCTTTATCCTGATCGAGTTTGAAATATAGATTACTATTAGCAGTACCCTTACTGAATCCAAGTTTCAACAAGTATATGTCCAATTTGGCATACCAAGCTCTAGGGGCTTGATTAAGTCCATACAGAGCTTTCTTCAATCGACATACCATGTCCTTTTCATTAGTCAATTGAAATCCATCTGGTTGTTCAACACAAACTTCTTCTTATAGTTCACCATTCAGAAATGATGACTTTACATCCATCTAATAAAATTTGTAATTCTTGAAAGTAGCATAAGCAAGAAATAATCTCACAACTTCTATTCTAGCAATAGGGGCAAAATTTTCATCAAAATCTATACCTTCCATTTTTGAATACCCTTTGCAAACCAATCTTGCTTTATTTCTAACAACTTCACCTTGTTCATTCAGTTTATTCTGAAACACCCATTTGGTTCCAATCACTTTCTTGTTTTTAGGTCTAGGAACAAGTTCCCATGTCTCATTTTTTTGTATCTACATTAGTTCTTCTTTCATGGCTTCCATACAATATTCATCTTTGCATGCTTCATTGATATTGTTAGGCTCAACTTTAGAAATCAAGCAATATTCTTCTAGAATTCTCCTTCTAATTTATACACCTTTGCTTTTTTCTCCTATGATATCACTATCAGAATGATTTATTTTTACATACTTAAGAGTTTTGAAGTTTTCTCTTACCTCTTGTTCTTGTGTTGTTTCTTCCATATTTTTTCTTGCTTCTGCTTCTTGATTTCCTTGGTTCATCGAAACAATTTGTAGTTGACTTTGTGACTGAACATTTTGTCCATTGTTAGAATTATCATGATTATCATCTAAATCATATTCATTACATCTGGATGGTCTGTCAATATCTTCATCAACTTTGACATTAACACTTTCAACCATTTTCTTCAATTTTTTATTAAAACACTGGTAAGCTTTACTCTTAGTAGAGTAACCTAGGAAGATTCCTTCATCACTTCTAGCATCAAAATTTCCTATATCATCATCTCTCTTGATGTAGCATTTGCTTCCAATTTTTTTGAAATATTTTACAGTAGGCTTATAACCAAACCATAGCTCAAAAGGAGTCTTACCAGAATTATTGTTTACATTTACCCAATTGATAGTGTACACAAGAGTGCTTACAACTTCTCTCCAATAGAAATGAGGAACATTTTCTTCCAACATCATGGTTCTAGCAGTGTCTAGAACCATTCTATTCTTTCTTTAAAAAAAAACCATTTTGTTGAGAGGTCTGGGCAGCAGATAAATGTCTTTGAATTCCATGCTCTTCACATAAAGTATTGAATTTTCTAGAAGTGAATTCTCCACCTCTGTCTGATCTCAAAAATTTAACCTTTAGACCTGTCTCATTCTCTGCCATAACTTTGAAATTCTTGAAATTTTCTAATGCTTCATGTTTTTCTCTTAAGAAGTCAACCCATATCATTCTTGAATAATCATCAATAAGCAACATAAAGTACCTTTCACCTTGTAGACTTCTAATTCTGGAGGGACCACATAGATCAGTATGTACCAATTCCAATAATCCATTAGAGTTGTATTGTTTTCTCTGAAAAGAATTTCTTGTTTTCTTTCCCATCTAACATTCTTTGCACACAGTGTCAGTAGGCTTCACTATCTTAGGAAGATCTCTGACCGCTTGAGAAGAATTTTTCTTTACAATACTATCAAAGTTCACATGACACAATTGCCTATTCCATAACCAACTTACATCAATCTGAGCAATCAAGCAACTTCCATTAGCAGTACTCAACTGAAAGATATTACCTTTTGTCTTTCTACTTGAGACAATTACTTTTCCTGTATTTCCTAGTATCTTTCACTTATCATCCTTGAATTGAAGATTGTATCCCTTTTCTACCATCTTTCCAACACTCAACAAGTTATTATTTAAGCCTTCTACATAAAGAAAATCATCAATATTATGCTTACCAACAAAAGAAATAGTGCCTCTACCATGAATCACACCAAAAGTGTTGTCTCCAAATCTTACAATGCCACCATCGTAATTCTCCAAACTAACAAAATTATTTTTGTCACCAGTCATATGATGTGAGCATCCACTGTCAATCACCCATTCATCCTTTTCTTCAACTTTGGCTACAAGATATTTTTCAACATTCACATTACTAGCAGATTTAGTGGACACCTGGCCATTTTCTTTGATAGCAATAAATCCCCAATCATCTTCTTTTTCATTGTCTTTATAAGATTCATCATCAGTTACACCTTGTTCAACATAACAACACTTTATTTGAAATCTAGTGTCTTCAAGCTTGTACTTAGAAACTCTTTTAGGACACCTTGATGCAAAATGATCTATTTTACTGCAACAAAGTTTCTTAATAGGTAGATTTCCTTTGTACTTACCATGGCCTTTGGATTCTCTTCTTACAATTAATGCTTCCAATTCTTCTAGCTCTCTTTCTTCATCTTCCATATTTTTCAGCTCATCTTCATACCTAGATGTCTTCTTGGAACTTTCTCCTGTATCATATTTCTTTTTCCCGAATATAGTGGCTTTGAATGAAAATTCTACTTTAGGAGTAGATTCACCAAATTCGCTCAACTCAAAGGCTGCAAGTTTTCCAATAATCATGTTTCTTGTTAATTTAATCACTGACCTGAGTTCATCAATAGCATGAGCTTTTGCTTTGTAGGAAGGAGGCACAAATCTGAGTATTTTAGAAATAATTTCCTCTTCATCCAAGACACCACTGACACATCTAATGCTTGTCATGATTTCATTTATCTTCTGAGAGAAAGAATGGATGTTCTTATCTTCTTTCATCTTGATGTCCTCCCATTTTCCTTTTAGACTTTGTAACCTAGAAACTTTCACAAGTTGATCTCCTTCATACAATAACTCCAACTTTGTCTAGATCTCATGTGTAGTCTTCAGATCCATCACATTTGACATTTTAGAATCTATCAAGGCACTCACCAATGCTTCAATAGCTCTGTTATTAATTTTAGCTTCTATGATCTCATCAGCAGTAGAGGGACCATTCTGAGGAATAGTATATGTATCTTTTGTAATCTTGCAAAAGGCTTCGCCAATGCACCTTAAATGACATTTCATTTTGACTTTCCACATGGTGTAGTTTGTACCATCGAATCTCAGACTATCCTTCTTGTAAGATGCCATCTCAGATCACCTCAAGCTATTAAGCTTCACCTTTAGAGGAACTAGATTTGATACCAATTTTTGGCAAAACAAGAAGATACATCTGAGAGGGGGGGTGAATCAATTGTAGTAGAATTAACAACTTTAATCAAACTATTAACCTTTAATTTCAGATTTGATGAATGATAATGAAATCAAGAATTACACAACACATCAGAAACACATAACACCAATATTTTTGCGAGAAAACCCTGTCAAGGGAGAAAACCACGGTGGAGGTTAATCCACAATTATACCATGTTAAAAGTATAATGAAAAATGAATAAGGAATGCACTTTCATTCAGGCACACTGCCTAGAGCACACTGATCAAAGGGAAGGATCATTGTATTACATAGAACAATCAGATTAAAACCATCCGAGTGGGATGAGCTGAGAAAATAGCTTCTCCAAAAGCTTGATGACAGTTTCGGTTAGGCACACACACTCTGCTCAATATTCTTTCACATTCTACTCTGCTTTGAATGATTTGACCTTTATTCACACTTGTACATCACTTTTACACTTGAGCACACACTACCCACTTTTATTCAAACCACAAAACAACCTTTCTTATATATCCACTACACAGATTTATATCAAAAACTTTCTTATATATCCACTACACATATTTATATCAAAAACTTAGTCGGCCACAAATAATAGATGGATTATGACTATCGACCTCAATACATGAATAAATCTTTATGCGCATCAACACAAGTCGGTCACAAAAAATATAGGACCCAAAATAAAATCCTCAAACACACCAAACAACAAGAAATTAATCCATAGGGTTCCGCAACACACTACCACCATCATGCCAACCAAGAACATGAAAACCTGAACATACATCGGAAAAATCTTCAACCACGATCACACCAAGTAGCTCAAACATGAAACACATATATAACATGATCTAGAATCATCCACGAACATCACAGGAACATACACAACAATTGGAATTACCATAATTCCAACTTCCTCTTCCAAGAACAACTGCTACAGTTCTAGAATGACTATAGAAGCACTAGAACACTTTACTTGCACAAATCTTGATGCATACCAGTGAGACTTCTGGATATCATACTAGATAGGTTCAACAATAAATCCATTAGTACGCAACACGTGAATATCAAAATACATGACATTTCACCTTTCTGACCTTCTTGGCTTCCTTGGTTGTGAGCACATATGTTTAATATAATTTTCTCAATCTCCTCAACACATACAACCTTAAGCATCATCAATGTTAATAGTGTTGGCATCAATGACAACCACATATCAACAACACAACCACAATGTCCAATAGAACTATCCTATAACATAAGTGCATATGGTATGAACAAAGGTTGACATCAAGGACAACACACCTATTTTCACATTTGCCAATATTAAATTCTAAGTGTCAATATAGAGTTGTAATGTACTAATTGTGTAGTCCTGAGGTAACACATTTCATTCACTTTAATATTCAAGAAAAAGAAAAAAGTGATCTTTCTACTAATAAGTGATTTTAAATTTAAGTGAGAGGGTCAACACACAAGGAGATTTCTCATTGTAGTGCACTAGGGAGATTCTAGATTCCAACACAAAACCAGTCCACACCTATCAGTTTCTCTATATTCATCTTTTCAAGAATCAAAATTTGGGTAAGTGAAAGACAAAATTCTTATTTTTCATCATTTATTAATTTTTAAATCTTAAGGTTTAGGGCTCAGAACTTGAGAGTTCACATTGTACAAGCATGTCTATTACCACTAGCAAACCAGTTGTTGGGAAAGGAAAAATAAAATAAAATAGAAAAATAGATTATGATGGAGTGTTGAAAACCCTAGGTTTCATGGATGAATACCATGATATTTATGATCCTAAAATCTATGGTAGGATTACCTCAGAACTTAGAATTTCATGTGAGAATAAGGTTGCAAATAAAATGCAAAATTGTAAAACAAAGCCAATTAATAGTATCACTACATCATGGGTAGTTGGATTGGGGTGCATGATGTTACATGAGGTTTTCCCTTGCCCAAAATTTATCATGGTTTGCACCCACAATTATGATGATATCAAAAATTTAATTGTTAATAAAGATAGTAAAAAATAATTTTTATCCATTACTATATAATAATTTGGAAATGTGTTGGGGTTTATAGCCGAAGAATTTTGAAATGTCCACATTGACCTAGAAAAGCTTGCTAGTGATTATGAAGCAGTTGATGAAAGGGAGAAAAATACTTTTTTAATTAAAATAGTTGAGGATTGTCATAATAACTTATTAAAAAATAATCATAATCCTCCTTATGATCTACAAATTTTTAGACCATGCGTCTAGATACTATTTCAATGCTAGCATTTTGCCTCAAACTAGATAGCAATCAGGAAGTGCGTGCAAGCCTCCTTAAAATGGTATTTAATATCCACTATGCTAAGTGACCTGCCAAATATAACTTTCTTGGAAATATTTTAGAATCCATGCATAAACAATTTTTAATGATTAAAGGAGGTTCCACTAAGACATTTAGGTTCACAACCTACTTGTACTAATTTTTCTATTCAAATTTAGTGGAATATTTTTTACCAACAAGCTTCAAATTAAACCCTATACAAATATTGAGGAAAAAATGGCTCTATTATATGATTGGACCACTAAGATAAGGATGTTGATTCTCAAAGGAACTATAATCATTTTGAAGAATAATTTTTGGCTCCATTGTATCAATCAATTATAAATACTCCAATGCCTAGATTGCCTTTGTATTATAGAGATTACATTCAACTAGGAAAGGGAATACAATTAGATGATTGGTACTTAATGGAAGAATATACTATGCTAAGATTTTATGGATCAAGAGTAGAGCCATAAAAAATTCCAATACATGTGATAGAAAGGTTTTTTACATTGGAATATGTATGTTAGATGAAGAGTGTTGATCAACTATACTTTGTTAGTCAGCAAAAGAAGAGCATATTTCCTTCTTTACCTTTTTCATGTGGAGGGTTCACATTCGAGAGAAAAGAATTTAGTGTGGTACATTTTTTATTTTTTTAAAATCCAATTCTATTATGTCTCTCACTGGTAGTATGATCCATGTGACACCATTAAATCAAGGATTGTGGCCAATAAGAATGCTACAAGTAGAATTCAACATCAAAGTAAACCCTTGCTTGAAAACATGAAAAATAAGGATTCTTGGGACGAGGTCAAAATAATAATGGAGAAAACTACTACTGAGAAAGGTATTTCTTTTGAATAATTGTCAGCAAAAATATGAAATTACACCAACAAAGAGAAGCAAATAAGGAGGTACAACATTTTTTATGAAAAAGTGAGCTACCATCTACTAAAGTAAAAATACTAGATTCTCTAAGAAGGGCTTGTAGAGAACACAATTGGACACAATAAAAAATTAATGCCTTTTGGTCTATGAGGAAGGATCTAGGTGAACCAAAAAATAGTGTAACATTTGAAGAGATCAAAAAGATTATGAGTTTATCAATTTGTGGAATAAAGAGCATCCCTCTAAAGTTCAAGAAATTGATGTTGAATTTGATGATGATAGGGAAGAATAAAGTGTACAATGTGGATGCAAAGTCAAATATTGTTTATGTGAGACCACAAAACAAACATATACTTCAGAAGCAACCATAGCCAAAAAAATGGGTTATGAAGGTGGTGGCTTGGGGTCCAAAGGAAAAGGAATTTGGGTGCTAATAGAGGTAGGCCATAAAAAACCTAGTGATTTACAAGACATTGGAGTTGATAAAAAAACCATAGGGCATACAAGGATAGGTGACACAATTCATTTTGTTACAACTTGAATTCCTAATCCTCATGGCCAGATACAATCACAACCAAGACATGCCCGTGATGGAGAATTTAGTGCAACTAGCATTGCCAATGGTGGAAATGATAAGGGTAGTAGAATTACTAGTGGTCAACATGTTTTACAAAAATAAATTACACATAAGAGGCCAACAATAAAAGATACTACATAGACACCTAGTGATCAAGGCATTTTGAAGAAGAAAATGATTATGACAGGTCCAAGTACAACTACTTGTACCACTACCTTAATTTCCACCTCAAAGTAGTCATTTCTAGGTACTCCTCTAGTTAGTGTGACTACAACAACAATGGATAATCCTTAGCCTTGATATTGGTCTCAAGTAATTGGATATTTTCCCATAATTGCAAGTACTCCTTCACCATTCAAGCATTCCGTTATGTCTACAACCCCATACTTCGATTACAATGATGAGTTAAAAAAAAATAGAAAAATATATAAAATAAAGGAAGCAACTAATAGAGATTACGTCTACTGTAACTTCAGAGCCTACAACAACCAGGTTATTACCCACATTTGACCCAAATAAATAAATAATAGAGTACATTTTTTTTGTTCCCATAGTTTAAAATAAACCAAAGAATCAAATGGATTGCTTTGAATTTCAAGTGAGCAGTTTCCAATTGGATTTTTTTGGATACAATTTTTTTGACAAAATTAATGTATAAAAAAGAACAATGAATTGGTGTACACATCATTGCTAAATCGAGAGAGAAAAAAGGTTATAGATTCGAATAGAGAAGTTATAGGAAAACCTAGCAAATGTGAAAGAAAAGAGGAAAGCAGTAGATAACAAGAGAAACGAATTAGAAAAAAAGTAAAAAAAATTGCCTCTACATCTACAAGAAAAGAGGATAGACAAACATAGGTGGAATTGAATGAACTAAAAAAAGGTTAGATGAAAGAAAAAATAAATATGATGAAAAATACACTTCATAAAAATTAAAATAAAACCTAGCGAAAGCAAAAAATTGGGAATAAAAATTGGAGGAAGAGAGAAAAACCAATGAAAGATTGGTGACAGAGTTGAGGAAAGAAAAAAATGAAATAAAGTCTTGTCAGAATAAGTTAACTGCATTTTGTAGAGAAACAATGAGGCATACAAAACAAAATATTTGGGAGGAAGTAATGTAGAGGATTGATCATTTGTGTGAATTTTTTTAATTTATTGATGATCTAATAGTACATAATAGGAAGCTCAAGAAATACATAGGGGACAACAAAAATATAATTTCAATAGAGAAAATTGCAAATGAAATTTTGCAAACAATCTACAAAGCCAGTGAAAGTTAATTAAAATAAAAATGAATTAATGACAAGATTGATGCCTCAATGAAGGTGTCATCTATCATTCAAAAGTGTTTGAGAATATGTGAAATAGAGGAATGTTTGGATCATGTTGCAAAAAAGATGAAAAAGTTGGATAAAAGGTAAAGAACTTGACAAAGCTTAGTTTGCTAAAGGCTTTTGACACAACATAGTAATTCATTGGAGAGATTGATTTTAGAAAGAAGATGAAGGATACAAGGAAGATAGATTTTAACCAGTTTCCTTAGAACCTAGATGAGGCTAACTATTTAGATTCTATCACTTGAGTACAACTTTGATTGAAACATTCAAGTCAAGTTCCAATTTCAATCATGAATTGTTAAAAAAATTTCAAGTCAAACACTATTAGTTACAAAAATGGCTCTTCCATTAGATGAATAGTGGCGCATGCTACAAAATATGATAGAATGATTTGATAAAGTTGTATTTGAGAAATATTTTGCATTGCCTCTATGTATTCCTTCATTTGAAAATCAATACAAAACTCAAATTCATTAATGTGTTCAATTATATGTATTATTTATTTTCTCAATTGAAGAAAAGCTTTGGTTTCTACTACTAGATACACACTAAATGTTTTTCTAATGTGGTATATGCTACTATTGTTAATATGTTATTAAGCATTGAGTTGAATAGTGACTCATTGAGTACATGTAAAACTTATCAATATGACATAATTAAAATATGAAATTATTAATAATATGTTAATTTATTTAATATAATCCATAATTTCATGGAATACAATACAAAATAGAATCAACTACATTTTGGAATATGAATCTATGATTCATGAAATGCAGTATAAAACTTAAATACCTAGAAACTGCTAAATCCTTGGACAACAATTAAAATTTAGAATCTAGATTCTACATTAGAAATTTGGAACAATGGAAAATAGTAATACGCTAATTTATTCAATATGATTCATGATTTCATGAAATACAATATTATGTTAATTTATTCAATTTGATTCATATTTTTATGGAATAGAATATAAAATACCATCAACTACATTTTGGGATATGAATCTATGATTCATGAAATGCAGTATAAAATTTAAATACCTAGAAATTGTTAAATCCCTGGACAACTATTAAAATTTAGAATCTAGATTCTACATTGAAAATTTGGAACAATGGAAAATAGTAGAACATTAATTTATTCAATTTGACTCATAATTTCATGGAATACAATATCAAATATCATCAATGAAAATTTGGAATATGATTCATGAAATACAATATAAATACCTAAAAATTGCTAAATCCTTTACATTTTCCAATTCACCTCTTGATCCTCACCCTGATGATGATATTGAGAGTTTTCTTAACTCTGAGTCTAGTCTTTGTTTTCTTCACCTTGTTTACATCCTCTTAACTATATCTCAAGTTCAACATTTATTGTGTCATTGTCATTGACGTTTGAAGTGTTGCATAATCCTCTTCTTTCACATATGGACTTCTAGATTGTGAGTGCCCTTTCATAAGGAAAAAATTAGATATTGTACCTAGTTGTATACATCCTCAAGAAATTTTCTAAATTATTGTATAGTTTTTTTCTTATCTTTAGTTTCAAAAACCCCAATGCACTAAAAACTCTCTCATCCTCCACCGACCCTAATATCAATGTTTGATATAAATCAACAAGTTTGAAATATTTTGATAATAAATCACTCGATATTTTATTTTCACCAAAGGTTGTCCAAACCCTTGTTATTGATCCCACTTGCATGGAATTATCCATGGATTCAAATTGGTCAGTCATACTTATTGCAAAATGGGAAGCTTGTTCTCTAAGCTTAGTTGCATTTATAATTCCTTTTATTTTTTGTCAATTATAAATTTGAACTTTTTGAAAAGTGTTCGACCAAGGTAATTAATTTTGTATGAAAAAATTATAGGTTTTTATGGTGGCCTAGGATCCAAAATTGAGGATACAAAATAGAAATGATATCAAGTATTTCATCTTGAGGGAATCATTCAAGAATCTCTGAGCAAAGAGATTTTGAATTTTTTGTAAAATACCACTTACTAATTTAACAATTTCACTAAAAGCTTCCTTTGTAACATGTACTTCTCTGGTAGAGTTCTTGAACATCATACAATAGAGGATTGGTATCTCAAATATACATACAAAGGCACATAACTCCTCACTTGCATGAAACTCTAAAAAATATTCAGGATTGTTCAAATCTATAATTAACTGCCAGCTTATAAATTTTGAACTTTGAAATGGATAATATGATAGATATAGATTGACGAGGGTCATGCATATCATTCTATATAGTTGAGGATATTCATGAATATACATAGTTTTGTCTTGGGCTTTTTTCACAAGATTGTTCATTTCATCCAACATGGGGAGAAGAACAGATAAATTTAAGAGTGTCTATATCGCTTAACCTATGTAAGAGGTCAAGAGCTTTGTTTATTGTGTGGTGATGTTTATACACCGCTCCAATCAAGGATCAATATTATGAAAAAAACTCATTGTGATGGTCCATGCAAGGAGATCCATTTGATATCAACATCCTTAAGAAGTTTGTTTCATCCTATTATTCCCTCAACAAAATTTAAAATTCCACAAAATGTTTGGGACTTCAACAGAAGTATGAGTAGAGATTGCAGACTAGATCTTCAACTTTTTATATTGAAGGAAACTTGCTCACAATTTTAAATGCTAAATTAAATGTATGGGTCATATAGTGAATGGAAATCATGTATGGTGAACAAGTAGTTTGTAACTTTACACAAAGACCATTCATGTGACCTTTCATTATTGAATCTCAATCAACTCCTACACACACCAACTTTTTGACAGTTGTGAATTCATCCATATGTCTAATTTCATTCAAATATTTCTTAACTAGTTCAAATAGATTTTGCAATGTTAAACTATCCTTCATTTTATGAACATAGTGTAGATGAAGTTGGTAGACATGTTAGTGTACAATATACACATGCATACATACCTAAGAAGTTTTATTTGTCACAACAACTTCATCTAAAGATAATGCAATGAAGGTTGAATCTTTTATTTTTTTCTATAAATCTTGTTTTTTTACCTCAGAAAGACAACTTTCCCATTCCTATCTAGAGCTTATTGACCAATATGTGCTAGGAAAGTCAAGAACACCCAAAAAGATAATAAATTATTATATTTTTGGTAGTCTATCATAAGACACCCTTTGGACAAAGTATGAAAAACAACACTCATCTGAATAATTTTCACCAATTGTGCTCTTGCCATTATCTTTCAAAATTGATCTTCAATTGAACCTCCACATTCAACAAGCTTTGTTATTCTTTGTATATTCTTATCATATTCTAGGGCATACTTAATGTGAATAAATTCTTCCTTTGATTTCCATATTACTAGTAATTTTTCCTTTTTATCTATGATTTATTTTTCATTAACTTTATCGATATTCTTTTCTATAGTGTCAAGATTTAGCTACAACTTCTTATCTTTTTAATATTTCCAAATACAAATCTTACACTTGCATTCTGTTGGAGGTTCATCTTTTTTTTTAATTCTCCACTAGTTCAATGAATGGGTACTTTGACATCCAATCAATCTAAAAATTCCTTGGCATATCCCACTCATGCCTTGTTATTAATTTGGATTTTCTTTTCCTCTTCCTTACAAAATCATCATCTACAACACCAACATTTTTATCCAGGTCAATTAAATTATTTTGGATACCTTGGGTATCCCTTGGAAAGTATTCTATGACATTGTCATCCTCTTCTAACTCAATTAACTCATTCTAATCTTCCTATAAGGTATTGCTAATTCCTTATTCATTAATAGTTGGTGCAAAAGTTGATGATATAGTTCGAACTTGACTTAATGGATCATAAACATTGCCAAATTAAGACTTTATAGTAACTCTACTTTTCGAGTGTTTTGATGGCCTCCCTTCACCACCCTGATGAGTCTTACTGTTGTTGCATTTGTTTATTCAAATCTTGATCTCTCACAAAATAAAATATTCCAAAAAATGTCTTCTTAGTTTAAGGACATAGAATATAGATATCATTCCCTACTCAATATCATCTTTAAGATTAAAGAAATAATGGAAAAGAGATAAAAAATCTTATAACACTATAAATAAATGATCACTTACCTTTCGGTTTTTATTGACTCACTATTCATTAATGCAAAATCATGTAGTTCTAATTTTGTAAGTTGTCTATGATCAAGGTTCCAACTTCCAAATCAAGAGCTCACAAGTCCAAAACTGAACAAAATGAATAAAAAAAAATCAAAGTATCGATTGTATTTATATCAATCCATATTTGGTAAATTTTGTAGGATTTTTTAAATGGTGCAATTTTTTTTTGGTGAATCGCTTGTGATTATACAATGATACATTTAAATGTTGGGAGAATCAAACCTTGACAAAACACATACATTGTAATTTTCAAGGCAATTATAGCCCTACGATTAGCATGGAGTTATCATAGTATTGGTGAGATGGGTCTTCATACACAATTATTTTTTAATATTATTGGTGAAATGGGTCCTCATACACAATTATTTGTATATTTTATTAGCGAATGGGTCCTCATGTGCAGTGAACATTTAATGATGTTGGTGAAATATGTCCTAATTCACAATTTTGTTTTAATAGTATTGGTGAATATGTGGGTGATTTAATACATGCTTTCGAGATTCCAAGTGAAAATATTAATTAGTTTGTTGGAAATGCGTAGTTTGTTATGGTGAAATTATTAATTACATATACCTCATAAAATAAATTTATGGTGAATTGAAATGGATTGGATTGATCATTCATAAAATTTGGGTATCAATTTGGCCACCCCATTTGTTGCAATATATTTTCCAATTTTGACTTGGTTGATATGAACTATTCGCTAATTGGCAAAGATTCACCAATAAAAATTCTCTACTTAGAGTTGGCTTTGGAGATCAGCCCAATCTACTATGCTATTCAAAATGACATGTGAAAAATATTGGAATTCATTTAATGAATGGCTACCTTGACCACTTCATTGAACCTCCTATATGGATGATAGACCCTAATTGGTATGACCCCTCTATCTGCTTGGCTAATGTTGAGTTTCTATAGATAATATGAAATTAGAGATTCTACAGAATGAACTCTTTGGACTCTTTGATTTGGACGAATTTAAAATATGGAAATTATACGGTCAAGTCTGGATATATTCTTTTGGCTATTAATTAGAATTCTTAGTTCATTTGGATGAAGATTTAGAAAAACAAGACTATTCCCAATATCATATTCTTCCAGTGGATGACTTGTCATGATAAAATTCTCACCTGCGATAATATCCAAAAGAGAGGCATGCAACTTGTTAATAGTTGTTTCTATGTGAGAAAGAGGAAGAATCTTCTACTCACCTTCTCTTTCATTGTGATTATTCCTTGAAGGTTTTCCAAATAATTCAGTCTTTATTTCTCCTCAATTGAGTTTGGAATAAGAACACCAAAAGTGTTGTGGATAGTTGGACCCCTTCTTTCTGAGCTTCAGTAGTAGGCCTTCCTCCATGCTGGTTGGGTGCTTTGGAAATAACATAACAGAAATATTTTCAAGGGGAAAAAATTTCCTTGGTATGTCCTTGCTAATATCAAAAAGGTTAAGGAGAATCTCAATACTATGTCTCTCATTCCTAAAAGGAACCCCTCCAATTTGAAGTTAAATATTTATATTTATTGGGATTCAATTGAAGTTCTAAATAGTTTGACCTCTAAAATTTCTTCAGGCCACAACAATATCTATTGCCCCCCCCCCCGCAATCCTAAATGGATTAAATTAAATTTTGATGGTTCAACTAAAGGGAACCTGGGTTAGGTGGGAAGGGGTGGTATCCTTTGACATCATAGAGGTCAAGTGATTTTAGCTTATGTAGTTAATCTCGATATACAAATCACTAGTTTCCTAAGGTGGCTATGAATTTTCATGGGATATAAATAGCCAATAGAAGAGGGTTTACCATCCTGTCAATTTAAGAGGACTCATGGAACACCATCACGATGTTAAAAGGTGATGTGTTACCTTGCTGGTCTCTATGGAATCTCATAGCTATGGATCTCCTTGACATAATGAGTATAGGTTAGTGCTAGATGAATCATGTCTTTGAAGAAGGGCATATGGATACAGATGGAATGGCTAATCTTGGAGCTTATGTTGGTAAGATTAAAATTTGGGAGGAACTCCTAATGTTATTGGAGAATGTGAGAAATTTTATTATTGATGATGAAAATGGACTTCATGTTAGGAACTAACCTAAATTCCCATTGGGTTCATGATGGAAACTCATACCATTCCAAATGCATGAAGGATGATAATTACTATCCACCTCATACTCATCATAAGTTTGAGATGCAAACCATTTCATTTTACAATTGGAGTCTTTTGAGTGTGTATCCTAATCACAATCCTTCTACTATTTTTTTTGACAATATGGGTGTGGAACTAGTTCAAAAGGAGCCGAATTCCTATAATAATTGGAGGAATGACCAAGAATTATGGAAAATCCTATATAAATACAAGCTAGCTTCCTACATTGAGGCTATGAAAGGGAAAGACCCCAATCTATCTGTGGAGTTGACCAATTCCTAAAAGGATGAGCTTATTGAGGTAAGGGATATATTATTTGTGGGTCCAATGGATCTCATTTTTGTAGCTAAAGGTCTCCCCATGAAAGGAGCTTTATTTCCCAAAAAACCCAAAGGCCACTACTAGAGAGATATGGAGAGATTCCTAAAAGGGGAGAAAGTGAACAAGCTTCATAACAGGTTCAATAGAGATGATTTTTTGGGAATTTGAAAGAATATAGTAGAGGTTTTAATGAGGTGTGTTACTTTGGAAGATGGATTTAAAAAATTTCATGCCCACATCTTCCCTATACTAAATCAATTTTATCACATCAAGATTAACTTTTCTTTTTAGAGTTTTTCTTCCCTTGAGAAATTTGTAAAAGTTGTTCAAGACAAAGGGAAGTCGATGCATTTACATCAAGGCCTAATATATAGGCTTTACTATCATAATATGGAACTCTCTTGATTATTGCTTCTTTCTCACAGGTGGCTAACCCTGCCATGGTCCATACAATCACTTCTATGATTTCAAAGGGGAATCCCTCTACCCCTACTAACTTGTCTACCCCTTGCCATCAATGTATAATTACTAGTTCCAACCCTCCCTATGATTCTAAAGGAAAAACCTCTCTTGTTGATGATCCCACCCCTTCTAGAAAGAAAAAAATGGCCTTTTTTGGCCCCCCCAAATCTCCATTTTATATGACAACTTCAGATCCTCTTGATCCCCTACCCTACAAGATTCCCCTATTGTCTCCATTTCTAGGTAAATTTTCCATATTTTTTCACTCCAAATCCCCCATGAATACCTCTCCTAATAGTACTTTGGGTTCCCCTCAACAAAATCTTGACTAGGATCAAGAGCTTAAGGATACCCCATTGGATACTTCTAGTATTTGTAAGAGTTGTTCTCCCTTGAGGGAGAAACTGGATGAAATAAGCTAGGCCACCAATAAACAAAATGACATTCTCAAATTATTTTTTAATCAAATCAAAACTACAAAAAAAATCTATTTTATGGAGTCTTTCATACTAAAAAAAACTATGTAATAGATGGGTGAGGTAGAAGACTCTGACCATTGGAATTTTTTGAATGGTATGGCTAAGACCTTTAAGAATTAGGTGAACATTGAAAAATAATTTATGGAGATAAAGACTATTATTGGGTCCACCAAGGAGAGGTTGCTAATATGCAATGCAACCAAGATAAAATTATTTTCATTCTACAGGAGATTATTGAGTATAGCAAAGAAATGGTAAAAAAATTTATTGTTACCATCCAAGTTTTTTAGTAGGAACTTAAGAGTTTCCAAGACAAGCATGAAAGAGATGATCACCTAGACGATTCTTAGAATAGTTACAAAAATAAAGGTAAGAACGTGGAAAGTGATTCTACTCCCCATGGATGACATTGTTCATAAGATCCAGAAGGGTATGCACTTCAAAGAAAATCCCCAATTCCTTTCAAAGGAATGGAAATAAATTAAGGGTATCTACCTTCTTAGAGATCAGTAGCTATTTTTGTGGTTTTTGTTGTTTGCTGGTCTTTTCTTTTATTCTTGTCGTTTAGTTTTCTAGTTGTCTCATTTCTTGTGAGCTCCTTTTTCTCTGGATATATGGCCATTTTGTAATGGGTACGAGCCCTTCCTATTTTATCTTAATCAAAATAATTGTTCCACATTGAGCCATAATGTTTTAAGTAACAACCAATAATCCCACTGGACTCACTACCTTTCAATTTCCTATCTATGGTTAAGCAGACATGCTTCCATGAGGAAATACCACTCTCTACCTAACTCAACTTCCATGGTTTGATTACAAAGGACCTAAACACATTTATATTTAAATTTGATGTTCTCTTTTGAATCTATGACTATACTATGAATGCGCATAATTTGAAGATTTTTCCCATAACTCTTAAGGATGTAGCCTTAAGGTGGTTTATGAGATTAGATATGGATGTAGCACCAAATTAGAGAAATATGAAGGAAAAAATCTTGAAAAATTATCAAGAGTACTATTGAGCTAGAGAAATGAGGGGATATGACATATTCATAATGACATGCAAAAATGTGAGGAAGATTATGTTGAATGATTTTTATTTTGTCTACAAAATATTAGAAAAATGGTTTATCCCTTAATTCCCTTAATAGAATATTATTGATAGGGGTCAATGAAGAATGTATAGATGCATTATATTTTATTGGTGGTGGAGATACTTATCAATTACCATTTGATTATATTTACAAGATATGTAAAAATTGTTCAAGATCCACCAGGAAGAATACTCATAGGCTCAAAGTGTTATCATCCACAATGACTGTTGTATGAGTTTCCAAAATGGAGCTTAGTAATATTCTTAAGGATATGAAATAGGACATTATAAGGCATATGGCTAGTCAAACCTATACACTATATGCAAAGATGAAATAAGAAGACATGGAGGCATCATTGGATAAATATTTCCCTTATTACCAGTATAATATTTGATCACCAATGCAAATTAGTGGCAAGCATAGTAGAAGACAAATATAAGAAATGAATTCAAAATAATGGAAGATGAAGAACAAGTATGTTATGTGGCATAATATAAACCTTTTCCACCACATTAGGTATGTCCCAAGACCCTTTATCTTATAATACTTTATTTCCTATCTCATTTTTAAATTCCCTCAATTGGTATAATACACCTTAGAACCATATATCTCCTCAAGTATGGTAGAATTTAATACTACCCAGCTAGAAACCTCAACAAGGAGGATGACCACAACAACCATACCAACCCAAAGTCCATAATCAATACTAGTAGCTACCCTATAATGTATGGTAATAGTAATGCAGGGGAAACTAGTCATGGCCTAATCTAAACACTAATTCCTAGTATCACCAAAAAAAATTCCTCAACAACTAGTTGTTATGCCAAGAAATTATACTCCTACTCCATATAGAGATACTCAATTACCAACTCAACTTGAACCTAACCCAAATAATAAATTGGTTCAACTAATATATTCTTATTATGTATTCCAATACCTAACCTATGTAGTCAAAATAAATGAAGTGTAGCTCCAATCAGGAAAGATGCTCCATGGATCAACCACCCCAATAATTATGGAACTTCCAATGGAAAATTCAACCATTGATAATAATCCCAAGATAAATAAATAAAAAATAGATCTTGAGCTAGAGTCATAATAGATGGGAATCATGGAATGTAGTCTCCCATTTCCAAAAATAGGAACTTGAACCTAAATTTGATTTTTTGGGGAAACTTAAAAATGTTTGTGTAAAATTCCCTTGTTTCAAGCAATTAGATACATGCCAATCTATACTCATTTTTAAATGATTTGTGCCTTAAAAACTAGGTAAAAAATGTAAATACCTACAAACTATCCAAGTCAATAGGTATATTACAAATAATATTCTTGAAATCATAGTTATTCCAAAATGTGAAGGCCCTATCAATCTAGATTTTGAATGTACATATTGATGGCATTCTCATACAAAATACTCTCATTGATTTAGGTGCCACCAATAATATTATGAGCAAGGAAGTAATGAATTTTTTTTTATTCATTGATCTTCATCCTACCTCTATAGTGCTATAAGTAGAAAACCATTCAATTTTTAAACCAAAAGGAGTCATAGAAGATTTTTTCATTACAATATATTATTGGGAGTACCTAGTGAAATTTATGATATTATAGCCAAAGGACAACCTAGGTGGATATCCTATAATACTAAGAAGACTATGGTTAGAATTAGTTGATATGTTCATTGCTTGTATATAAAGTAACATGACTATTTCCAATGGTTATGTAAATAATAAATTGGTTTTTTACCTTCTAACACATCCCATCACTGACCAAGAACAACTTGTGTGGTTGGACCTTAAATATAATGGTCAATACTCAATTCAAATGTTGATGAATATTGAAATAATCCCTATAATTGGAACTTAGGACAATGATATTATTCTAAAAAAAAATGCAACATAACTATGGAGTAAACTCACAATTGGATAAATGTGTAATATGTCCACTACATAAACTATTTCTGGTACCAAGGAAATCAAGCTATGCATTTGATATTTGCATGTTCCATCAGTTTGTGACCAATAAACTACATTTTGAACATGCCACATTCAAAAATTACTTCAATTATTTCCTTTACAAATTAGGTCAAAATATTTCCCAACAATTCATTAAACATTAACTATTGATTGAACCTACAACAACATACAAAATTAATTACCATGTCACAAAACCATAAAAGGACCTTTGTATATAATTTACATAACATGAAAGGTCTTAATATAGACCTCTTAACATACCATAAATATATAAGAGAATTATAAACCTATGAGATAACCTTAGAGAAAGATGAACCCTAAAATCTAATATATTATGAAAATTTAATTAAAGAAAACTCCTAGATGTCATCTTCATCAACCATAAATTAGAGAGTCAATATTTTTTACCTCTAGTGGTATCACCAAAAAAGAATGGAAATGGTGTGTTTACATAGAATGAATAGAACCTAATGCTAAAACAAGAAAATATTACTTTCCCATTCCCTTCATTGGCTAGGTTTTGGTTTCTTTAGCATGCAATAAGTATTTTTTCTTTTTGGACAAGTTTAATGGTTATAGAAAATTATGATGCTCCTAAAGATCACTATAAAATTACCTTCACCTACCCCTAGGGCACATATGCTTACACAATCCTCCCATGTAGATTATGTAATGCCCTTTCAAATTTCCAAAGGGCTATGCTAAGTATCTTTTCAGGTCTTAATCATGACCTTGTAGAAGTCTACATGGATGATTTTACAACTTAAATAAATATGTATGTTGAAGCCCTAAGTAATCTAGAAAATGTTTTAAAAATATGCTAAAACCAAGACTTATCCTTAATTAATAAAAATTTCTACATGATAATGGAGGAATGGATAGTTATAGGATGTTATCTCTCAAACATAGGTATTCAAGTAGACCCTACTAAGATCGAGGTCATCAAAAAATTTCTAATACCATAAAAATAGAAGGATGACATAAGTTTTCTTAGTCCTGTAGGCTATTATCATAAATTTTTAAGGAATTTAGAAAAAAAAACTCTTTTATTTGTAACACTTACTAAGGATGATGATTTTCCTTGGATAACTCCATTCCAAGAAGCTTTCCAATCCTAAAATATTTTTTAACCATAACATTATATTGAGAGGACCAAATTGGATAATTACCTTTCATATCCATATTTATACATCTAAGTTTTCTATAGGGGTTGTCCTTGGTCAAAAAAAATGGATCACTATACCATATACTTCATTAGTAAGAATCTTCACGTAGTAAAATTGAACTATTTTTTCACAAAAAATAGCTCCTTGTTGTTTATTCCATCAATAATTTCTCACTCCTCATAATTGGTTACCTTGTGTTTGTTCATATTTACCATGTAATCATAAAATACTTGACAAATAAACTTATAATTAGTGGTCAATTAGTTATATGGTTGCTTTTATTTTAGGAATTTTATATAACTATTGTGGATAAACATGGTAAGATCAATATTGTAGCATATTTTATTTCAAGACTTACCCTTGATACACATGAACCTATTATTGATAATTCATTCCTTGATGAATAGTTTTTCTCTAATAGTGCATATTCCATGGTATGTAAATATTGCTAATTATTTGGTTGCAAGTAAAACCCCTCAACATTTTTTACTTGGAGAAAAATATAATTTTGTGGAAAATATCCTTTCTTATTCATGTATCTCTAGTTATATCTTCTACAATAGTCCCAAAAATATCATGTATAGGTATATTCAAGAAGATGAGGTCTTTGATATTCTTTGGGTATGTCATGATGAACCTTAGGGAGGCCATTTTTCTATAAAATGAATGAACTTCAAGATATTGAGTATGAGATATTATTGTCTAACATTACATAAGGATGTAATATTATATACTTGCATATGTAATTGTTGCCAATGAATGGACTCCCCAACAAAAACTAAGGAAATGACTCTACAACCAGAGCTAATGTTTGAACCATTTGATAAATGAGGTATAAAATTCATCAGCCCAATTGAACCTTCATCAAATAAGAAGGAATATATACTATTATGCATAGACTATCTAACAAAGTGAGTTGAACTCAAGTCATTGACATATGCACAAGATGAAAAAGTGGCATAATTTTTGTATGAAGAAATATTTTCCCATTACGGTGTACCTAAGGAGATTGTCATTGACTGGGACTCCAATTTACATTAGACCTAATTACAACTCTTTTCTAGGAATATGAAATTCTCCATAGAAAGTATTATCTCTACCATCGTAGTCAAATTCCCATGTGGAGATGACAAATAAGTTAGAAATCATACTTACCAACATCATAGCTCTTCACCATAAATATTGTGTAGCATGCCTTCCTAAAGTAGTGTGGGATTATAGGAATAATTGGAAGAAAACCATAGGGTTTACACCCTATGAATTAATATATGCTAAGAAATGTGTCCTTTCTATTGAGTTTGAGCTAAAAAATTTGAGGATTTCTCTTGAATTAGGAATGTAATTATCTAATGCACTTAGAAAATGATTACTTAATTTAATAAATTAGATGAATTAAGATAGGTGGTTGTTGATCACACAAAAATAATGAATAAAATGACATTAATAGTATATCAAGATAAAGGAATTTAAAATATGTGATTGGGAATTGTTATATGATTTAAGGTATAAGGATCACAAGGGAAAATTCTAAAAAATATGGCTTGGGACACATGAAATTTATGAAGCATTTCTAATTGGTGAATTTAAACTTAGAACCATTGACCTTGTGAGATTTTTATTGATGATCAATGATCATTTTCTTGAGATTTATAAGAAACCTCTAGATAAGAAAAAAATTCTTTAGCATGTTTTACAAATTAAGGTAACTCACATGGAATCTAGATTTTTATGATCACCAATGAACAAAAGAATGCATTGAATTCATAATCATATTTTAGGGTTCGACAGAGAGAATGAGGAAAATTATCTATAACTAAATTAAATGTAGAACCGATTTGATGTAGAGGTAGAATGACAATGAAGATATTTGATAGACCATATCAAATGAATTAATGATGAGCTAGATAGTGGTGTGTAGCTCGAGGCAAAGGTAGCTCCCTGGTGAAGTGTGCAGGTGAAGGAAATCCTAACAAAAGATTTGAGAAGATCTAGATGGTTGAGAGAATCTCGAGGCAAAGATAGTAGGTCAGTGGAGAAAGAAGACAATCAGAGAATTGTCAATGTTAGAGTATCTCCTATGAGTGAGAAGTGTGTGTGAATTGAGAGAACTTCCTGCAATTGTTGTATACAAAATTGAGTTACATCTTGCCGAGTATGTTGAAGAGATAGGAAAAGTGAAGTGATGTGGTAAGTCTACAAGAAAGAGAGAAGTAGAGTAGACAAAGAATGCACATGCAAGGAAGTCCTAGACTTTAACACATAATATCATTTAGGTTTGCATTTAGGAGAGTGCAGATGTGTGAGACACTACAGAAGGGGAAAGAAGATAAGAGAAACAAGATATAATAGTGATTTTTCTATGTGCAAAGGAGAGTGTAGAGAAGGGGTGTGTTGTTGAGAGTGCAACTTCAACAACAAAGTGTGAGTTGCAGTAATTGTAACAAATTAATGAATGTAATGATGCATCATAGGTTATGCAAAACCAATCTATGCATATATAATCTTGTAATGTTGTAAGAGGTTGTAGCCTCATTATACTAGGTTGTAGCTCAAGTTAGGGGTTTGTAGTCTCCTTGGAGTTGTAGCTCCTATTTCAAGGTGTAGTAGCATCCTTGAAGTTGTGGCTTCTAAACTAGGGAGTTGTAGCTCCTAAATAAAGGTGTTGAAGCATCCTTGGGTTGTATCCCTAAAATATTATAACATAGATTTGGATTGTGACATTGGATTTGAGCTATAGACTCAAGCAACCTTTTTCATCGTGGTTTTTCCCATATTGGGTTTTCCACATATATCTGGTGTTGTGGGCATGCATGTGTTGATTGTCTATTTACATGTTTATGTTTGCATCTTTAGTTTTTAATCTACACATTAAGAGTTGAGTAAGAAATTTGCACAAGGTGGTTGGATTTAAGGAAGTAATCTACATAAAGGTTTTTGAGAGCCAAATTTTGGTATCTACTAATTCACCCCCCTCTCAGTAGATCATTGTGTTCCAAAAATTGGTATCAGAGCCATGATTTTCTTAGGAGAAACTTAATCAGCTCTAGTAGATCTTGCATAGGTGAACCTAATGGCAAGTCAAGAAGATTCATCTATTGCAAAAGTTTCTCTCTTGAATGGATCAAATTATATATGGTGGAGCAGAAAAATGGAGTTGCATTTTGTTTACATAGGGATTTATGTATGGATTATTGAAATATGGCTTGTAATTGTTGTCATTGATGGTAACCAAAGTCATGCTTCTGGTCTATAATCTAGCTTCAGTCTCTATTGGCATAATAAAGCAAAGAACAGGGCATCTGATTAAAGGCATGAATGTCGATCTAATTACCTCACCGGACTAGTATTTTGAGTTGTGGATCTTAGATAAAGGTTTTTTGATGTTTTTAATACCTTACTAAAGAAGTATCTCGATGAGCATTCACTGGTGTGTGATCTAGGAGATCCAGTACATTAATCTATTGGTTATCTGTGCTAAAAGTCCAACCCATCAAGTATAGTAATTGTAGATGTATAAGGAATGATTAATTAAATGTTTTTGTGTTTAAAACATGTGTATTTGGGTCCTCTCCATGTATTAACCAACTTTGGAGCATACAAATAATACTTAATTAAGGATCTAAGCCGACAGTTGAAAAGAACTTAATGTTTTATGAAGCCGACATATGAATGTTCAAATCCTTGATAGTGGATATAAATATGAGATCGGTTTTATCATTTTGATATAGTGAATGTGTGGAATTTTAATTATATCAATGTGTGGTGCAAATTTCATTAGAGTAATAGTGTGAATTTATACTTGTGTGATGCAAAGAGCAGAAAAGAGTAGAGAAAAGAAGAGCAGAGCAGAGTGAAGAGAAGAATTAGTCACAAATCCAGAATCTAATCTATGAGCTTCACCAAAACTATAACCTAGCATAAGTAGATGCTACTATCTTAGTTCAACCTTTATATGGTTTTAATATGAAATTTTTTAAGGCAGTGAGCCTTCCCTTTTGAGAAGTGTGCTCTAGGTAGTGTGTCTGAATGCAAGTGCATTCTCTTTTGTAAACACTTATATTTGAGTACTCAAATTGTCGATTAACCTCCATCATGGTTTTTCCCCTAATAGGGTTTCCAAGAAAAAATCCTTGTGTTATGGAGTTTTGGATGATTACTTTATGTGTTTGCATCTTTCCTTTAGTTTAATGTTGAAATGGTTTTAATATACGATAAATGAAGTTAAGATTTGTTGAACACTGATTCACCCCCCCTCTCAGTGTTCCATTGAGTCCAAAAATTGGTATCAGAGCCTAGTTCCTCTGAAGAATTTTAGCAGCTTGAGGTGGATCTTGGAATGTAATGGACTCTAATGGTCTTCAAGAGCAGCTTTTGGTGGCACTTGATGATCTTGATTATTCTAAAGCACAAGTCAGGGAATTGAGAGTAAATTTTAAAGATGCTAAGAAATTCATTCATACATTGAAGGATTAGATTGTTAAATCTAGGGATAAGAGAAATGATATTTTTGATTAGTAACAATAGAAAGAGAACAAAAATATGGATGATGCTCACCTAAATCAAACCTTGAAGGAAATAACTGAAGAATGTGAAAAGCTTGCCAAAGACAATGCAACCCTAAAACATGAAATGGAATCTATGGTGATGAAGATGACTAAAGAGATTGAAGAAAGGAAGAAGAATGAGGAGAACCTTGCTCAGTCCTTGAAAGAGAAATATGATGAATGTAGAAGAATAAGTGAAGAATTCACTCTATTGGAAAGTGAACTACAATAATCCAGAAACAGAAGAACTTGGTAAGCATATTGTTATTCTCAAGAATGATCTTACCATTACAAATGAATACAAGGAGAAGTTTAAGATCGATTCAGTGAAGCTTGATGAGCTAACCCAAGGATACAAGAGTGGAAATGACAAAAGAGGTCTTGGATATGAAAAAGGAGAAAGTTCCAGATCAAGACAAAAGAATTTCAAACAAGGTAAATAGATGAACAAAGGTGGAAGGTATCCGATAATACAACCTAATGCTCAAAATTTTCATGGATACTATTTTTATTATAAAAAATTTGGTCATATGGCTGCTCAATGTAGAAGTAATATGAAATCAAGAGATTCATCATTATTTGGTCAATGTTTCAATTGCAAGAAGTCTGGTCATAAATCAATTGAATGCAAAAATGTGTCAAACTACTCAGTTAATAGAAGGAATGTTGAATGTTATACTTGTGGAAAATTTGGGCATATTGTTAATCAATGCAGATCAAGAAGAAATTAATGGAATGATTGGTCTAGACAAATAAGTACAGTGTGCTATAATTGCAACAAATATGGTCACATTGCAAAATTCTGCAAAAACAAAAATGTGGATAGGAGAGGTCCGGTATACAGAGGGAGAAATATAGATAAAGATGATAAAGGAAAAGGAAAAGTGACTACGAATGAAATAAGAGATTAGACGAAGAGGACATGGGTAAGGAAGAATGAGTCTGATGCTGGAAATAGTTCTATATCAGAACCTGCTTCCAGTAATTCATCCGGTAATTGATCTCAGGCCACTGGCCCAGGGGGATTTGTTCAAGAAAATATTTCCTCCTTTGTACGTAGATGGTACCGAAATGCAAAGGATGATAAAAAAGTTGTACCAATGATGTGTAAAAGTTTTGGAGAACATTCACAAGAAAATTTAGAGAATTCATAGGTCTGCAGAAGAATTTTTCTCTCACTGTATGAGAAAATAGAGGATCCAAAAACTTAGGGCAAACGTATTTATTGCAAGTTTGTGAGCTATAAAATTCAATTTTAAACTCTTATTCATCACTTTGCATCAAAGAAAATAAGGAGGAGAGCATCTGGTAGCAGAATTTTGAAGTAGAAAAGTTGATTCACTAGCGAAACTCAAAATCCACCAGGTATTTCAATTGTTTTCGGAATTCTCATACAATTTGGTGTGCAGTCATTAAACCTAAGTATGAAAGAAAAATGGAAAAAATCAAAGAATTGGTCATTCTAGATGAATATAATAGTGCAAAGATTAGATCTATGAGAAATATGTTGTTTCCCGATGAATTGAAGCAATTGAATGAAGCAAAGCACAAGAATTTGGATATTTAGAATGAGTTTCCCCATTTTGAGAATGTGAAATTCATTAAATTCATCTTGAGTAGATTGCATAACGACACCTTGATTCTAGACAAACCCTACATCATTTCGAAGGAGGCAATCAAAATTTTGACTGGATTATGCAAAGTTGGAGATATACCAAGGAAGAAATCCATCCAAAACAAAGAAGTTGAAACCCTAATCGGAGTAATTAGAGATCAAAGAGCACTGATAATTTTGATGATAAAAAATCCTATTAAAATTTACATTTCACATGAAATAACATATAAAATCATTTTTAGAAACCGTGAAGGAGCAACATTGGTTGGCACAGTTTACATCTCTCATAAATTGATAATTGAAGGTCAGGACTTTGACCTGTGCGGATTGATAAAGGATCAGTTAATGGAGAATGTGCAGTTAACCAAAGAGACAGGCTACCCTTTTAGGTTCGATACACTCATCATATGCTTAGTGATGTACTTCTTGAATTGTTTACCTAAGATCAACAATGTGATGTGGAAAGCAAATGAACCGGTATGCAAGAAAATCTACACATATTTCAAGAATTTGGAAATTTCAGTGAGAATTTGCTAGGAATGTTTGGTTCAGTAAGTGTTTCTCTTCTGGAAAGTACAATTGAAGTTGGTTCCTCTTTCGGTAGCATGGAGAAAAGGAAAAAAAGGGAAAAATAAAATGTTGAGTACAACCCTCTGGAACCCAAGATTCCTAGAATTGAAGAAAAAGGAAAGGAACATGAAATTGTTGTTATATTGGATGAAGAATCTGATGATGAAACTAAGGACCCATAGAAAAATGAATTGGAAAATTAAATGTCAGAGGCTAGTGAAGAAGAAGATGACCTAACCAAGGAGAAGCTACAACAACTTATTTAGGAAGAAGGTGGAATGCAAAAAATAGCTAAGTTATGGTCTGTTAGACCATCATATGATCAGGATATGATTATGAGTGTGCTAAATGCTCATGTTGAGCAATGCAAGATCAAATTGGAGAGCTTGCAGAACATTCTACCTGAAGAAATGATTGAGTTCAGTAAAGAAACAATGAACTCTAAGTTTCAATACAAAGAAGAAGGTGAAGTTATCTCTCATTTGAAGGAGCAATTCAGGCTATCACTTACCAAATTGAAGAAGAAAATGAATGAGTTGATATAACACATAAGTGTAGATAGTAAAATCTACAACTATTATATCCGTTTGCCTCATGCAGTTGGAAAATATAAAGAGAAACTAGAGCAGATTGAAACAAAGTTGAATGGGATTGGGAAAAGCTTTGATATGTTTTAGGGCCAAGATGGTACAATCAGGAAAAAGATTTGGGATCTACAATCTAAACACACAAAATTTCAATTCACAAAGAACACACTTTTGGACACCTTCTAGAAGGTGAAGGATCTAACTCAATGTAGATTGGAATAGATGGTTGAAATACTAAGGAAAGGTGAGAATCTAGAAGAAGTTGTTACAATTCTAGAATCCCTCACTAAAATTATCAACAGGACACCCAATAATAACAACTTGATCATAATAATTGGGATTGCAAAAAATTCTTGGAAGAAGTTCCTTCCAGAAATCAAGGAAAAACATAAGATAATTTTCTAACTCTTTTTCAAAGTTTTGAATCAGTTTTGAAGTTGTGGAGATTTTGAACACGTGTTTTGTCACTTTTTTTCATTTTTGGCATATGGTTTCTATGCTTTATCATTGATTTCAAAGGGGGAGAGAGTGTAGTAAAAAATTCCTCATCAATCTAAGGGGGAGTTATTATTTTTAAATTATAGGGGAGAGAGAGCAATAAAAGTTTGGCAACGTACTAATAATGATTCTGACACTTAGTCATTTTTCACTAAGTGTTTACATCAATTCCAAAGGGGGAGATTGTTAGAATATGGCTTGTAAGTATTTTCATTTATGGAAACCTAAGTCATGCATTTGGTCTACAGTCTAGTTTTGGTCTCTACCGGCAGAACAAAGCAAAGAACAAGGCATCTGGTTAAAGGCATCAATGTTGATCTGATTACCTCACCGGACTAGTATTTTGAGTTGTGGATCTTAGAGAAAGGTTTTTTGATGTTTGTAATACCTTAATAAATAATTATCTTGATGCGCATTCACTGGTGTGTGATCTAGGAGATCTGGTACATTACTTTGCTAGTTATTTGTGCTTAAAGGTCGACCCATCAAGTATAGTAATTGCGGATGTATAAGGAATAATTAATTAATTTTTTTCTGTGTTTAAAACATGTTTATTTGGTTCCTCTCCATGTATTAACTAAATTTGGAGGATACACATAAATATTTAATTAAGGATCTAAGCTAACAGTTGAAAAGAACTTAATGTTTTATGTAGCCAACATATGAATATTCAAATCCTTGATAGCGGATATATATGTGAGATCAGTTTTATCATTTTGATATAGTGAATGTGTGGAATGTGAATTATATTATTGTGTGGTGTGAAATTCAGCAGAGTAATAGTGTGAATTTATCCTTGTGTAATGTGAAGAGTAGAGAAGAGCAGAGCAGAGTGAAGAGAAAAATCAGTCAGTAGATCCAAAATCTAATCTATAAGCTTCATCAGAATCATAACCTAGCATAAGTAGATGCTGCTATCTCAATTCAACCTTCAGATGGTTTTAATCTGAAATTTTGCAAGGCAATGAGCCTTCCCTTTTGAGTAGTGTGCTCTAGGCAGTGTGCCTGAATGCAAGTGCATTCTCTTTTGTAAACACTTATATTTGAGTACTCAAATTATGGATTAACCTCCATCGTGGTTTTTCCCCTAACAAGGTTTCCACAAAAAAATCCTTGTGTTATGGAGTTTTGGATGATTACTTTATGTGTTTGCATCTTTCCTTTAGTTTAATGTTGAAATGGTTTTAATGTACGATAAAGGAAGTCAAGATTTGTTGAACACTGATTCACCCCCTCCTCTCAGTGTTCCCTTGAGTCCAACATGGATTCCAATGGAATATAGATATACAACTCCTACTACACCTCTAAATACTAAGGCTGGAAAGAAGGCATATGATGATAATGCTAAGGTAATGGATGTAATTCTTAATAGGTTGTCAAGTCCCATATTTGTCAAAGTCATGCATTGCAAAAGCACACATGAAGTGTGGAATAATTTGAAAAGGATGTATGGAGATGATGAGAGTCTAAAAATGTGAAGTTGAATGAGGATAAGAAGACCACAGATACATCCAGGAGAGAAGTTTCAACATGAGGTAATGAGGAAGAAACATCTACCTCTGGATCACAAGAGTTTAGTGAAGAGCAAGCTGATTCCATTAGAAGATCAAGAAATGGCTTCAGGAAACATAGAGGTAATCACAATCATTTTGTTTCTAAATGTTTTTATGATAAAGTAAATTATTTTAATAAGGAAAAGGATAGTAAACATAATCTGGACACAAGAAGAGAAATTGGGTCATCTGGCATAAATGGAAGATCAAATGATGAAGATGGAAGTTTCTATGGGGTTGATCAATTTCCAATGACCTTTGATGAAGAAGATGAAACCTTCGATAATGAAGGAGTAGACCTAGAAGGAGAACTCATTAGTGCTTTGAATGAGATTAGGAATTTGAGAAAATAAAATGAAGATCAAAAGTTGAATGCACAAGAAGAGATATAAAAGATGAATAAAATCCTTGAAGAATCTAATCAAATAGTGATCAGCTTAAAGACTAAGGTGGAAGAAGAAATAAGATCAAAAGATATAGTTCATATTGAACTACAATCTAAATCAGATGAGTGCATGAATCTTGAAGCAAAGATAGTGGCCTTGAGAAAAGATTTAGCAAATGATAAAGAGCAGATTGAAAAAGGCCTAAATCTGAAAGGTGGCTCTGAGATACTTGATGAATTAGTGAAATAACAAAAGCCATCAAAACCCAAAGAAAAATATGGCCTTGGGTTTGAGAAAGGAATGAGTTCTTCTACCAGTACTTCTACAAACTTGTATGACAAATTTAAAGCAAAAGAAAGATGTTACACAAAGGAAGAGGAAGCTTGTACAAGTTGTTCCAAAGAAAGCATCTTTGGAAATGGAAGATCAAGAAAAGGAACTACTAGAGTGAAGAAATAAAAATAAGAAAATAATCATGTTGTTGTTGAGATGAAGAAGCTAGATACAAAGAAGATTCCTACAATAGATATGAAGATGAAGAAATCAGCTCCAAGGTTTCAAATAAAAAGATAAAATATTATGAGAGCTGATGAGAATGGAACCCCAAGGATGAGATATTAAAAGAATTCAAATCAAAGAAGTTCTCCTCATCCTGTTCAGAGGAATGCTATGACTAGGTATCCCTCATGTTTTAATGGTTAATGCTATGTTTGTAATCAATATGGTCATAGAGTTAGATATTTTAGGGTTGCACCTAATGGGAGCACAAAACATATGCACATAAATTCATTTTCTCCTGTAAGGAATATGTATGTGGTATGCTACAAGTGTGACAACTTTGGTCACATAGCTAAGTATTATAGATTAGATTGTGTAAGACCGCTAGCTCATTATGAAAGATCAAATACATATGGTAAGTAGAAGAATATGTCTTCAAAAGTGAACAATGGCTCACATGTTGTTGAAAAGAAAGTTGATGTATCTAAGAATGTGAACAAGATGGTCTGGAGAGAGAAATACTTGCAAGCAATGCTCCATATGGTTGCTTCTGCCTCACATCACTAATTTGTAGTGGTAGGGAATGAGTCTAGGGGGAATCCAAATTGATATTCCATCCATCCCTAGAAATGAAGAAGGAGATCAAGTCAGGTAAAACATATTTTACAAATTTCTAATGACTTGATGGTTGCAGACTCATGGTCACATTCTTTCTCTTTGAAATTCTCATAAGAGAGTAAGAACATCAATAGATAGTGGATGGTCATCTGTAGAATTTGATATTAACAATTGGTATTAGATATTGAAGAAAAAGTGGTGTAGATGCTTTGTTAAGAGAAATGCTTCTTTCCTGCAAGAAGAAGGGTTATGGCTAAAAGGAAAATGTTCTATATATTTATTTTTTAAATTGGCATTAGACTATTACATATTGGTTCAAAACAACTTAGTTGGTACAGAGTCCCTGAAATGAAGCTAGTGAATAATGGAGAAAGGTCTAAGGGGGAGTTTCTAGTTGTATCAAATCAATGTTACACTTGATACAGTGTAGTCTAGGATATCATTTGGTACATCACATAGAGTGAACACATTCACAATTGGTATCAAAAGGATAATTGGTATCAGGGCATGATATCATCAATTGGTGTCAATTATATGATTCAATTGGAACATAGCATGAATCAAAATATCTACAATTAGTATTAGAACTGATTGGATAAAATAATGTAATAGAACTTCAATTGGCATCAGATATTTTCTTATTGGTATAAAACAGTTGGAGCATATGGTTTTCCATTGCATTAAAAAGGTTGAATGTTGCAATTGGCATGAAAGAAAAAAATTGTCTTTAGTTGGTATCAGTCAAAGGGGGAGCTAAGTCCCTTTTTCATTGATAAGAAGAAGTGAAGGCTATAGTAGTATGGGGACCTGAGATAAAGAAGAGGAGAAAGGATGAGAAAGTGCTTGAAAGAATTGAGTATGAAGGAGAAGAAGTGAGTGATGCTCAAAGTAGAGCATAAGAGAGAAAGTTGTGAAGATACTCATAAAGATGAGAAAAGGAGAAGGAATGTCTGAAGAGGATATTAGAGTACAACTAAACCTTTTACACTACTTGTTAAATGGGGAGAATTATTTCAGGAGGAGTGATCCCTTTTCCATTAATTTCAAAGGGGGAGAAAGTCATGCAAATGCTCAAATAGGAGCATTTAATAAAACAAAAATTGAAGTAGAAAGTAAAGATGATACTGGTACAAACGTTGAATTGGTTAATTAGTATCATTAAGCATTTAAGTTTTGTCATCAATGACAAAGGGGGAGATTCTTGGCATATAGTTGTCATTGATGTCAAAAGAGAAAATCATGCTAGGTAGAATGTTAGCATGATGAAAGAGGATTAGAGATGAAATGGATTTTCTCATGCAAGTGAGGATGATGGCATTAATGGAAAGTTTCATTGATGTCAAAAGGGGATCAGAGGAGAAGTGTGTTGATCCTATACAAAAGCATATAGTTGTCATTGATGTCAAAAGAGAAAATCATGCAAAGGAGATTACTGGCATGATGATAGTTCAGAGGTGTGCCTAGATATTATGGAGATGTAGTAGATATGGTTCTAGAAGTTATGGTGCAAGATGTTGATGAAAGGTGCATGTATCTACAAATGTTACAAGTTGATAAAATGTTGCATTATTGTCATGCAATATTTACATGATGATGCAAATGGTTCTTCCAGTTATCTTTGGTCAAATTTGTATGCAGATTTGATGTGGGATTTCTAAGAGCTTCTCAAAAAAATAAGTTGCAGGTCTAGAGGTTGAAGGATGAGCCCAGAAATGAATTATGTTTCCTCTCAGAAAAAATTAGGGTTTACTGGTTAAACCCTAGGGTTGCAATCATGGCATCATCTAATAGAAACTCTATTCTATCATTGAATTCCTATCGTAGGTTATTGGTCATGTAAGTTATAACTTATGTCGTTGAAGTCATGAGGGTGACTAGCCCCATTACCTAGTCATCTAGTTGGTATCGTTGATGGATTCCTTTGAAGATCAAATGGTGCGCATTCAAAGTTGAAGATCCAATAGTTATCATGCATCACATAAAGCACTTTAGAATTGGTTTGCATTTCAATGATATGCGATGAGTGGTTATCGCACATTGCTAAAATTGAGTTGAGATTTGTTTTAAGTTCAATGATATGTGATGAACGATCATCGTGGAAAAGAAGTTGAAATTGGTTTGTAATTTAGTGATATGCAATGGAGAATCGAGCCTTGGTGGGACCAGAAACGCATGGCATCATATTGCATGATCACTTTACATCATTGTTGTGAAGTGAAGCATTTGGAGTTTTTAGTGATGAGCGATGTTAGTGGAAAGTGACATCAACATGTATAGGTTGCATCGCGCTAATGCATTACTAAGAGTCAAATATTTCAGCGATGTGTGATGAGTGTTGAGTGGTGGTGGAGAACGATGTCAACAATAAACATATGGCATAAGCTCGCAATCTCTTAGAGATGTTTTGGACCCATTGTTAGAGCCAACAGGATAACAGTGAATGATAGAGATCAAAAGGTTTATTATTTAGCGATGATCACTCTATATCCTCCCATCACAGTAATGAAAGGAGAAGCTCAAAGGGTTACAATGATATGTGATGGATATCACTACATCACAAAAATTTATGTGATTGCTCTAAGTGTTATAGTGATATGTGATGAATTTTTCTACATTGTGGAAATGGATGTGATGGTTCTAAGTGTTTTGGTGATACATGATGGTTATGAAGGATAAGATCAATGACAGAGATTTAAACAATAATTTATCAAATGGTTGTGTTTTATAGTTATTATTGTGAATGAGAGCCAATGGATCAGGGTAGAAAAGGAGTAGATCGATGGTCATAATTCAAAAGCAGAGATTTGAAATGACTGAAAACTGTGAATAAGGGTTTCAATCTAGCAACCGACATGTGAACAAAATCAAATCGCTCAACTACCCTAGTGAAAAATTTATTAAGGTGATCCGATCTACAGGTTGGTGGCACAAAGAGTCATGCCAATCAAAATCAAATCTGATCAAATGAACAGTAGAACACATTTTTTGATAGGAAGGGAATGAAGGCAAACTCTCTATATCAAAATTTGATTTTGTGAGGCTCGATGCATAGGTATAGTGTAGAGAAAGATATGTGGTAAACCCTAACAGGTGATTGAGATCAAATCATATTGGATGAACAGAAGAATGCATTGAATGCATAATCATATTTTAGGGTTCGACAAAGAGAATGAGGACGATTATCTATAACTAAATTAAATTTGGAACTGGCTTGATGTAGAGGTATAGTGACAATGAAGATATTTGATAAACCATATTAGATAAATTAATGATGAGTTGGACAATGGTGTGTAGCTCAAGGAAAAGGTAGATTCCTAGTAAAGTGTGCAAGTGAAGGAAACCCTAACAGAATATTTGAGAAGATTTGGACGGTTGAGATAATCTCAAGGTAGAGATAGCAGGCTGATGGAGAAAGAAGATAATTAGAGAATTCTCAATGTTAGAGTATTTGATGTGAGTGATAAGTGTGTGTGAATTGAGAGAATTGTTTGTAGTTGTATTGTGTACAAAATAGTTACATCTTGATGAGTATGCTACAAAGATAGGAAGAGTGAAGTGATGTAGTAAGTCTAAAAGAAAGAGATCAATAGAGTAGACAAAGAATGCACATGCAAGGAAGTCCTAGGATGTAACACAAAACATCATCTAGGTTTGCATTCAAGAGAGTGCATAGGTGTGAGACACTGCATAAGGGGAAAGAAGAGTAGAGCAACAAGATAGAACAATGGTTGTTCTATGTGCAGAGGAAAGTGCAGAGCAGGGGTGTGTTGCTTAGAGTGAAACTTCAACAGCAGAGTGTGAGTTGTAGTAAGTGTAAAAAAGTATTGAATGTAATGATGCATCATAAGTTATGTAGAACCAATCTATGCATATATAAGATTGTAATGTTGTAAGAGGTTGTAGCCTAATTGTATTGGGTTGTAGTCTCCTTAGAGATGTAGCTCCTAAACCAAGGTGTAGTAGCATCCTTGAAGTTGACGCTTCTAAACTAGGGATTTGTTGCTTCCTTAGAGTTGTAGCTCCTAAATCAGGGTGTTTAAGCATCCTTGGATTGTAGCCCTAAAACATTGTAACATATATTTGGATTGTGATGATGGATTTGAGCTATAGACTCAAGCAACCTTTGTCACTGTGGTTTTTCCCATCTCAATTTTTCCACATATATCTGGTGCTGTGGGCATGCATGTGTTGATTGTCTATTTACATGTTTATGTTTGCATATTTTGTTTTTAATCTACACATTAAGAGTTGAGTAATAAATTTGCATAATTTGTTTGGGTTTAAGGAAGTAATCCACATAAAATTTTTTGAGATCCAAAGTTTGGTATCTACTAATTCACCCCCCTCTCAGTAGATCATTGTGTTCCACCATATTCCTCCTTAGAATTTATGCATTATCTTGAATTGTACATTCCTCCTTAGTTGTGGCAAGTATTTGAATTTATTCTGATAGTGGTACATCTTGTAACACTTCATCATTTTTTTTCTTCGTGAACTTTATGTTCTTCAACATCTAATTGTATTTTTGTAATGTTGTCTTTTGGGGGAAGATGAACTTGCATCAATGGAGGAGTAGAAGGACAAGGTGAAGGCATCAATATTTGGACAAGAGGAGAAGGTGATCCTTGAGTTGCCTCCTTAGTTGTAGAAGTTGTGGTCCTTTTTTACAAAGGTTATTCTTCTTCAACCTCTTGTTCTACAAGTTCCAAGATGGCGTACATAACAAGAGCTTCATATTTCTTAATTTTGGCCTTCCCTTGAGGTATAATATTAGTAAAGATCTTGTCTCAACCTTGCAACTATAGAATTTTACTATTTATAGTAAGTTTACATTTTAGAATGAATTGGTCTAAAATTTTCCCCAAATCTATGAAATGGCTACAAAATCATGATGGATTTTTTTTTTGTAAGATCATGTTTGGATTTGGAGATATTAATTTTTTTCTTTCAAAAGTTTTAAAGTCAATTTTGAGGCCCTTAGAGGCCATTTTGAGCCTAAAAGTGTTCATAACCAAAAAAACTAATTATTTTTTGCATACCACAACCCTCCTGGCCATCCTTCCTCTTTCTCTTTTCATTGGGGCATCCTAGGGCATATTTTGACTAAATTTCTTTGACACAACGTGATAAACTACATTGTATCAAAGAGGGGCAAAATGTAGACACTTAAAATTGTCCTAGGCCTGTGACTCCTGATTTCTCCAACATTTCCCCTTTCACTCTTCATGATTAAATAATTTTATTATTTAATTATTTTCTAAAGTCATAAGTCTTCCATTAATTAAATAATTTTAATTATTTAATTAATTTATTTCTATCTTAATTCCTCCTTGATTAATTAAATAAATTATATTTATTCAATTACGCCACTAATGTCTTTCCTCTATAATTAAATAAACTTTATTTATTTAATTATTTCCACTCTCAACTATAATTAACTAGTTATATTAATTATTTAACTATTCACTATTAGTTTTTTTGTCACAAATTAATTAAATTTTATTTGATTAATGATTCATCTTTTCTCTCACTTTTTGAATTAAATTTCTATTTAAATAAAAAAGATAACTCAACTTTTCCTCTTCCAATGAGATAATATTTCCATTATTTAAAAATACAAATTCCTTTTCAAACTAACTAATTTTGTTGAAAAATCAAATAATTTCCTCTTGCTCTTTCACTTTTGATCTTATCTCATCTCATCTCAATTAATTGTAGCCATTGATCGAACTAAAAATCAATTGATCTTGATCATTTGTTTTGTAACCTCCCTCTCATCAATCCTCATCTGTCAATCATGGAATCTTTCTAGATGATTAATCGCGTTTGTCCGTTCGAATGGTTGTCTATAAAAGAAGTCATTCTCTCCCATTTTTACCTTAAGAATAGCCATTATCTCCAAATTTCTTGCTTACAATTTGCAGGTATTTGCATAAGTTAGACTACAAATTTGAGGGAATATTCTCAAAAAAAGCGGAGACAAGAGAAGGAATCAACTTCAATGGGGAGTGTTTTGTCTCATTTGCTTGCATTTTGATTTCTCTCCTTGTTTATATTCTCTTGTTTTAGATTGGGTTTATAGTTTATAAGTGTTGGTTGTCACTTTATCTAGGCTAGGTTTATTTCCCCATCTTACATTTGGTGAACCCAACACGAATCTTACAATTTTGCAAATAAATTTGTTTGCTTTCTTGTTTTCTTTTGTTGTTTTGCAGGTTACAACCAAGAATTCACACAAAATCTTGTCATCTTCTTTTGAGAATAGAAAAATGGGTGCATGAAATGTTAAAAAATGATTATCTTGGTTTTGTAAGCCTTGATTTTAGCTTCTAAAACTTCAAACAGTTTAAATTTTTGTTAAGATTTGAGAAAGTTATGGCTATTTCAGTATTCAATGCTTTTTAATTTTAGTTTTTAAAGCCTGCATTTTCTTTTGATTATATCATTTTTTTGTGTAGAATCTTGGAAATATACTTTCAGGGTTTTGAAGGTTTGAGTTTCATCTTTCTATGGATTCAAATGATTTAAAATTTCGTTAAGTTTTGAGAAAGTTACCACTATTTTAATTTTTTTAATCATTAAAGTTTTTATGGGTTTACTAATCTCTTGTTTTCAACATGTGGCATAGCTTGGAGGGAGTTCTAAAAAATATTTCTTTTGAAACATAATCATTTGTTGCCCTATCATTTCATTCACTTAGTTTGGTTTTATTATTGCTATCTCATTTTATTCTGTGAACAACTACAAACTTACATTACATGCATAAAGGTTAAAATAGAACATGCATCATCATTCATGAAGGCTAAAATGAACAAAAAATTGCATATTCCATTCATGGGTTTTAAAATAAACATGCATTGTCACTCATGAAGGATAAAATGAGAAAATACAACTTACATCAAGATCATAAGGTTAAAAATAATCTATGTTTTTCACTCATAAGTTTTAAAAAGAACAACAATCTACATTCTTACACTCATGGGCATTAAAACAAACTTACATTTCACGTCATTGATTTAAAATTTTCAAAGTGTCTTCAAATAATAAGTAAGGATTAAAATTAACTAGTGTTCTTCATGTTTGGTGATTTGCAAGTGTCTTAGAAAGTGCTTATGCTCTCCTCTCATGTCATTAGGAAATCTTGAGTGACTAGAAGCACCTCTTTGGCATTTGTAGAATCACACCACATATTTGGATTTGGTGCTTAAAATGAAACCCATGTGTTTTCTTTAATTTACCCATCATTAGAGGGCCTGGCACCTAGCTTTGAAAGTTGGGAATGACCCAAGTGGTAATGGGCTAAATCCAAGCTTTTTTGAACCGCTATATAAATTTATGGCTGTATCAAAAGTTGCAATCAACGGGAAGTGGCACGTGATAGCTCTCTCTAGTATCTTTATGATGCAAAAATCCATTTTTCTAAGGGTTGGGATACCTCTCAAGGGATTTTATCAGCATCCTTTGAACCATATGCCTTTACTAGAAACCTTTGATTAGAAAGCCAAAATCCTTATATTTGTTGGCGCAGGAGGTCAGACCTTTGAAGTCATCCCACACTTTCGTGGCTCATTGTAGAGATGGGAAATTTCTTGAGACCTTGTGGTCTTAGGGAATTTGGAACTTGGTATGCCTGAGAAGTGAGTGTCATGGAGGGGAGCCAGTGTTACCAAGTTCCAAGGTCATCCGCTCTAAATAGGCGCAACTGGAGAAATCCAAGTGGGAACCCAACAAATATTGTCTCTTCCAACCATAGGATTCATGCTTGTTTTATATGTGTGTTTTATCTCAAAATCAAAAAAATTCACATTCAATCCAAACCAAAAAAAAGTGCTTGATATTTCTTTTTGTGTTTTCCAATCACATTTCATCAAAAACAATCAAAATTGCAAAATCAACATTCTATGAACCACAACTGCTTGATTATCAAAATTTTAAAAATCATTGTCCAAAATTGAACCAATTCATCTTGACAAAGATCTTGTTTTCTAAACCTTACCGGTCCATTCCATCATCCTCATTTAGGATTGCATTACATTTTATATTGCACCTTAGGTCACCTTTGCCTTGCATAATTTATCTTAAACCTTAGGTTGCATACACCTTTCAAATTTTAGACTTAGGAAGACCATTAAACTTTTGGACATTCCTTGGTTGCTTATCCATTTTATCATTGACCCTAGTCCTTCTTTTTATCAACCTCTTTCATTATCACCTTTGTCAAAATTTGAGTCTCAAGCTTGTGTCCTAGCCTTGAATCTACCTTGTCAAAATTATCATCTTGATTATCATAAAGGTCAATGACATTTGGGTTTGTTATCTTGGACCTGAATTAGCTTGGTTGCTATCCTTTGTCTCAAATTTTAGACTTCATATCCTTAGCATCACCTTTGTCTCATTTAGATTCATATCCTTAGTCTTGCAACTAACTTGCATTTTTATCCCAAAAATACCAAAAACATAGTTTAAATTTCATCTTAACCTTAGTTATACCATTAAATTTAGTATCATGTTTAGTCTTCTTGATCTTTATTTAATCAACCTTTAGTTTCCTTTTCACTCATTAGATTCATTTATTTTCATCCTTCCACTTTCACCTTGAATCCTTATATCCAAAAAATCACAAAAATATAGCTTAAACCTCATCTTAGACCTAGTTGCATCATAAACTTTGGTCATTGATTTAGCATTACCTAGGATTCATATCATAGTCTCATTTAGCTTCATCCTTTGGTATTACGGTCATCATTATCTTTGCATGGTCATCTTGCATCTTTATGTATCCCAAAAAATAATCACAAAAAAAACATATCCTTTGGTCATAAGGTCATTATCATTCCACCATTCCTTAATCTTGGTCTTAGGAGCATCCTTGTATCCAAAAAATTAAAAAACATAGCTTAGTCTCATATCCTTTGGTCATAGGGTCATTATCATTTTACCATTCCTTAATCTTGGTCAGGTGCATCCTTATATCCAAAAAAAAACAAAAAATCAAAAAAATCGTTACCTTGATGAAAACTTGGAAAACAGGCATGTTGGTGACACCAAAAAAAAAACAAAAACAAAAAAAAGTCAAGAAAAAAGTAAAGAGAATTTTTTCGTCCAATAGTGAAAACCATTCTTATGGCGCTTTGGATAAGTACCATGATGAAAACTTGGCAAACAAGATGTAATGTGTAAGAGAAATTATCTATGTGGAATTTTATAGTTGGAGGAAATTCGTCTCGTCTCTCATGCCTTTCTTATGACATTGTCTTTCTATCCATTTAATCCATATCATTTCCATCCATTCTCTCACCTACCTTGATCAAGATAAGAAATGGGACACAAACATAAATCATGCTTTGGGAAAATTCTTGACATGTCTATCCTTTGGTCATACAATCTCCATGAAATATCATGTCATTGCCTTCATAGAATTTATCCAAATCCATTTCTTAGAGAAAACAAATTATTCCTATGTGACATAGTCCTTGGAGATCATATGCTAATTCTACCATCCAATAATCCTCATGTCTCCTATCCTTTACCAAAATCAATCCATTACCCTTTCCTACCTATCAAATTTCTTTGTTTTCCCTTGTCAATGGTCTAAGGATTCTAATCCGCCTATCCAACATCCCTCCATCATCCCATTCAATCCTAAGAAGAATTTATTCCAAATGCAATAAGCTTAATCCAAACAATATTGCTATGCATCCTAGCGCATCATCCAAAACATTCCTTGGCTTTGTTTCTAGCCCTATTGCAAACCTTGATCCTTTAAGTCACATTAACATCATCCTCACATTGTTTTGGGATGTTTCGTTCCCACGTCAAATAACGTCATCATTATCATCATCACCTATTAATTGGTATTCAACTTGACTAGGGGCAAGATCATATTTGTCCTAGGATTCTTGTGCATGATGGCTCACTTACTTCTAGGCATCATTCATATGCATTTTTCATGGTCCTTCTAGTGTATCAGAATCCACACTTCCCCATTACATTTAGAAAAAGATAAAAATAAAAACATTCCAAAAATCCAAAAAATTGGAAAACATCACAAAACTTCAAAAATTCGAACAATAGAGTTTGATTATGATTCTGAGTCTGTGTCAATATATGTTAGATTGGTCGAACTACATTATCTCTACACATTTTCTATGTAGGCAAGGCTCATCTTAAAATGGCCCTCGAGACATTAGGTCATTCCTTCTAGGTTATCTAAATAAAATCATGACTCTATCTTTTGCCGAATAAGGTGAAGCCAAGTTGTTTGGAACTACGAGGTCTCTACATGTATAACATAGGCAAGGCCATTAATCAATGAGCCCCCAAGGCCACCTAGGTCAGTCCTTTAGGGTTTCTCACACCTAGTCATATTCTTGGTCTACAAGCAATCATCATTTAAACCAAATCATGAATCAACGGGAAAACATAACCAACAAATCTTCCAATCTTCAATCAATATTCAAATCAATCAATCATCTTGTCATCAATCACTCAATCAGGTCATTAGTCTTATATCAAAATGGGGAATTATGTTATTTGTCTTGTTTGGTCTTATCTCTTGTCTTTTATTAGGATGTGTCCTTCTTGAGATTATACTTTGTTAATTTGGTCATTCACCTTAAGCAAGATGTGTCTTTCTTGCAGTTAGGTGTTTTTTCAACACTTGTCATTTGGTCAACTTTATCAGATGTCTTCCTTACCTTAAATATGAGATGTCTTTCCTTAAAATTAGGTATTGTCACATCGGTTGTTCAACCTTATCAATCAATCTTGTCAACCCTGTCAATCAATCTTTCCCTAATCAGGATGTGTCCTTCCTAAAATTAGGCGCTATCAATCAACCTTGCCAACCTTATCAGTCAATATTTTCATCTCGGTCAATCAATCTTGCCTTAATTAGGATGTGTCCTTCCTGAAAATAGGCACGGTCAATTAAATTGAATGATCAACACTTGTCTAATTTATCAATCAATCCTTTTCAACTTATTAATAAACTTTGTCATCTTGGTCAACCTAATCAATCATATCAAACAATCTGATCAAAACTATTGGCAAGCACTGTCTCTTTGGAATACACTTTGATGGTCTAAGTTTGTCTTATCTTTTTGATTGGTTTTGGGTCATGTTACTAGTTACCTCGAGGATGTCCTATTAATGGATCATGGCCTATTTTCTTTGGTTGTTGTATGTGGTTTGACTTGGCAAAAATATGAGGATAATTGGATCCTTAGTATGAGTTGGGGATTTCCCTGTCTTTTGACCGCTTTTCTCTCATAAATGGTCACCTTGCACACCTTGGTCTATGCCATACCATGGTTTTTGTGTTCCATTTGTGACACTTTTGGCACCCGATGATGATAAATATAAAAATGTAAGCATGAAAGTTGGCCCCTTTTCATTTCTCGTCTAACTTTCCATCTCCATCTTCCTTTCCTTTTTCATGCCAACTTCCATCTCTTTCATGCTAACATTTCTTCTATCCTTCATCCTCTATTCTTATCATCCATTTTGAGATAAAATTCATGTTCTTTGAACCAGCCTATCCTCTCGAGGGGGCATACCAAAACCCTCCTGGTCATCCTTCCTCTTTCTCTTTTCACTGGGGCATCTTGGGGCATCCTAGGGCATCTTTTGACTGAATTTCTTTGACACAACATGATAAACTGCATTGTATCAAAGAGGGGCAAAGTGTAGACACTAAAAATCGTCCTAGGCCTGTGACTCCTAATTTCTCCATCATTTCCACTTTCACTCTTCATGATTAAATAATTTTAATTATTTAATTATTTTCTAAAGTCATAAGTATTCCATTAATTAAATAATTTTAATTATTTCATTTCTATCTTAATTCCTCCTTGATTAATTAATTAAATTATATTTATTCAGTTACGTCACTAATGTCTTTCCTCTTTAATTAAATAAACTTTATTTATTTAATTGTTTCCACTTTCAACTATAATTAAATAATTATATTAGTTATTTAACTATTCACTGTTAGTTTTTTGTCACAAATTAATTAAAATGATTAATCTTTTCTCTTACTTTTTGAATTAAATTTCTATTCAAATCAAAAAGTTAACTCATCTTTTCCTCTTGCAATGAGATAATATTTCCATTATTTCAAAATGCAAATTCCTTTTCAAACTAACTAATTTTGTTGAAAAATCAATTAATTTCCTCTTGCCCTTTCACTTCTGATCTTATATCATCTCATCTCGATTAATTTTAGTCATTGATCGAACTAAAAATCAATTGATCTTGACTGTCCATTTTGTAACCTCCCTCTCATCAATCCTCATCTGTCAATCTTGGAATCTTTCTAGATGACTAATCTCATCCATCCATTCGAATGGTTGTCTATAAAAGAATCCATTCTCTCCCATTTTTACCTTAAGAACAACCATTATCTCCAAATTTCTTGCTTACAATTTATAGGCTTTTACATAAGTTAGACTAAAAATCTAAGGGTATATTTGCAAAAGAAGGAGGAGAGACAAGAGAAGGAATCAACTTCAATGGGGAGTGTTTTGTCTCATTTTCTTGGATTTTGATTTCTCTCCTTGTTTGTATTCTCTTGTTTTAGATAAGGTTTATAGTTTAGAAGTGTTGGTTGTCACTTTATCTAGGCTAGGTTGATTTTCCCATCTTACAATTATAACTTGATAGAGAACTTCATGAGCTTTCCAAAAATTCAAATGTTTCATTAATCAGACTCACCAATCAAAAGTTATGGCCTTTGAAATTTGGGTCTCCTAAATTGGGAAATGTGAAAATATGTTGGACACGTAAAAGAGTTGTAAGGGGGAATTACATTTGTTGGTGTGTGTTTGTACACATCATAGAAAATATTTGATTGGAGATAATTTGGATTCCACTTTTTGAGTGGTTTTAACTCATGGTTTTATAAATATTGTTTGACGATTTCATTTTTTGTATCTCCTATATATTAGGAGTTTGAGATGGAGGTTGAGTGTGAGAGTCTTGTAGATGTTGAGTTTCCTCTAGATCTCTAGTTGGTGATACTCCTCAGAAATACTTCTTCATAGGTATATTGTAATTTTTTTAATTTTTAAATAATAAATTAGGTGGCTTTTGGAGTGGGGTTTTTCTCCCAAAAAAATTTTTCCCACATAAATCACTAAGTTGTGGTATGAATGGTATTTATATTTATTTATATTTTGTTTTTGTAAATTTTGTAAAGATTTGGCCAATAGTGGCATGGTGTGATGGTTAAGTTTTTGGGATGTTGTTCTTGCCATCAAGGTTCAAACCACATTGGGGTGTAACTGTTGAGTATTTATGTTGGGGATGAGGTCCCCTGGTTGTAACCTCACTAGTTCATAGCTTTAGATCAAAAGTGTTTACCCCTCTAATAAAATAACTTTTTTAAATTATGGAAGAAACTTGGTGAGATATATAAATCTAAATCTCTAGAGAACAATATTTTCTTGAGGAATAAATTGTATTTCTTGAGAATGGAGAAGAGTGGATAAATTGTAGACCACATGGATGCATTCAATATGTTTGTGGCCCAATTGGCATTAGTTGGTTTAAATTTAATGAATGAGGAGGGGAGATAGCATATATTTCTTTGTTCTTTTCCTAATTCATGATATTATCTCATTATGGCTATTGCAAGTTCTACTCTCTTGAAATTTGAAGTTGTTGTGGGATATTTTTTCTTTCAAGAGATGAGGAAGCCATATATCAACCCCAAGGAGGCCCTAAATATCCATGGAAAACCTATGGAAAAAGGTAAGAAGAATTATAAGGATATCCAAATCTCCTAAAAATTCCAAATCTATTTGTTGCAACTGTGGTAAGCTTCGACACTTCTGTAAGGAGTGCAAAGAATAAAAGAAGAAAAAAAAGAAGAAACTTGATTCTTATTATGAGTCTAAGAAGGATTATAGTGGTGTGTTAATTACAAATTTATCCACTTGTGCATGTAATGATACATGGTTAATTGACTCAAGTACATCTTTCTATATAACCTTTAACAAAGGTTGGTTTTCAAGATATGAAGATTTTTATGGAGGTAAGGTGTACTTGGGTGATAAATATTATTGGTTACAGTAAAGTTAGAATCAATCTTTCTAATGGTAGAATAAAAATGATTAATGGTGTATTGCATATTCTAGATTAGCACAAAATTCGTTATCTATGAGAAAAATAATAAATGCAGGCGTGTATGTAGTATTTTCTTATGGAAGATGCAAGATGGTAAAAGGTGATATGGTGATCACCAAAGGTGTCAAATTTGACACATTATATAAGCCTGATGCATAAATTTTTAGTGCAATGATACTTCTATGAAAATAAATTCTATGGCTACTTTTTTGGAAAAGGTGATGGTTTCATCTCCAACATATGGCCATGCCTTCTAGGTAACTAAGGGTTCTCTTTATTAAAAATAAAAATTAATAGTAGAGAATACTATGTGATGGCAATAAACACTTGGCCACATTTGATAAAAGGGTTTATGTACTTTTAAAAATAAAAAATTTGTTGAATGGTTGATTGGTTGTAATCTTGACTTTTATTTTTGAGAGATTTGTATTTATAGTAAATAAAACCACATTCAGTTTTACTAGAGTTGTCATAAATCTTGTGGTATAGTGGATCCTATTCATTCTAAAGTGTTTCTTCTTATATGCTTCCTTTTATTATAAAATCCATATCATATTTCATTTATTGATGATTATAGCAAGACATGGGTATCTTTTATAAAGAGTAAATTTGAAGTTTTTAGTTGATTTAAATAATTTAAAGAAATGGTTGAGTTAAAAATTAGAAAGATTTGTTTTTAAAGAATAACAATGGTTGTGCATTTTGATATATTATGTAAATATTATGGCATTCACAAATAAAAGATAAATCTATAATCTCCATAGAAAAATGAAGAAACAAAAAGAATGAATAGGACAATGATGGAGAAGGCTACGAGTATGTTTAGTACTATTGGTCTAGAACAAAGGTTTTGGGTTGAAGTTGTCATCACTACTTGCTACCTAATTAATAGGTCTCCTACATTGATTCTTGTTGATAAAATGTATATGGAGGTGTGGTTAGGTCACAAGCCTTCACTAAGAAATATTAGAGGTCTTGGTTGTGAGGAATATGTGTTGGAAGTGGAATCACTTTGAGAGGGGGGGGGTGAATCAAAGTGGACTAATTTTAACTTTTAACATTGAATGCATAATGAAACTTTTACTAATTTAACTCAATGTGAACATTAGCACTTTAGATCAGATTGATATGAAACTTGACTGACATTTACAACCCATATGAAAAGCATCATATGATATTGTTCAATTAAAGATTTATGAACAATCTTGTTGTGCATTATCAACAGAACTATAAAACTTCATAATATGCAACCTTGACTTGCTTTTGACAATATTTTGAGCATTCATATAATGAGCACAGAATGCAAAAGTTAATTCACTTTATAAAAGACATTTTGCATCAGATTTGCACAATCTAAATTTGCATGACAGACTTGAGCAAATTGACTTAAAACTTTTTAAACAACCTTAAAGTATTAGAGCATTGACCCATTGAATGAGCACAATAACATAAATGACTGAAAGAAAGATTATGAAAGATAGACATAAATCACACAAATGAGAGAAACAAAAATTTCCAAGTGGAAAACCCTCTTGGGGTAGAAAAACCACTCCTAAACTGCCTTACTCGCTTATTCTAAAAAAATATTTTGACAATGCCTCAATGGCTGATTTCTGAGCACCGACTCAAGGAGCACCAACACCTCTATTTAGAGACACCAATATCAAGGAGCACCAACCTATTTTGTTTAAAGACACCAATCTCAAGGAGCAACAACCCATTTTTTGTTTTTCAATAGAACATACAATGATACAGAGGATCTCTCTGTTTCTCTTTTTTCCGTCAAGTGCCTCTTGACAAACAATGCATAGAATTCTCAAGAGTCTAGGATTCCATTCATTATCAAATCTTGATATAGCTTGAGGAAAATAATCTAGTTACAGTGTCAATACTACTTCTCGTCAAACTGCATTACAGTGATATAACTTTTCTTTCTTTTTCTCACATTTTCTTTTTCAATCTTTCATGATACAAAATACAGAACAAAAAACACACTGTGTTTTCCAAATTTTCAGCATCAAGGAATAATTACCCTAATAGCTCACATAAAAGAACTGCCCTTTTTTTTTAAGCTTTTCTTGTAAAGAAGAAACCATAATCTCTCTGTTTTCCTCTTTTTACATTTTTCACTATTAAAGAAATTACTCAAGGATAACTTTCAGGTTATAATGCTACTGTCAAGCAATAGTTCTAGGTGTTACCATGATCATAAGGGAAGGATCAATCTGAATAAGGTCTCCTGAAAAGAGTACTCAAGCATTGTGCAAATATAGGAGGTAGACAAAACCCTGTCCTATCAAATGACTTGCACAAAAAGTGCTTTAACAAAACAACATCAAGCCATGCATGTAATTTTCAAATAATGACCACTGAAAAACTGCTGCAAAAAGAAGTAACTAAAAGAACAAAGCTTCCATAACCGAAATCATGCATTTCATATCTAATCATGAAAGGAATAGACATTTTCCACTTTTCGTTTTGCATAGAAAAATTTACTCAAAATAACCTTGACTATAAGGGTAATGGTTCTGCAAGGATAAATAAATGAGTACCTATGAAGACCATAAAATCATTTCCATTGAGAGATTTACCAGTTCTGTAAAGGAAGAAATAGCCACAATACCTTTCAATCTCACCCCATCACCAGTCAACGGAAAGCAGACACACCAAATGATCATAGTAATGGTATTCTCACCTCCCCCATACGCTGTCCAAGATCAGAATGCCAGAGATAACAATGAAATGGCCAAAGTAATGATTCCATGGTGGTAGCTAGAGTAGGGTTCGAGATCCTCTAACAATGAAGCATAGTGATTTGCCCTACTTTCCACACAAATTCCTTAAAAAAAAGATGCAGTTTGAAGTCCGAAAGTATAGTCATAATAATCCAAAAGAAAATCATAATGATGTTTGAAATCCATGGCCAGATCAATGACTTGCATGCCAATAGGCATTTTTTGACATCTACTTTCTTACCACTCAACCTTGATCGCCCTTTTGACTACCCACGGTATAGCGGTAGCTCCTTGTTAACTGCTAACTGTTTCCAGGTCACATTGTTATGGTTATCTTTCTGACTACCTGCAGTATAGCGGTAGCCATCATGTATGCCGCTAGCCATTCTCACCGTGTTACTGTGGATTCCTTGATGATAGCTCGCGGTGTAGCGGTAGCTGTTTTGCTTGCCACTAACGGTTTCCACCGCACTACCACGGTTACTAAAGTCAAACATGTCGACAGATATGATGTCATGTATTATTACCACCAAATTTCGATGGCTATTGACTTTTATATTCCTAAGAAATCAAGCCTAAGACACTTCCAATGTGACAAAATAAAGATACTCAAAACATTATTTCTATTGTTGGCTTTTGAGCCATGTGAATTAACCAAGATGAAACCCGATTCAAATGCTAATGAGAGATCAAACTTTATAACTTTAACCAAGGCTGATTTACCATCACATTGAAGTCCAATAGCATATAGTGTGCCAAAGATAATGGTCAATGCCTTTAAATAATCAACCTGAAGTAAAATTGAACATGCCAACCACATGTAACTGAGTGAAACATAGAAGCACAAATTTTCAAATCAAAAATATTTCACCTGAACACTGGAACATAGAACCTGTAACCAGAATGCCTCAACTAAGATCTGCACATGGAGTTAAGTTATCAGTATCACCATATATAGTAACAACAATGAAGTAAATATGCCAATCGGGAGAGTAGATCAACTGAGTGAGTAACCACCAAGATACCAGAGTACCATATATTGTCATCAAGGACAAAATAGCACAAGAGGGATTCAACAAACTCCCCCTTTGTCCTTGATGGCAAAAACTGAGCCACCAAGCCATGATGAAATACAAGAACCAAATTCTCATAATTCTCCCCCTTTTTGTCATAAGGACAAAGTCCAAGATACCACCATCTTCTCCCTATTTTATCCATGAAATATAGCAACCAACCAATACCCTAGTCACCTATTATACAAGGCTGAACCTGAAACAAATACATGCCCATACAAAACTATGACCGGTAACATAAACATAATTTATGATCCTAAACAACCATGAATGCCAATGGATATCATCTTAATTGCATGAAATTAAAAAAAATGTATCAATCTCGGGTTTGAAATCAAGAGCAAACCAAAATGACTAAAAAACCAACATCATAAGACTGCAAATCTGAATATCATTGTACAACCACTATACAAGCAACCTGTCAAAAAAAAATCATAATGAAAACTGTAGACCAAGGCTAACTGTTCCACTTTTTGGTCATATTAAACTTCATCCTCCATTGTTAATTTTAAACACACGGTTACCTGTATGAATAACCATGCACAAATGCATATCTTGATGTAAGAACATAGGGCAAACATCAGTACCAACATATAAAAAACTAAGAGCATGCCATGAAACGTGTGAATCAATTGTTCCTAGTATGTGCCACCCAGATAATGTAAATGTGTCACCAAAGCTAGTATTGTTACCAAGGACAAGCAACCAATGAACCAGTTGAAAATACAATTAGAGCAGCAAACAAAGATCAACAAGTTGTAAGAGAGCAACCATAGAACCAAGCTCCCCCAACAAATAAGCTTCACAAAAAAAAAAAAATTCGATCCGTAACACAACATTTCTTTTCTCAAACTTATTGAAAATGTGCAAATTCTTCAAACAGTGACTTTTTGATTCAATAACTTATTGCACATTTCTCCATGAACATAATAAAACTAGTATGATGATCAAATTCATTGGAAAATGAAGCACTTAAGTATACTGCTTCCAAAATAGATTTATATACCTCAACAAGCAAGAAGATACAACTGTATATTTAACACTTACTTAAGGAACCAATAGTAAAATAATTAGGCCAGCACATTTTGATTGCAACTAACCTTGTTCTCCAAAATAACATCTTTTACCAGAAAAAACACAAAGCAGGCAAATCTGTAGCATACAATCCACTACATGAGTCTCAAGTCACCAAACTGTTAGTATCATGTAATAATCAACTGTCAAAAGAAAGTATTGATCATTAGATGCATATTGAAAACTTCATCATTCAATAATACCCAAACTTCTATCAATGTTGTTTGACTGTTCTCAAGTATACATATCTTATACCAACATGATCAATGTCAAAATGTTGCTTCAGCAACCACAATTCCAGAAAAATAATTTTATAGCAACTACTTAGTATGTTGTCCATGTTTTCCAAGCACAACACTGCAGAACTCAGCATTTACCATTAATTTTTGTCAACTAACTGCCTATGTCATTCTTTCAAATAAGACCTCAACCAATTCACTGTCTTAACATGATTTGTTGCTATTATTTGATATCAAAGGGGTTTATTCAAAAATGCATTAATCATCTCCCCCTATCTTCATGTTGTCTTTCAAAAACTTAGTGATGATTCTTGTGCAGCATGCACAAGATTTAGTTCTTCATTTTTCTTTTCTTGCTTTCTTCTCCATACTTGTATAGGATTTTTCTTTTCCTTACTCACGGTATTCTTTTCCTTTTGTTTGAACATGTAGTCCCTAGATGGCTTTATCTAAATTTTCTTAGACCATTGTTCTTTGTGTCCAAACCCATTACACCTATAACATATAATAGAGTTGTCTAGACCAAAGAGAGAATAATTTGTTCTAGGCATGTTGTATGAATCTCTCTTGACATTTCTCACATGATTATGACTTTTATTCATCCAACAATTTCTTTCTCTATGTCCATAAGCATTTCAGAAAAACAATAGCCATGAAATTGAGAGTGCTTATACCTAATAAATGAAGATCTTGATGGTCTTTTTGTCCTTACCCATTTTTCTTTTGTCTGAGCATCAACAGTATGGTGATTGAGATCAACCTTCAATCTTGGTGTATTCTTAGCAGTAAATGACTTTCCATCTGCAATAGAAAAAACTGTTTCATTCTTAGATGCTTCTGTAGAGCCTTGTCCAACCTCATATCCCACTCCTGTAGGATCTTTAAATCACTTTTGTCTGTCAATCATCTCATTCAATAAATTAGTACTAAATCAAATTTCTGATTTTTAACCAATTGAATCTTAACACTTTCAAGCTCTTTTCTCAAAGCAACTACTTCACCTTCAATTTTTAGACATTCAATATTTTTAACTTCCAAATCAGACTTTACAACAACTGCAATCCTTTTGCATTCTTCAATTTCAATTTTCTGGTTGATAATCAAATTATCTTTAAAAATTAGTTCTTTTAACAAGGAATCATTATCTGAACATCTCTTTAATGAGGCAACCTTATTTTCAAGTTTATTACATAATTCATTCTTGTCCTTTAACTTGGCTTCTAATCCCTCTTCAGTCTCTTTCTTATCAACCATTTTGCCTTTTAGAAATTCAATAATCTTTTTATCATCATTATAATCTTGTACTACAACTTTATTGACAGTGACACTTTCCTGTAAGCGTACCTTAAGATCCTGATTTTCTTTTCTAATTCTCTTAAGCTCATCTAGGGCAGCAAGTAGTTTTGCCTCCAAGTCAACCTCAAACTCATCACCTTCACAATCCTTTTCCCCAAATTCTTGTTCAAAGTCACTTACTAAGTGATCTTCTTCACTTTTAGTATTAACTGGCAGTGGTAATTTTTGAGACAAAACTTCACTAGACTTGGCAGGGGTTGATTTATCAAATGTTTTCTTGACACAAGTAGCTTTCTTTTGACCTTTGTTCCTTTTGCACTTAGCCATGACAAATACTCCACGACACCCAAAAATAGACTTCCAAGACTAGAATCAATCCTAGGTATGAAACCTAATGCAGGACCCTACACTTTGATACCAATTGTTCGAAGTGGAATCACTCTGAGAGGGGGGGCTGAATCAGAGTGGACTAATTTTAACTTTTAACATTGAATGCATAATGAAACTTTTACTAATTTAACTCAATGTGAACATTAGCACTTTAGATCAGATTGATATGCAACTTGACTGAAATTTACAACCCATATGAAAAGCATCATATGATATTGTTCAATTAAATATTTATGAACAATCTTGCTGTGCATTATCAACAGAACTATAAAACTTCATAATATGCAACCTTGACTTGCTTTTGACAATCTTTTGAGCATTCATATAATGAGCACATAATGCAGAAGTTAATTCACTTTATAAAAGACATTTTGTATCAGATTTGCACAATCTAAATTTGCATGACAGACTTGAGAAAATTGACATAAATTTTTTTAAACAACCTCAAAGTATCAGAGAATTGACCAACTGAATGAGCACAATAACATAAATGACTAAAAGAAATATTATGCAAGATAGACATAAATCACACAAATGAGAGACACAAAAATTGTTGAGTGGAAAACCCTCCCAGGGTAGAAAAACCACTCCTAAACTGCCTTACTGGCTTAATTTCAAAAATTATTTTGGCAATGCCTCAATGGCTGATTTCTGAGCACCGACTCAAGGAGCACCAACCCCTCTGTTTAGAGACACCAATCTCAAGGAGAAACAACCCCTATTGTTTAAAGACACCAATCTCAAGGAGCACCAACCTCTTTTATGTTTTTCAATAGAACATACAATGATACAAAGGATCTCTTTGTTTCTCTTATTTATGTCAAGTGCCTCTTGACAAACAATGCATAGAATTCTTAAGAGTCAAGAATGATTCTTCAGGATTCCATTCATTACCAAATCTTGATACAGCTTGAGGAAAATAATCTAGTTACAGTGTCAATACTACTTCTCATCAAACTGCATTACAGCGATATAACTTTTATTTCTTTTTCTCACATTTTCTTTTTCAATCTTTCATGATACAAAATATAGAACAAACAACACACTGTGTTTTCCAATTTTTCAGCATCAAGGAATAATTACCCTAACAGCTCACATAAAAGAACTGCTCTTTTTCTTTTTAGGTTTTCCTGTAAAGAAGAAACCCTAATCTCTTCGCTTTCCTCTTTTTACATTTTTCATTGTTAAAGAAATTACTCAAGGATAACTTTCAGGTTACAATGCTACTGTCAAGCAACAGTTCTAGGTGTTACCATGAACATAAGGGAAGGATCAATCTGAATAAGGTCTCCTGATAGGAGTACTCAAGCATTGTGCAAATATAGGAGGCAGACGGAACCCTGTCCTATCAAACGGCCTACACAAAAAGTGCTTTAACCAAATAGCATCAAGGCATGCATGTAATTTTCAAATAACGACCACTGAAAAATTGTTGCAAAAAGAAGTAATTGAAAGAACAAAGCTTCCATAACCGAAATCATGCATTTCAGATCTAATCATGAAAGGAATAGACATTTTCCACTTTTCTTTTTGCATAGAAAAATTTACTCGAAATAACCTTGACTGTAAGGGTAACGGTTCTACAAGGATAAATGAATGAGTACCTGTGAAGACTAGAAAATCATTTCCCATGAGAGATTTACTAGTTCTGCAAAGGAAGAAATGGCCACAATACCTTCCAATCTTGCCCCATCACTAGTCGATGGAAAGCAGACACACCAAATGACCATAGTAATGGTCTTCTCACCTCCCACATACGATGTCCAAGATCAGAACGCTAGAGATAAAAATGAAATGACCAAAGTAATGATTCCATGGTGGCGGCCAGAGTAGGGTTTGAGACCCTCAAACAATGAAGCATAGAAATTTACCTACTTTCCACACAAATTCCTTAAAAAAAAGATGCAATTTGAAGTCCGAAAGGATAGTCATAATAATCCAAAAGAAAATCATAATGGTGTTTGAAATCCGCGGCCAAATCAATGACTTACATGCCGACAGGCATTTTTTGACATCTTATTTCTTACCGCTCAACCACGGTCACCCTTTGGACTACCTACATTATAGCGGTAGCTCCTTGCTAACCGCTAACTGTTTCCACCATATTGTTGCGGTTATCTTTTTTACTACCCACGGTATAGCGGTAGCCATCATGTATGTCGGTAGCCGTTTTCACTGTGTTACCACAGTTTCCCTGATGACAGCCCATGGTGTAGCGGTAGCTATTTTTCTTGCCGCTAATGGTTTCCACCGCACTATCGCGGTTACTAGCTTAACTGCCAGCGGTAGCGCGGTAAGACCTTTGAAGTTAATGGTCTTACCAAAGTCAAACATGCCGAAAAATATGATGTCATGTATTATTACCACCAAATGTCGATGGCTATTGAATTTTATATTCCCAAGAAATCAAGGCTAAGTCACTTCCAATGTGACAAAATAAAGATACTCAAAACATTATTTTTGTTGTCTGCTTTTGAGCCATGTGAATTAACCAAGATGAGACTCGATTCAAATGCTAATGAGAGGTCAAACTTTATACCTTTAACCAAGGATGATTTACCATTAGATAGAAGTCCAATAGCATATAGTGTGCCAAAGATAATGGTCAATGTCTTTAAATAATCAACCTAAAGTAAAACTGAACATGTCAACCACATGTGACCAAGTGAAACACAGAAGCACAAATTGTCAAATCAAAAACATTTCACCTGAACACTAGAACATAGAACCCGTAACCAGAATGCCTCAACTGAGATCTGCACATGGAGTTAAGTTATCAGTATCACCATATATAGTAACAACAATGAAGTAAATATGCCAATCGGGAGAGTAGATCAACTGAGTGAGTAACCACCAAGATACCAGAGTACCATATACTGTCATCAAGGACAAAATAGTACAAGAGGGATTCAACAATATGCACGTGTCATGGAGAAGAAAATAGAGTTAGAGGACAAGGTTGTGAAATGTATTTCCATTAGGTATAATTCTGGTGTGAAAGGATAGAATCTTTGGAATCTTGTTGCACAAATAGTAATATATATTATTGTAGACACTTTAAAATGTCCTAAATGATATACACACTTAAACCTGATATATTAACATCATTTCATCCTAAAATTCATCGTCTTTTTGCTTGTTTAATTAAATAATCCTAATTATTTAATTAAATTCCTCATTTTCACCTATTAATCTAATTGACCTAATTAGGTTAATTCACCCCCTCTCACATTGGCATTTCATCCAATTTAATTAAATAGTGTAAATTATTTATTTTTAACCCTAAGTCCTCTTATTAACTATTTAATTAAATATCATAATTGCATCCCCTTTCATTAAATAAATCAATAATTTAAGTAATATCCTCACATTCCTCATCTTGCACATTCAAATTTAGTTTTAATTAACTAAATTGTTAATTTTCCTCTCATCCACTTGCATACGGAATATTCCAAAGGAATATTCTCCTATTTTCCTCCAAAAAAAGGTAATGATTATTCCAAACAAACTTTGAAACAACTTTTTAAAGTTGTTGCAAAGTGTGTTTGTTTGCATGATTGTGGGCCCTTGATCTTTTCTTGATCCATGTGATCTTCTATTCTCATTCATCCATTGATGAGAATCCTTGATCCATGTTTCATCCTCCTTTCATTTGTGACCATTGATAGATCAAATCAATCTCATCCATTGCTTTTTCATTTGATCTCCATTAAATAAACTATTTAATGAATATCATATAATTCCCCTAATTTTTATAATTAGAACTTTGTTTTAATTATCAAATTACTAATTAAATCTAATTCTCCCACTTGAAAGGGAATATTCCTTTCCCTTTGCACAATTTAATTTGGTTTTAATTAATTAAATATATAATTTTCCTCACCCATGATAATATTCTCTTTCTTCACTCATTTGAAAAAAAGAATATTCCTCCTTACAATATACTTTCAACAAGACTTCTTGTGTTTGTTTGGAAGAATAAGAACCCTTGATTCTTTTCCTGATCCATGTGGTCATTGATTCTCATCCATTTATGATAATCCTTGATCCATGTTTCATCTTTCCTCCAATTTTTACCATTGATTAACTTTTTTAATCTTAACCCTTCATTTCTCATTTTTCCTCCTATAAATATGTCACTATTTGGAGACAAATGGATCCATATTTTAAGAGAAAACTTATGTTGTTAAAATAACTTTCACTTGCACTCATATTTAGCACTTATTTAGCATCATTAGCTTTAAGCATCCATTAATGGCTTCCATGATAACATAGGTGCATACATTTAGCATATTTTATAATTATGGTTTTAATATTTTGAATCTTGCATACATTTAGAATAGCTTTGCATACACCCATATCAATAATCTTAGCATTCATCATGTTAATTTAGCATTTAAATCATGTTTTATCATACATATTTCATCGATTTCATCGATTCTCTTCAATAGAATCGATCGAAACAAGCTCATTATCCAAGGGATTGGGAAAGGGTCCCCATTCCACATCAATGTGATACCACTCCCCCAATAGGATAAGTTTCAATAGAGTAAAATAAGTGTTTTTGAAGCTTTCATGATTTAATATGTTAGTTTTAACGAATCCTTAGTTTAGTTTATATTGGATGATCTTATTGAGATTGATATATAGTGGATTAAATATGTCTTGAATTCATATGGATTGGGTGTAGTTAACCTATACTATGTCATTGGTCACAACTATAAGTGTGATTTTTAGAGAAACTAAGCCTTCTTATATTGCATTGCAACTAGCACAAAGTGCAAATAAAGATGTGATTCGACTTCCTTTTACACCTAAGAAAGTTGAATTGAGGCCCCTTGATAGACAAGAAGTTGAAGAGATCTCATTTAGCTCCAAATTTTTAAAAGAGGAGGAAGAACCTCCAATTCAACTTCTTTGAAGGTATAAAAGGCATAGAAAACCACCCAAAATGTATTAATTTGATCATTGGAGATGTATTTTTCTTTGAATACTAACACGAATGCACCTAGATCTATAGAAGAGGCATTAGGTATGAATAATGAAAAATCATAAAATATTTTTATGGATGAAGAAGTGGTAACTTTGAAAGATAATAATACATGTGATCTAATACAATTGCCTAAAAGAAAAAAGCCTATTGTTTGCAAAAAAAAAGAAAAGAAAACTATTGGTTCAGATGGAGGTATTCAGAAGTAAAAGTATGGTTGCTTGCAAATGTTTACTCTCAGGTTGAGGGTGTTCATTATGGTGGGATATTTTAACCTATTGAGAAAACTAAACCCATTATATTCTTTTTGTCTATTTTTGATACTTGTGATCTATAGGTCGAGAAAATAAATGTAAAAGTGACTTTCCTTCATGGTGATTTGGAGAAGGATATTTATACGACACAATCAAAGTAATACATGGTGAAATGTAAAATTAATTTAGTTTTTAAGTTGAAGAAATATTTGTATGGCATCAAATAGAGTCCTAAGATGTATTAGAAATTTTATATTGTAGCATCATAAATTATCAACCTTGATAATTTCACTCTATATTTGGCTCCCCCCTAAGTTCTTAAACCTAATTTTGCACCCTATACATCTATTTTATTGTCATCTTCAAGAAATTAAATTAGTTAATTATCTGACAAGCATCTAAAATTCAAAAAAGGGCTAGACTAGGGCACCCATGCCTTTGTCTCCCCTATTTTGGCCCAAAATTTAATATTTTATTATTGGTCTTAATATGTATGAAAATTAAAAATAATTTGTCGATTTATCAAAGTGGTTAAAAAGAAAAATGTTGAAATTCGTATAAATATAAGTATTTCCCTCCATTTGAACATCTAAGCAATTTTAAATATATTAAGCAATATCATAAATCATGGGTCAATGAGTAAAATTTTGAAGTTTGTTAGTCTGTGAATAATCAATCTTTCCCTAATTTTATGAAATAAATTGTTTGAATACTTGAGCTAGTGTTTGATACTTTGAATTCTTCAATATTCTTCAACCCACTTCAAACCTATAATATACAAGAAAGGCGAGAGAAGAAGGATTGTTCCATATATAGGGGCTTGCCCTAGTCAAACACCATTTTTTGTTTCTACCTCCAAAAATGACTATGATGATGTTTGATAAAGAGTTCTTACCCTAAGTTAGGTAGAGGAAAATATATAAAAAATAATGATAAATCACTACACTATAACCTATCACTCATATTTGCATCCCTTGTTGAATTGAGGTCAATTGGCTCATCTCACACAAGGAGAAATTGATAGTTGCTTGAAGATCCTACAAAGGTTAGTGCTCGTAACAATGAAAAACTTAAAACATGAAGTATCTTACTATGCATGAAAATGTTTTTTATAATGTGTTGTAAACATGAGCTGATTGATAAAGTGTTGTATATATGTTGCTTATTTTTCTCTTGAAATTTCATTGGTTTCTTTTAAAATGCTTAAGATAGATAAGTAGGAGGTTTCTTCCGCAATGTGCCGAATTATGATATTGCTATCAGGATTCAATTGTGTAGTTTTTGAGTCAAACTCATTATAAATCATGGGTCAATGATTTTGACTCAAAAACCACACGATTGAATCTTGATAGCAATATCATAATTTGACATGTTGTGGAAGAAACCTCCTACTTATCTATCTTAAGCATTTTTAAAAGCAATCAATGAAATTTCAAGAGAAAAATAAGCAACATATATACAACACTTTATCAACCAACTCATATTCATAACACATTAGCAAACACATTTTCATGCATAGTAAGATACTTCATGTTTTAAGTTTTTCATTGTTATGAGCACTAACCTTTGTAGTATCTTCAAGCAACTATCAATTTCTCCTTGTGTGAGATGAGTCAATTGACCTCAATTCAACAAGGAATGCAAATCTAAGTGATAGGTTATAGTCTAGTGATTTATCATTCTTTTGTATATATTTTCCTCTACCTAACTTAGGGTAAGAACTCTTTATCAAACATCATCATAGTCATTTTTGGAGGTAGAAACAAAAAATGGTGTTTGACTAAGGCAAGCCTCTATATATGGAACAATCCTTCTTCTCTTGCCTTTCTTGTAGATTGTAGGTTTGAAGTGGATTGAAGAATATTGAAGAGCTCAAAGTATCAAACACTAGCTCAAGTATTCAAACACTTTATTTCATAAAATTAGGGAAAGATTGATTATTCACAGACTAACGAACTTCAAAATTTGACTCCAACAAGAAAGAACCTACAAATTGTGATGCACCTATACAAACTTTAAAAAATTTAAAATTACCATTTCTATATAGGGGAACCCTTTCCCATGTCCAATCATTTTTTTTCAAATTTTAATGCTAGGTTTCATCTCTCCTACTATTATTTTTCTTGCTTTATGTTTTTGTACTTCAATCATGTGTTTCTCAAATTTTGTGGTAGTTTGTTCCTCTTTTATTGTTTCACCTAGTTTGCATTTTCAATGAACATATTTACATCACTCATCCATCCATTATACACAAAAATGGAACCACAATCTTGACCAATTGATTAGGATCTTCCTTGAGGATAGTACATGTCACTTTGTTCCACTTGGTGGTACTTGCAAAATTTTACATCTTTGTGGCATTTTGGTACTTTGAAAATTTGAGGAAGCCTTTAGTTGTGCAAGGAGGAGTGCGAAAATTGTGTATTAGGGCTCCTAAAACCCTAACTCTTCTATAAAACCCTAGCAGATACCCTAAACCCTTGTGATTTTATTTTATTTTATTATTGATTGATAATCACGGTTGCCCTCGCTTAAGTTATAAACTTAAGGATTTATACCCATGTGTTTATCGTCCCCTTGTGTTAGACAACCAAGAATTCCCTTTTCTTGAATATTCTAATGTATCACTCTAAGGTCTTGTGTCTTCTTGGGCCCCAACAGGTAACATGTTAGCATATCACATAGTTTTTGTAGTTCGAGGAAGCTCTCATTTTGTTGTTTTCTCCCTTCACAAGTCCCCAAAATGGCAACACATATCTCACTCTAAATAAAATAAATCAAAGAATAATGTTTTTTTTCTAATGTTTTATTAATCCCATTTTCATCATTTGTGACCCTACCCTTAGCTCCTAGTAGCCTTAAGTTATTTGTAAGGAATGTGCGTTAAGGTTCTTGTGTATCACAAGAGCTCTTCATTTTGCAGGGCCTTTGCCTCTAACACTTTCACCCATGTAAGTTAGTGAAAAGCTAACACATATTGGATAAAATTTTGATTTTCATTGTAGAAGCTAAAGCCTTAATGGGGTGATGGTTGGGTAGCTTGTTACTTCCTCAAAACTCTAAAATTATACCAAGTGTCATCACCATATTGTTGCATGAAGAGTTATACTATCAACAAAGCTTTATTCTTCTCTCTTCTGGTGAGTTCCTGAAACATTGCCATGTGTTGAGATTTTGCAAACCTATTGGCTCTCCTTCTACCCACCCCACCATCCTTATGATCTTGCAAAAATGTGACATTTGTCATCATGCTATTGCAGCATAAGGCTTCTTTAGAGAGTAATTTTAATCACGGAGTACAAAGCGAGAATGTGCTAAGCAACAGGGGAAATCATTGATGATGCATGGCAGTTCGTGATTGAAGTGTATTACTTAACTTCATAGTGTGTTCCCTTTTGGGGAAATTTTAAATTTTTATGTTGGTCTAAGGGGATGCATTAGCCATTGATCTTATATCTAATGAAGATCAATGGTCACATTTTAAACTTTTTAAAAATATTTGATCTTAGTCTTTCATCTCAAATTGAATGGCCCAAATTCAAATCTATCAATGGCTAAGCACACCATTTCATAGGAGGGCTTGCATTAATGGTTGAGCGCCATTTTTAGCTACCAACATTGGATTTTCTTATTACAGGGCTTATTATTCATAAGTTCCCATATCATATTCAATACAAAAGTGGTTCCCATGCTCTTTTATGTATGGCACAGATATTCCTTCTTTTATAGACCATATTTCACATGTGGTGGATATGTGAGAGTTCTCTACTATGCACTTATAGAATATTAAATACAGAGACATGACATATACATCAAGGCTATCCAAGCCTATCTTCAACATGGGATTTTACATCCAACTCCTCTGCCCTTAATTTGATTAAATCTATGTTTATTTCTAATCATAGTTATGTTAGGGTTTGATCTAAGACATTCAAGTTATGCTCACATTATAAAATAAATTATTGCATTTATTTTAAGGGTTATTCCTTTGGATCCTTTAGGGTTTTCTCTAGTAGATACTAAATTTTGTATTCTACCACAGTAAATATTGCTTCTATGCCTTATGTTATGAAATTTAATTATTATCACTATTATCTCTTGCATGTTTATGTAGACCTCCATTGCCTTCATGTCTACATGAGTGTTTTTATCATTTCAATGATACACGGTATTGTCTAAAGTAGGAAAATACACAACTCTATCTTGGTTTATCACCTCCTCTTTCCCTTTTATGTATTCCTTCTACCCCTTTCCCTTGGAATTTTTTAGAGTAAGATAATGGTAGGGTTTCATGTGTTGGGTTGTACCAACACATCTACAATTTGATTAGAAGAGGAATTCAGCCTTTTCTAGAGACTTGACCATAACTTTTAAGGTCCCACACATTGAGCTCATTTCAATTGTGGCATTAGAATTTCAATCCTATGTTCTACAGGGTGTAGTTTTATGTGACAACAATTTTTGGCACACTTGGTGGAACACCATTGAACTGTTCAGTTTAAATTATACCATTTCCATTATTGATATTTGGTGTGTGTATCAATTGTCTCTTCCTTTGGAATCAAGATCTTTACACACTTGGAGACTCTACATTTAAGGGAGAACTTTGCAATCAAATTAGTGACTCTACTGCAACTTAGTAATCTTGGTTCCAATTCAGACTTACAAATTTCATGCTAAGGATTCAAACTAGAGTATCTTTTAAAGGTATTTTTTAGTATTTTAAAATTTCATTTTCCATATCTAAAAGAATAAATGGCACTCCTACTTTGGGTATATTCTTTAAAATTAAATCACCTACTACTCAAGTAGATAGACCATTATTCCATATGGTTGAAACTAGAAATCAAGATTTTGTATCCTTCAATGATAGCAGTCCCTTGGTTTTAACCCAAAGAGATCACAAACCAATCAAATCCTTGAAAACTATCCCTCATTTCACTGGTGAGACATCTACAACTTTAGTAGACCACATGTCCTAGATGTGGAAAATATATGGTGTGTGCATAATGTAATAGAAAATAATGTGGTTGTTAGAATCCTAGTCAAATCCTTGAAAGGAAATGCACTACAATGGTATGAAGGGTTGCAACCTAAATCCATTCATAATTGAAATGAGTTAGGTGAAAGATTATGCAAACACTTTGAGGATAAAAGTGATTATTTATCTTTGGTACAACACATGACCATCATAAAAAGGGCACCTCATGAATTCATGAGGGACTTCTATTATAAATTTTAGAAGGCTTGGAATAGAATCCCTACCTTGGTGAAACCTTCTCCTAAATATGGTTTCCTATACTTCTTGAGAGATCTTAACAATGACATCGTCGTTATCATTTAGTATATGGGTGAAATCAATCTACGAGGAGCATATGACCTTTTCATAAAGGAAAAAATGTTTGATACAATTTAGGAAGATAGCTCCTAGGCCACCAATGCTTCTATTTCTAGAGATTCCTTTTAAACATCCCACATTGGATCCAATTATAGTGGCTTATACCAATCAACCATCTACTCTTGTTGCACCTTAAAATTAATTACATGAAGTTAAAAAATTATTGCATAATTTTGGAAATAAGTTTGTAACAATAAAGAGGCAAAAAACTCAAAATAATAGACCTTATCAACATCAAAATCAAAGTTACCAGCAAAAAAACCAACCTTATCAATAAAATCAATGGAATCATGCTAAGCTCTTGAACAACTTAAATCCAACTGTTATCAACACTTCTAAAGATTTGGTCCAAATTCAAAACAATCTAGACCAGGAGCATGAATGGTGTTACACATGTGAGCAGCCCCATAATCAAAATTCTTTCCAAAGTGTAGGTTTTGTACAAAATCTAGTAGTTCATAATGAAACCTTCACCTCAGGGAAGCAATTTGATGCAAACCAAACAACTTCTAGTAGGCAAGAACACTTGCATGAGGACTCTTCATTGGTCAATTGGCACAAGGCATATTTTTGTGGCTGAAACCAATTAAGTGTCGATATGCTAGCCCATAATTCAAGATCAAAGAAAAGAGCAATGGATAATAGTATATCTTCTATATTTGGTCAAGAATCAACTTTCTAACCTCCCTAAGCCACTACAATTTTTGGTACAGCCAGTAGGAAAATTGTGTTGCAACCAAATCGACCTATTAATAGAGGAAAAAAAACAATGGAGCAACCTCAAATCACCCAAGATAAAAGGTTGGATCTTGTTTGATCTATAAAATGATCCTAATTATGAATCACTTAAAAAAAAATTAAGATTCGCCTATGGATCACATATTTTATTATTATTGATCATTGACAAATTGTATGTAAGAAAGAGCATAGAAACAAGCATTCAAAGCATAGACAAAAGAATGAAAGAAACAAGATTTGATAACAGAGTTCACCTAATATTTGGGCTATATCTCTGGGCTCACTCAACTGCGACATCATTTTCCATTAATGGGTGATCCCACAATAGTGGTTTACAATTTTTGACCAAACTGGACACTGAAATTATTATTTTTAACTAAATCTTCACATTCAGGCACCTATAGCGGTTAAATGATGAGAAATTTGAAGATGATGCAAACTAGAGTCTCATCACATTTTGTTTGTAGATTCTAAAAATTCAAAATTCAAAAATTTTGGAATCATATTGCACTTCTTTTTCTATCTCCCATGAAAATTGGTTTTTTTCATAAAATAACATTTTTTAAAAGTGACGCTCACCGTATACAACATATTTTTTTTTTTATGAAGGATAAAATTCTATTTTTTTTGAATTTAGATTTTTAACTACGATATCTAGCACTTTCGTTTGGTCTCATAGTTTTTTATTTAATATTTTTTCCTTAATCAAGTTTCAAAGTCAAACCAATTGCAATTCAAACATAGGTGGATTGTATACAACATAACTTTTTATGTATGTATCTAAATTCAATTTTATTTTTTTTAATGGATCAAAGACATCAGTACCCAGCACAAACATATTTTTTAAAATTTTATTTTGATAATCTTTTATTTTTCCACAAGTGCAAAATAGAGAGCTTGATTTTTGGTGAAAAACCTATGTTTAATAAAACTAAAAAAACACATACATAATAAAACCAAAACATATTAAAATTATTTTCATTGGATAGATTATTTTGAGGACTACCATCTTCCAATTGGGTTTGTGAATTATCCTCCATTTTAATCCTCAACCCAAGCTTTGAAGGGCATAAATCTGCTAAAATTTGGTGGAAGAGGGGGAGAAGGGCAAAAAAGGGGGGTTCGAGTGAACCCCCCTTCGCTCGAAAGGGTGAAGGGGGTTCGCACGAACCCCCCCTTTTTTGAATTTTCCATTCATTTCTATGAAGAAACGTGACATCATAGGGTTTGAACGAACCCACCATGCAAAAGGGAGTTCGCTCGAACTAGCGGTTCAACCAAACCCCTCTTTTGAGTTCGTGTGAACCCCCTAGTTCGAACAAACCCTTTAAAACATGAAATTTTGAATGTGTGAGCATTTTTACAAATTTCCTTCCTCATCAAAATTGTAAACCACTATTATGGGTCTACCCTAATATGATGTAAATTTCCTGATTACATCGCTATGGTCTTCAAGTTGTAATACAAATTATTCTTCTTTCAAGGAAGATCATTGCTCTTCAAGCTCTTCCTACTTCCGCATCGCACTAACAAAATCTTCCTAGAAACATGTCCGTGCCTAGCTTCTCCATCACTTTTATAATGCTTCCAAAGCAATAATAATGCAACTCACTCTCTCAAAACAAGAGTACAAAAGCCTAAGGCATCAAGCCTCTATTACAAAGCCAATGAACAATTTTCCTAATTATCCTTCCAATAGAATTGTCTTTAAGCATTGTTTTACAAAGAAATAATACCCCCTTATATACATGATCATATGCTAATAAGGGGATGCAACAATAATATTTGCAAATATTTTCTATATATTCATTTCAAGATTACAAATCTTGAAAATATAGCTTATTTACCCCTTATTTTTATGAAACACGTTATTTGTTTTTTACAAATCTCATAACAATCTTTAAAGCATTGATAATATTTTTTTAAATCCTTTTAGAAAGGATCAAGCTTTATATTTTTCCTAAGGTCCCCCTTTATTTTCTCCTTATTCTATTGTTTACATAAAATAAAACAATTCTTATGTTTATTTAAGGTTTATTTTAAGGCACAGGTCAAGGGATCAAATCCCATCAAATCCTCTTTGTTTAATTATTAGACCAAACGCTTTTTCTTTAATAAATATGGTTTAATCCTTATTTTATCACTTGGCTGGTCCATGTCAGTGCCAACTCACTACTCCTGCCACGTGTCCTACCAAGTGTCAAGATTTGTTGATGCCACATCATCACTTTGACCAATTTTTACTGCAACTTTGACTGGTCATAACTTCCACATACGAGCTCGGATTTGGTCCCCTTAAAATGTAGTAGAAAGTTCTCACCAAGCTCTACATGATGGAACTAGTAGAGAAATGTTCCATGATCATTAAAATTTTCTAGTTGACTAGCTTTGACCTCATGTTAACCAAACTTTGATTGGGCATAACTCTTGCATATGATATCCTTTTGACGTGATTCAAGTTGCATCAAGATCATTTCAGTGAGTTCTACGTGATGAAGTTAGTTCCATCAGATTCTGAGATTGTAAAATTTTCAGGGTTTTGGATATCCACTTGGATCAATCCTCCCCATTGAAAGAACTTTTGGACTCCAAAATTTTATTACAATATTTGACTCATCTTACTGACTACTTAGACTCCCAACAAAATATTTAAACACAATGTTGCAAGTGGCGTTATAATAGGTCAACACTTTTACAATCTTGAGCAACATGTGAATTTACAATAAAAATCATTTATCGAGACAATGAATCCATTTTTATACCTACCCAGGCTAATGGATTCTCCTTTTGCAGTTGATCTTCTTTAGGGTCTTTGTCCAAGATTGTGATTGTATTTTCCCTTGCAAACTTCTTTTGTATAGGTTCTTGCATAGGTTTTCTTTCTTGGTGAGTGATGAAGCTCTAGATGTAGCTTCCAACACTTTGCTTCCCAGTGTCCACTCATGTTACAATGAGTGCAAAAGTTTTTTGTCTTTGAATCCTTCTTGTTGTTCTCCTTCTTCTGGTGAGGATGAAAATTTTCATGTCTAGTTTCACCACTGATCAACAAGACCTTCTGATACAATTCCTTCCATTTTTGACACTTGGCAACACAATGTTTATCGATACCATAAAAAGAAAAAGGAAAAGAATTCCATATGATACTTATTGTATTACCAACAGTACCATAGTTTAGAAATACTTTAGAGAACTCAGGTTTATATCTTTGTGGACTTTTGTTGCCACCAAATCTATGAGGAGATTTAGACTTTCTTTAGGACTTCTCATCAGATCCTTCATTTACAACAATTGACTTATTCTTGCCTTGTTGTGCTGACTTTGTCAGTGGTTTTGAGTCAGCCTTTAGAAAGTTTCTTGTCATTTTCTTCCTCAAGCAATCTCCTGAGTTCGACATTCTCCAGTTGAATGCAATGATTGATTTCTTCCAACTCCTATATTTTTTGCACGCTTCAATACTTTTCCCATATTTACACAATTGCAAAAGTCAAACCAGCTCTGAGACCACTTGATCTGTAAAATGATCCTACTTATGAATCACTTAAACAATTTGGTAGATTCACCTATGGATCACAGATTTTATTATTATTTATCGTTGGAAAATTTAATGTAAGAAAGAGCATATAAATGAGCATTCAAAGTATAGACAAAAGAATGAAAGAAACAAGATTTGATAATGGAGTTCACCCAATGTTTGGGCTATGTCTCCCCTCCCCTCCCAAATTTGCTTTCCCTCAAGCAAAATCCCTTTTAATGTAATGGATATCTTTTACCTTTAATGCATGAGCTTAAGAAGAGGGTTACGTTCTACCTCACTTGATGAGGAAATCTTAGGAGGTTTTATGAATAGAGTTTAAGTTGCCTAATACAATTGGGGTGGTGTTTTCCTTTATAGAATTACTTCTTTGGTAAATTTGAGTTGACTATAGTTTTCACAGGATGGCAGGATTATGCTTTGATACCACTGTAATCTCCCTTACCTGGCCCTCCTCTAGAATTCGCTTGTTTGCTAAGTTTATGGTTTCTTTTTTTTAAATGAATGTCCTTTCAATACAATAACTTTGGATTGGAATATGTATTCATCACATTAACAATATATCTATTAGCATTAATATCTAGTATCCCAAATAAGACATAATCACAAATGCAAATTAACAAAACATAAGAAGAGTCACTTAACCCATCAGGAGAGAAGAATCCCTAAGGGGCCAACTATCTACCACCTCTTATTTACCAACCTTATCTCAGACCAACAAGGAAATAGACATATGTGGAACCCCCATCCCTCCAGGACCCAACCCTTGCCATGGGCCAACGGGGCAATATGCCCAACCCAGGTTTTAGGGCCAATGGGGCGGAAGCCTAGATGGGGTTTATAGACAAGCCACTTAGGTCATGAAATCAGCTCTCTTGGTAGGATCATATATATTTTCAAAGGTTTATTTATAGTTACTATTCCCAAGTATGTTGATGACTAGGTTGATCAGTCATAAGCCCTGGGTTACATAGTCTAGTGGTTCCAATTAGTTTCACCCAGCCACACTAAGCATGTGCCCAGTTGCAAGTTTAGCCTGGGAAATAAACTTTGTAGAATAGAGATTATTTACATTATACAAATGATGGGCATTGCATACCATTTATTTTATATCAGGATATAAAGACTAAATATTGAAGCTAAGTAATGTATCTCACCTCTAATGTTATGATAAATCATGATTGTTTAGCAAGATGTATCTTTGGGGGATGGGTGTGCTTCTTGGTGACAAATGATGACCAGTTTATACTCTTTAATGATATTGATTAATGCTTAACAACATTCGTGTGTAGAAATATACTTTGTTTGCGATAAAGTGTATGCAAAGTATTCCTATTATTAATGGCTTTATCTCCAATGTCACTGGTTCACTCTGACTGCCACGTACTCATGATATTTTTCTCTCATGTTCTCTTCACTCTCCATAAATCGTAATCTCCTTATATAATACTTGATGAATGAATGAATGAAATATTTTAATGACGTCCACAAAACTAAACAGTGATATTGAGATGTTGTGTCCCATTACTTAAGTGCTCTTCGTAATGCAGTGATAAACTCTATTGCAAGTAAAAACTATAAAACCTGATATCCGTAGTCTGCAATAATGACAATGTTCAGAATCTATATTACTCCCACGATATCTCTTTATTCGTCTTCTTCTTTTTACTCCCCTCCTTCCAAGATTTCCTTGGGGTCCCCTATTTCTAGGTCATCGAGAGATCGTGTCTCTTGATAAGATGCGTCCTTTGTGACTAAGGGTGTTTTGTCGTATTTCACTAATACAGTGTTTGATGGAGGGATGTTTAACAGTATCATCTATATACATATCTCTTGTAGATATATGTTGAAAATGTGGTTATATTTCTTCTTTCTGATCACATATAATTATTAACCAAAATTTGACGTGGCCTTGATAGTTGATGCCATAGTAGAGTTCATAATTCGCTACCATATATGTTATGTGAATCCCTCCATACCATGGGTTCAATAACTCCTTCGATTCCCAATGTTTCTTTTATCTATGTGAAACGACTATGGATGGTTGAATGGCGATCATATTGATTTATGTAGTCTTGTCTCCTATGTGTTGAAGGAAATCATCCTCTGTGTAGGTGATATCGAGCATCGATGATGTGAGGAAAGACCCCGCCACTCAGAATGAATAGTGGCTCCATCGATGAGGAATGGTCTATGCCCAGATTCACAGGATAAATGTTTGTGTCGATGTCTCCAACTACAACATGGCTTCTCCATAGACATAAGCCCCATGATCTTGTCAAAGCATATTGATGCCCTATGGTTACATCTCATAGTGCTGATCAATAGGTGTGGGCTATTTGATAACCACGGCTCTAGAAGGCGTCAGGGGAAACGGGAGTGTTGCCACCGTCAATACTTCATGTCCCAAAATTTAGCTATTATATTTAATATTGCCCAATGTTTTTATACTAATGTTTATTTATATTATTATAATTCAGATGATATTATATTGTTAATGGTTATACTTTATATTTGACTATTATGATAATCAAATTATAATTATAATTGTAATGGTATTTAAATTGTATTTCTTTACCTTAATATTGGTTTTCAATTCGTGTCTCGTGTAATGTTCTTTATAATTTTATATTATAAAGATCATAATCATAATTATCAATATTTATACTATTATATTTGACAATTATAATAATATTATTTTACGTTTGTGTTTTTATATTAATTTTATATATATTTCAATATTTATTATATCACAATGACTATAATATTTATTTATCTCAATATTTATAATTATAATGTTGTCTTTCGACAATTATAATTATAATGGTGAGAAATGGTTAATATTTTTGAATGTGCCTTACGTTAGCTAATGATCATGTTTATGGGGACATGACAGATTGCTCAACTGTGACATCATTTTCCATTAATATGATGCAAATTTCTTGATTACATCACTATGGTCTTTGAGCTGCAATACAAATTATTTTGCTTTCAAGGAAAATCATTGCTCTTCAAGCTCTTCCTACTTCTACATCGCACTGACAAAAACTTCCTAGCAACATGTGCATGCCTAGCTTCTCTATCGCTTTTACAATGATTCCAAAACAATAATAATGCAACTCACTCTCTCAAAACAAGAGTACAAAAGCCTAAGGAATCAAGCCTCTATTACAAATCCAATGAGAAATTTTCCTAATTCTCCTTCCAAGAGAATTCCTCCAAGATAATTGTCTTTAAGCCTTTGTTTAAGCATTATTTTTACAAAGCAATAATACCCCCTTATATACATGCTCATATGCTAATAAAGGGTTGCAACAATAATATTTTCAAATATTTGCTATATCTCCATTCTGAGATTACAAATATTGAAAATATAGCTTATTTACCCATTATTTTTATGAAACCCGTTATTTTTTTTTTACAAATCTCATAAAAATATTTCAAGCCTTGATAATCTTTTTTTAAATCCTTTTGAAAAGGATCAAGCTTTATATTTGTCTTACAGCCCCCTTTATTTTCTCCTTATTTTATGGTTTATATAAAATAAAACAATTCTTATGTGTATTTAAGGTTTATATATAGGGAGGAGCTCCCCTTAATTTTGGACAATGCGTGTGGTGCACGAGTATTTTAAGACTCGGGTCAAGGGATCAAATCCTATCAAATCCTCTTTGTTTAAATATTAGACCGAACACTTTTTCTTTAATAAATATGGTTTAATCCTTATTTTATCACTTAGTTGGTCCATGTTAGTGCCAAATCATTGCTCCTGCCATGTAATCCACCATGTATCCTACCAAGTGTTAAGCTTTAGTGATGCCAAGTCATCATTTTGACCAAGTTTGACCACAAATTTGACTAGTCATAACTTTCACATAGTAATTCGGATTTGGTCCATTTAAAATGCATCAAAAAGCTCTTGTTGAGCTCTACATGATGGAATTGTTAGAGAAATGTTCCATCATCATTAATTTTTTTGGTTGACCAGCTTTGACCTCATGTTGACCAAACTTTGATTGGTCATAACTTTTGTGTATGATCTCATTTTGATGTGATTCAAGTTGCGTTAGGATCGTGTCGACGAGCTCTATGCGATGAAGCTAGTTTAATCCAATTCTAAGACTACAAATTTTTTAGGGTTTTGGAGATCCACCTAGATCATTTTTACTCCAAAGGTTCCACCCAAGGCCAGACATCTTCCTTTGCATATATTTGATTAGATAAAGAAGGCTAACATAAATATCACCATGTGAGAGGCTCTGTCTATTCCATCTCAAGGAATCTACTATAGCAAGCCTTTAAAGAGCATAATCAATCAAAGGATATATCAAAAGAAGTGACTAATCCACCAACCAGCCTAGTACAACCTATTATAATCTCCAAAAATTTCTTCACTACACCACACTGATAGACTCTGTGAAACCTTAATCTTAAAAAATTCCAAATTCCACAAATAAACTCACCTTGTAAGAAACCTTATTAGTTGCTTTGTATATTTCTTATTGTGGGGTAGCGATGTCATATTACCTAAATTGCTACCCCACAATAAGAAACATACAAAGCAAGAGGATGTATGCAGTATGGTGGTACCAAATGGCTTAACCCATCATCCTCTAATGTACAAGGTATATCATGAAAAGGTTGTGTGGTATGACGGTCAAGGATTATTGCAAAACATAGTCTCGTGATGGGAATATTCAAGACTTGAAAGGGTTTGTGGTATATTGATAATTTCCTCGTTGTCTCACAATAAAGAAATCATAATCATATATGTGATATGTGGTATTGTGATGAAATATTAACTAAATCGTAACATTGCAATAGAAGTGAAGTATAATACATGAAGCCAACATTATAGTGGGGTGGTTATAATAACCATATAATGTAACACTGCAATATCGCATGGATCAAAAGAAGTGGTTGCGGTATTGCAGTACAAGTTGGTGCAAGAATTTATGTCAACTATGGCAATAATCATGTCGATGATTATGAACCATTTGATTCTCTAAGATCGATGGTGTATATTCAACATTGAAAAATTAGCTAATTATGAAATATTTTTACATGAGGTCGACATATATGATGAAGTGACTATACTCAAGGCAGACAAACTTAGAACTCAACTCTCATTTTAGAAATCATTTGTCAAAAATTTTCATCACGCCCAATGCTAAGGATTTCAGAGGAGGAAGGTTGTGCACCTATTGCATCATTGGGTAAGTACATTCTTCAAATACTGAGTTGAAATTCATAGTTTGAAAGTACAAAAAAAATTAAGTAGGAGCAAAAAAATTTCAATAAAAGGAAGAGCCTAAGAAAATATATTTACAACAGTCTATATTATATATTCTGCCTAAATCAATAGATAATAGATTCAAGAAAGTATTTAGGGACATGACTCATGGGTGTTGGGATGCAATCGTTCATCTTTCTCGATGGGATTTGTTTTGGTACTTCTATGAGAAGTGAGATGATAAGTTTCCAATATCAAACCCTTGAACTCTAGATTTAGCCAAGTTGATTGTCCCTAATGTTTTCTTAGGCGTCAAATTCATTAGAGTATTGGCATGAAATTATCATCCAGCCACCAAGATAGTAAGCATTACAGATGATTCACCATCAGTAGTACTTACCAAGTTTACCATTGTGGAGTGTTTCAACCTAAAAAGATAGGCCCTTACCAAAATTGACCTACAAAGGAGTGAAGAGGATTATAATAGTCTAAGAAAGACTTATAGAAGTGATGAGCTCCCCATGCACATGAAGAAAAGAGAGAACAACAGAATAATACCCATATCCTCTTCTTCTATTGAGCCATTTTTTATTGAGGACTTCTAGGTATGTTTTAAAAGAACCTACTTTGATTTATGTCAAATTCTTAGGATAGATGCTCAAGAAAAGATTCCAAGTAGCCTTATGATGCTAGCAATGAGAATTTAGAACCTTGAAACTAATATTGAATATGACTCTGCTTCATTTTTTGAGAGGTCATTACATGATGGGTTCTTGCAAGCAAAGTAAGATAGATCCCCTATCAATTTTATGTGTTACTCCTTGTTGTTCCATTTGATTTTATATCAAAACAAAACTAGATGGACTCAAAGAATGTGTTTTGGTATGATAGATGAGCAGGGTAATCAACTACCTGTTTAGAACTAGGGTTACATATGGGATAGTAGGTGTAAGAAGATTGATTTTGTGATTTTCTATGAGGATTTTATACTCAAAATTATGGCTTTCCTTGGCCATTGGTATCCAAGATTACATAAACCAATCTTACAATTGTTAAGACCCTTGGCACTCAAGCCAGAATAGGCGCATACTCATAATTTTGGAGATTGGTTTTTCTTACCCAATATCACGGTGATCAAAATATATGGATGTCCCCAAGCCCCACATATCTTGCCTAAATTTGTTCCTCTGGTTATCCTTCCTAGAAGTCATGCACAGATAGAAGAAAGGAACCTTTTTTCCTAACTTGACAGTATGTGGTGATTTCTCTATTGGATTAGACACTCTTGAAGAACTGCAAAAATTTTTGAAGACAATATTCTTTAAAATCTTGGAAAGAAAGAAAAATCCTCAAAAAAATTGGGATCCCTTATGAGGTGGATTATGAAGAGTATGTAAAAAGAAATTGTCTCACTCCCCAAGATGTATACCAAAGAAGAAGGAAATGGGATATATTGATAAAACTAGAGGAAAGAAGGAAGAAGATGGATATTGAATTTCAAGGGCTTTATATAGAAGAAGTAGATCCTATCAAGAGGATCAGTCTAATGATTGAAAAAAGTGACAAATTGTATGGCAAGGAAAAAATTGAATTGGAGAAACCTACCCAAGTTACCTGCCAAAAGGCCAAGCAATATTGTCATATTAGAACCACAAGATGAGGCTTCAGTACAACATGCTCCATTAGATTCACCTCGTAAGTATCTAGAAGCCAAAAGGTAAAAGGTGTAGGAACAAGAACCCTTGGTGCCATGTGAAGTGAGTGAGGAGGTTGTGGATATTGAAGAGGTGGCTTGTGTATTAACATAGTTAAAAGGTGACATTAAATTTGATCAACCTCTCTATGAAATAGAAGCTCATAATCTAGAGAAAGAATTGATGTATATGCACATGGTGAAAAAGATATGCAAGATGATGAAAGAATGGTAGCAACCCTCAGATTCATAGAGAATGATGAGTTCATTTAGACCCCAAAATTCAAAGATTTTTGGATCAAAATATAGATGAAATAGTTCAAGGAAAGGGTTCAAATAAATAATATGGGTGTCGATAAATCCCAACATGATGAAATTTCTTCGCATACTTTTACTAAACTTAGGATAAATAAGATAAACATTAGCCCACAGGAGGTGAGGAAAATAGTACTCAAAAGAAATATCTTGCTCATACCAAGGATGGATTTGAAGAGAATGCTTTTACTTGATTAGGTGAGAAAATTAGAAGACCCCATGTTAATGGCTGAGTTTGATTCAAAAGAGGGCATGAGTGGAATAGGATACAATCCAAGAATTGAAACCTCAACCTTTTGGGCTAAGCAAAAGAATATAGAGAAGCCTAAGTTGCTAGACATTATACAAGAAAGGGGAGTGCTCTGGTAAAAACCCTCAAGGACACCTTAACTTTAGAAGCAACCACCATTACTATGCACTCTTTTATGTTCACTAGAGCAGCTATAAAAATCTTGGAAAGTAAACTCACAAAATATGAGAAGATTCAAACAAGCATGAATGATGAGATAAATGAATTGTACATAGAAAATTTGAAGTAAGCATCAATTGAAAGGAGAAATCTCCTCTCAAAGCACTGAAATGGTAGTGTACCAAAATGTTGATGATGTTTCCACTAAGCAAGCAAAATCCTTAAAACATGAAATAGAAAACTTGAAGAGATGCAATGAAGAGGCTAGTAAGGGAGTAAAAGAATAGATTTATGGTACATTAGAGAAGGTCTTAGAACATAGAATCAAGATAGTGATAGACAAGATAGAAACTGTACATGAATGGTATATCTCCTAATCTAAGGCAATGGAACAAATGAAGATTTATACTCTTACTTTAGATCCTTTGTTTAAGAAATGGAAGCCTATCTATCACACATTGACCACATTATGCAAGGTTTTGCAAAGAAGTGTGGATGCCCTTAAAACATTGAAACCAATAGAAATAATGATGAAGATGGTAAGAAATGAGTCTATGTATGTGTACGGGGAAAACAAGAAGATTAATGCAAGGAAAGAGTCCTTTCACACAATCAAGCAGTGGTTTGTACCAAAAATGATCAAAGAAGAATCAAGTAAAGGATTGTGCTATCTAGAAAAATGAGTTCAACCAAGTGGTCACAAATTGCATTGCTCATCTAAAACAAGATAATGATATTAATATTCATAGATTCAATCTAATGTTGGGTGGAATGATTGTATTAGATTCTGGATATTCAAAATTTGGTGTAGAAGCTAGAGGATTGATGAATGGAAAATGGAAGAGTCACTTGGCCAAAACGACAAAGATCCAATAGTATAAGTGGCCCAATGATTATATAGTTTTCACTTGGAAGCAAACATACTTGGCCTATTTATAAGAGTAAACCTAATATCAAGAATTTTGAAGCACCAGGCATTGGAGACATTATCACAAAGAAAGGACCTTGCTAGATCTAAATGATCATGAGTGCCTTATGGTTATTAATGGACTTTAGTGTCTTACAAATTCTTCAGAATTCATTACCTGATAATTCTCATTTGTTTACCATCTCATTAATTTGTGTAATCACACTTAAACAATGATAGTTAAGTTTAAGTTTATGTTAATCGAAAAGAATTTTTTGTAAAGGTCTGAAGCTTTCCTCTTCGTTCATCTATAAGAAGGTAACCAAGACCTCATTTTGAAACCATCAGTGAGTAGATAGATAGAAATAGGAGAATATAGTAGAAAATAATTTTGAAGAAACACTTATGGAATGAACTATAAAATCTTTTAAAGCAATTTAACGGAGAAGGAATTATAATATGGTGGTCGAAATTTTGGTGTTCAATTGTTTGTTGATATTAATTCATAGATTTTATCTTGTTGTCTCCATAGTGTTCTTTAGTTTTTATTCAAATTGAATATATCAAGCATAGATCTAATTTGTCAAGACACATTTGCTACCTTTGTGTGATTCATTTTGATTGGTTTCTGCAAGAAAGAATTAAAAATCCTATTATGTGATTCATTTCAATTGTTTTTTGCAAGAATTAAAATCCTTTTGAATAAGTCGTCTTAAATAGTTTCCTTCAAGAAAGAATTAAAATCCTTTCAAATAGTCATAGTAACATGGGGAGATATCACTGGATCTATAAGAAGAGTCTAGTAACTGATAACTTTGCACACTTATACAAGGTATAAACATCTGAAAGTCTCAAACAATTCGAGTTAATTCGAAAGGAGGATACACATATCATATACATCTTGACTCCATTACCAAATAAAAGGCACTAATCCACCTTAGTTATTAAACAATAATTTATAAAAACTCGATTCATACACTTTACTTTCAAACATTAGGAGTAGGAGTATCTATTAGTCTAGTATCTATTTCACATTTACATGTCAGTGATGAATAGATTGTCAAAGTTAAAGAGTACACACAATCTCTAAATTCATAATCTGCTTTGTTGTCAAATGTACACCCACTTAGGTCTAGCAGAACTTGAAGAGTAGGGAAACCTAACCATACTAGTTAGCTTTGTTTGTGATACAAAACATTGTTAAACCTAACCATAGAGCTTGGCATACTCTTAAGGTTTGTAATCTATAATTTTGGGAGCCAATAGATTGGTGACTCTACTAGGGAATATCCTAGTAAACCATGGGTCCAAACCATTTCATCATAGAGTCATTGATGTATTGCAATTTGTAATTACACCTTCATATAACTAAGTAGGGTATTTTGTTGGGGATGAACTAAAAATAATCTTATTTAGACCTCTAAAATAATACCATTTTTCTCACTTTTCAAAAAAGTGGGTGGCGACTCTACTCAATCATTATGGATTATTGTATGAGTGGTCAATTAAAATATATATTGGAGAGTTGGAATCCTAGGCATTAAATTATCACAATCTCCCATAAAATGGATGGTAGAAGGTCATTACATTAGAACAACCAGTCAAATAAAGATAAAAAGTGGACAAATGGAAAAAAGGATAGTTCAAGATCTCCTACTATTTCAAAGAAAAATACCAAAGGGCCCCCTACAAACACAACTACAAATATGGAGTCACAAAACAATCAACATAATGAGAAAAACAATATCATGGAGCAACAATTCAATATATACAACTCACCTATGGATAAAATACATAATGGGGAGAAATTTTCTCCAAGAGAACCTTGGAGTCAAACTGAGCATGGTAGTTTATACAATACTGTCATCTCTTTTGAACCTGGCCCTTAGAGGATGAGTAAGTTTTAGGAAAAACTTGACCAAGAAAGGAAATATAATGAAGCACGAAGAGATTATGAAGAAAGGATGGCTCAAACATATGCAAATGATTCACATGGTGTCACACCACAAATGGTTCATTTCATAGAAGCCAACGATAGTCTTATAACAACAAAAAAAAGGACCACTCAAGAAGTGAAATGGGATTTGCAAAAAATGTAGGAAGCACTTGAGATAGTCAAGTTGTTAAAACAAGAGAGACAAGTAGCTCAGGAATTATAGCAATGAAAGGCTCAACTTGCAATAAATGGGTTACGATATGTACCCCCCATAGACAGATTAGGTATGAAAATACAAGTGGTTCATCAATGCCACACAATAATGTAGGAGGAAACATTGGTACCACTTCACATACTCATCAACCACATAGCACTTAAGTATCACCCCCTTCAAATTCAAAAAGGAGTGCATACCATATGCCCCCTAGTCAAGGAGTAGTCAATAATCAGAATCAAGGGTACAATCAATATCAACATCAAAATCCACAACATACTTAAAGAAGTACCAATCCTCCTGTAAATTATAACCAAGGTATGCAACAAGGAACATATCATCAACAACAAGGTTCCTAGTACCAATAGTATCATACTCATCAGGGGAAAAATCCACCTATGAGAGGGCCTATGAACATAGATAGATACAAGCCACTCAACTTTAGTGGTATTCAGGGATACCTGAATGCCCAATGAAATGAGAAATGTAGTTCCCAAATTCTCTAGGATCAATGTTGTCTTGGGGTAAAATCATATAAATTCATTTGAGACAGTCATGGATTCCTTTGATATCCAAGAGGAAGATATCTTCATGAAATTATTTAAGTAATCATTGATAGAGGATGCAAGAGATTAGTATAAAATTTTACCTGATTCTTTTATTAATTCTTGGTCAAAATTCAAAAGAAAATTTAGGGATCAGTATGGGTACCATTCAGATCCAAATTTTTCCCTACATGAACTAACGAATATTCAAAAAATCTACAACAAGGTAGTCAATTACTTTAACACCATATTTAATAAGTTATTGAACAAAATTCCACAACATTTAAAACCTACAGACCTCATGTGCCTAGTGTTTTTTCTTAAATGTGTTTGATCTGAAGATGAGTTATGAGATTAGAATGAGAAATCACCCTACCCTAGATGAGGCAATTAAAGCTACTATAAATATAGAAAATAATAGAAGTGTTGTAGGGAAGATAGGAAGAATGGATGATGCTAGGTTATTGCAAAAACACATGCACCAATCAACATAAGTAGCATAATTAGTACATGAATGACAGACCAAGGTTACATGACATGCCCTATAAGACAAATTAGAAGGATGGAAGGCCAATCATCAATGATCAAAGGAAAAACATAAGTAAAGAAACCTCCTATCTATTAAGAAGGCATGGGACCAATATGGTGGAAAATGCTTCATGGTGTGTGCCATGTAATCTACCCCATGCTCCCAAATATTGCATAGTTGCACAATCAATTCAAGAAGATGAGATACAATATGAGCAAGAAAAGGGGGACCATATGATAAATATGATGGATTCTATACCTTATCCAGTCCAAGAGGAATACTCACCCTCAAAAGAGGAGGGATTTGAATATGATGTGAATAATAAAAAATACAATGTTCTCTTGGGACAACAAGAGATATTTTCATATAAAAACAACAAAAAAATAGGAGGATATCAATCTAATGTCACCAAATAGCAGCTAAACCAAACCCAATTGAGTAAACCAACTAAAGAAGAGATAAAAGCTCTTACAATGGTTGTTGTGTCACAAGCTAAGAGTAATTATAACCTAAGGAATATAACCATAAATCTAGATCAGGGAACACCAAGAGACTTATTCATAAAGGATCAACAAAAACACAAGGACACTCCAGATAGCTAAAGGAGAGGTGAAAAGAAAAGAACTCGAAAAAATGTAACAAAGGGAGAAATAAAAACTGATCAAGATAAGATGAAGGAAAATGCTAAGCAACAAATTGAGGAAAAAATCCACACTAAAATAGAAAAAGAAGAACAATTGGTGAATACCCTCTCATTTGACATAGCACAAGAATTATCTCAGATCAAGATGTCAATACCACTACTAGAAATGATGCAGGTGGATGAATATAAGGATAATTCCCTCAAACTGATCTCAAGTGTACCCAACAAGTAGCAAAATCAAAACAACAATAAAGATAAATCAGAAAAGGATGAAACCAAAGTAAATAATGTTGGGCAAGAAATCATAAAGACACTTGAGGTCACTTGAGGTTTACCTTGGTAACACCTTAACAAAGAATCCTTCTTAGGTAGATTTTTTCTATACTACATTATTGATCAACAATAAACAGGTAAAAAATTGCATGATTGACTTAGGAGTGGCAATAAATATCATACCTATGGCGATCATGAAATAATTGGGCCTATGGGTGGATATTACATATGGGAAGTGCTATGAAATGGAAAACATATTTGTCCCTATTGTTGGAGTCATGTGGAATGTAGAATTGAAGTTAGCTACCTATCTTGAAGCCACCTATAGGGTTGATATGACTATAGTAGACACTCCTCCATATTATGGCATGTTATTATTTAGACAGTGGACTATTGTAGTTGGGAGAATTGTCCAATTAGACTTGTCATATGCAATAATACCAGTTAAGGGAAAACAAGTCAAGTTATATAGAGAACCACGATCTAAATAGATAATAGAGCACATTAATCCAAGTCAGTTGAATTGCTTTTGTGATGTAGATCTTATAAGCTTCAGAATTGAGCATTCATGACCTGAGTTACAAAACATAGATCCAATTAATAAGGAAGCTTAGCTCGATGGACAAGGTGTCTAGCACATATATTTCACTGGTGCTTGTAGCAAGGTTGGAAATGGAGTAAGAATAGTGTTTATCTCACCAGCTAGAAAAACATTCAAATACTCATTCTTACTAACATTTGAATGCACTAACAACATAGCTGAATATGAGGCGTTCTTGTTGGGCTTGAATATTGCCACAAGATATGGAATAAAATTGCTAGCAGTATATGGAGACTCTGAATTAGTTGTCTCACAAGTTAGAGAAAAGTATTCATCAAAAAAATAAAAGGATTAATCAATACAAACATGTTGTTTGGGATGCCATAGAGATTTTTGATGCATTCTCAATAGATTGGGTGGAAAGATTTAAAAATATATTGGTAGACTTCTTGGAAAATATTGCTTTGAAAAAGGGATGATATTATATTTGCGAGTATAACAGAGGTAGAATTCAAGACTATACCCACAATCCCTAATAATATTTATAATTGGAAATAATTCAGTGATGATGAGGACTTAATTAAGTTTCTCCATTGCATAGATCAATATGAATCTCAAGAAATAGATTTTAATGCATTTGTTGAGGAGGTAGATGGTAAAGAAATAATATTTGGGCAAGAAGTGGTGCAACTTAGAACAAGAAAAATATTGAAAGGCCTTGTAGACTTGGAGAGAGTATTCAATGGGCATGAGAGATTTAATTTGAACTCAACAACTATTAAACATGAAGACATTGAAGAAATCAACCTTGGGACTAAGATGACCCCTAAGAAGGTATACATTGGTAAAAATTCAAGCCAAAAATTAGAGAAATGCTTATAACCTTGCTTAGGAAGTATAAGCATGTGTTTGCATGGTCATATGATGACCTAAAAGTATACAAAGAAGACCTCATCCAACATGAAATTTCATTGAAACCTGATGCAAAACCCTTTAGACAAAAGCAAAGGCCCATAAACCCTACACTAGCACCAAAGATGCAAGAAGAGCTTATGAAGCTTAGAGATGGTGGCATTATCAAACCCATTAAACATTCTTCTTGGATCTCAAATTTAGTACAAATAAGGAAGAAAAATTGAGACATAAGGTTATGTGTGGACTTTCACAACTTAAATATTTCATCACTCAAAGACAATTATCCTCTCCCAAACATGGAGGCAATGTTGTAAAGGGTGACACTTTGTGAGTTGTTGTCTATGATGGATGGATTTTTTGGCTCTAACCAAGTGAAAGTCAAAGAATAAAAATAGTAAAAGACTACCTTCACCACACCCTAGGGTACATATGTCTATGTGAGAATTCCCTTTGGCCTCACAAATCTAGGTGCTATATTCCAAAGGGCCATTGATGCAGTTTTTGCTTATTTGATCAATACCATACTAGTGGTTTACCAAGATGATTGGCCACAAATGAAAAAAGAGAAGAAGGTCATTGTGAACATTTGGAAAGAATATTTATTAAGGCCATTGAATATGGTATATCTTTAAACCCAAAGAAATGTCATTTTTTTGTGATAGAAAGTAAATTATTGGGATACATAGTCTCAAAAAATGGAGTAAGGATTGATCTTGAAAGAGGAAGCCATTGATAAAATTCCCATCCCAAAAATATTAAAGGCTACTCAGTCTTTCTTTGGGAAAATAATTTTTTTCAGGAGATTCTCTCAAACTTTTTTGAAATTATAAAACCAATCTCAAAGATGTTAAATAAGGGCTCGCAATTTGACTGGACAACTAAAGCTATTGATGCCTTTATATCAATTAAGAGAGAAATTAAAGAAGCCCCTGTATTAAAATCCCCAGATTTCAACCAACCATTTCATTTTTTTTCTTTTGCATCCCTTCATACAGTTGCATCTGTAATGTTACAAAAGAATGAGAAAGGGTATGGACTACCCATATCATTCTTTAGAAAATCACTCCAAGGGGCAGAACTGAAGTATGATATCACTAAAAAACAAGCTCATGATCTTGTAAAGGCAGTTAAAGCATTCAAACCTTACCTAGTGGGGGCACAAGTAATAGCATATGTGCTAAATTCTATAGTTAAAGATGTGTTTATACAAACTGAGGCCACAAGAAGGTGGTGTAGATAGATAAACCAAATTCAAGAATTCACTATTGATATCAAAATCACAAAATTAGTAAGAGGACAGGGACTAGCCAAGTTAATGTTTGAATCCAATTTGGAAGCTGCACAAGTCTACAATGTGGGAGAGGAGGATAAAATGGTCTCAAGTATTGAACATACACCATGGTACATAGATATAGCATACTATCTCAAATATATGAAGTGTCCTGAAAATTTGAGTAATAATTAGAAAATAACTTTAAAACTTCAAGCATCAAATTATGTGTTCATAAATGGAGATCTATATTGGAAGAACGGGGATGGTATCTTTTCGCTATGTTTGGATGAAAAAAAAGATGAGTGCACTTTGAAATAAATGCATAAAGGAGTATGTGAGGGACATTTCTTGGCAAAAACCACTGCACACAAAATACCGAGGGCAGGTTATTACTAGCCCAAAATATTTAATGATGCTCACAGATATGTAAGAAAATGTGGAGCATGTCAGAAGTTTTCTGGAAAAATGAATTACCATGGGGCCTTTCCACTAAGACCTATGCAATTTGAAGCCCCTTTCCATCAATGGGGAATTGATTTTATAGGGGAGATCATAGATAAATCTAGTGACAGGCGTAAATGGATCTTGGTGGCCACTGATTATTTTATGAAATGGATAGAAGCAATACCAACAAAACGTGCCACCAATAAAGTTGTAATTAATTTCATACTAGAAAATATCATCACTAGATTCAGAGTTCATGTTAGATTGATCACAGACAATGGCTTGTGCTTCAGGTCAAATGAATTCAAGATATTTTGTGAATCATATGGCATAGTAATTTCATATGCCTCACCACATCATCCTCAAGCAAACAGATAGGTAGAATCTTTAACAAGAGAATCATAAAGATAATCAAAAGGATGCTATATAATAAGAATAAAGCATGAGATTCCAAATTAAGACTAGCTTTGTGGGAAGATAGAATTACTATAAAGAAGGCTACTGTAAATCCCCTTTTGAATTAGTGTATGGAGCCCAATCTAGAATCCCAAGGCATAACCTCTTACCAGTATACAATTTCATCTTACAGGAGGATATGGATATTCCTGAACCTATGGAAGAGAGAATGGAACAATTGGAAAAACTAGATGAAATCAAGTCCCAAGCATAGGAGAAAAATGAGAAGATGCAGTTACAAATTAAAAATCTATTTGATAGAAAAGAAAAAGATAGGAAGTATAGGGTTGATAACATGGTTCTCATGTGGAATGCAAGAAACCAAGACAAAGGAAAGCATGGGAAGTTTGATGCACTATGGTTGGGACCATTTTTCATCACTAGCAAGTGTGGTGAAGATTCATACTTCTTGAAAAATATGATTGGTGAAGAATAGGAATTTCCAGTGCATGGATAATTCTTGAAGCTCTTCTTTTCTTAAATTATTACTATTTCCATGCACAATAGTTTAGTGTTTTTTATTTTTTCTTGTTTCCATCTCCAACCCATGGTCTACGTCTTAGAGAATACTTTTGGATTCTTGCAATGACTTAACATCCATTCATCCCCAACAAGAGCCATTGTTACAACCTCCAAAATTTACATGACTACAACACCCTAATAGACTTTGTGAATCCAATATGTGAAACCTTAACCTTGCAAAAGTCCAAATTCCAAAAACAAATTCACCTTGTAAATGAATTTTTTTAGGTCTGACTAACACTAAAAAGCCTTATACAATTTCAAATATTTTAGAAAATCCATCATATATTCTTAACCACAATATTTTTGATTCTTAATATATAAAAGTCATTTGCCGCAATCCTATAGGAATAATCAACCAGTTATAAGGACTTACAATGGTATGGAGAGGTAAAGTATATGATACACTCAAGCACAACCATACTGCAATATTCACCCAAGAGGAACGCAGATTGGCGATAATAAGTAGCTTGCACTACACACCCACGGTAAACAACAAAGGCATAAAATGAGTCATGTGGTATGACAGCATACTCCAAACTTAATTGTGAAAAGATTAACCGATTGTACCATAATCAACAGATAATGACACTAAAGAAGATGTGTAGTATAGTAGTGTCATATTACATAAACTACTACCCAACAACAAGCAACATACAAAGCAAGAGGATGTATGTGGTATGGTGGTACCAAATGGCTTAACCCATCATCCCACAATGTACAAGTTATATCATGAAAAGGTTTTGTGGTATGACGGTAAAAAATTATTTCAAACCGTAGTCTTGCGATGGGAATATTTAGGACTTGAAAGGGTTTACAGTATAGCGGTAATTTACCCATTGTCCTGCAATAAAGAAATCATAATCATATATGTGATATGTGGTATTGCAGTGAAAGATTAACTAAATTGCAACCCTGCAACATAAGTGAAGTATCATACATGAAGCCAATGGTATAGTGAGGTGGCTATAATAAGCATATAATGTAACACAACCATATTGCACGAATCAAAAGAATTGACGGTAGTATTGAGGTACAAGTTGGCACAGGCATTTATATCGACTATGGCAATAATCATGATGATTATCATGAACCATTCAATTCTCTAGAATTGATGGTGTATATTCAAAATTGAAAATTGAGCCGATTATGAAATATTTTTACATGAGGTCGACATAAATGTTGAATTGACTAAACTCAGAGGCAAATAATCTTAGAACTCAATGCTCATCTTAGAAATTATTTGCAAAAAAAAATCATCATATTCAGAGCTAAGGAGTTCAAAGGAGGAAGGCTTTGCAGCTATTGCATCGTTGAGTAAGTATAGTTTGAAATTATTAAAAAAATTAAGTAGGAGAAAAAAAATTTCAATCATGCCACCCAAAAAGAGTGAAATTAAAAAGGAAGAGCCTAAGAAAAGATATTTAAAATAGTCTATATTAAATATTTTTCCTAAATCAATAGATGATTTAAGAAAGTATTTAGGGACATGGCTCATGGGTGTCAGGATGCAATCATTCATGTTTCTCAGTGGGATTTGTTTTGGTACTTCTATGACAAGAAAGATGATAAGATTCCAATATCAAACCCTTGGACTCTAGATTTAGCCAAATTGATTGTCCCCAATGTTTTTGTAGACATCGAATACATTAGAGTATTGGCATGAAATTATCATCCAGCCACCAGGATAGTGAGAATGACAGATGGTTCACCATTAGTAGTACTTACCAAGTCTGCCAGTATGGGGTGTTTCAACCTAAACAAACAAGACCCTACCAAAATTGACCTACAGAGGAGTGAAGAGGATTATAATAGTCTAAGAAAGACTTATAGAAGTGACGAGCTCCCCATGCATATGAAGAAAGGAGAAAACAATAGAAGAATACCCATATCCTCTTCTTGTGTTGAGCCATTTGATGTTGAGGACTTCAAGGTGTATTTTAAAAGAGTCTACCTTGCTTTATGTCAAATTTTAGGGATATATGCTCAAGAAAAGATGCCAATTAGCCTTATGATGCTAGCAATGAGAATTCAAAACCCTAAAACTAATATTGAATATGGGTTTGGTTCATTTTTTTGATAGGTCATTACATGATGGGTTCTTGCAAGTAAAGGAAGATAGAGCCCCTATCAATTTTAGGTGTTGCTCCTTATTGTGTCATTTGATTTTATATCAAAACAGAACTAGATGGACTCAAAGAATGTGTTTGGGTATGATAGATGAGTAGCGTAATCAACTACCTATTCAGAACTAGTGTTACATATGGGATAGTAGGTGTAACAAGGTTGATTTTGTGATTTTCTATGAGGATTTTTTAGTCAAAATTATGTAAATCCTTGGTCATGGGTATCCAATATTACATACACCAATCTTATAATTGTTAAGACCCTTGGAACTCAAACCAGAATAGATGCATACTCATAATTTTGGAGATTGGTTTTTCTTTCCCAATGTCACGGTGAACAAAATATATGGATGCCCCCAAGCCCCACATATCTTTCCTAAATTTCTTCCTCTCTGGTTAGCCTTCCTATAAGTCATGTGGTAGATTATGTGGATGGAGAAGGAATTCATGAACAAATAGAAGAAAGGAACCTTTTTGCCTAACTTGACAGTATGTAGTGATTTTTTTATTGGGTCAGACACTCTTGAAGAACTGCACAAATTTTTGAGGACAAAATATTCTTTAAAATATGGGAAAGAGAGGGTCTTCAACCCCGAGGGTCACATGAAATTTATCAAAAAAATAATCCTCAAAAAAATTGGGATTGCCCATGAGGTGGATTATGAATAGGATGTAATAAGAAATTGTCTCACTCCCTAGGATGTATACCAAAGAAGAAGGAAATGGGAGATATTGATAAAACTAGAGGAAAGATGGAAGAAGATGGATAATAAGTTTCAATGGATTTATAGAAAAGAAGTAGATCCTATCAAGAGGATCAATCTAATGATTGAAAATTTTGGAAAATTGTATGGCAAGGAAAAAATGAAATTGGAGAAACCTACCAAGTTTCCCACCAAAATGCCAAGTAGTATTGTGATATCAGAACCTAAAGATGAGGCTTCAATACAACATGCTCCATTAGATTCACTTCCTAAGTATCTGAAAGCCAAAAGGTAAAATATGTAGGAACAAAAACCGTTGGTTCCATATGAAATGAGTGAGGAGGTTGGGGATACTGAAGAGGTGGCTTGCATATTAACATAGTTAAAAGGTGGCATTGAAGTTAATCAACCTCTTCGTGAAACAAAATCTCATAATCCTAAAGAAATAATTGATGTATATGCACAAGGTGAACAAGATATGTAAGATGATGAAAGAATGGTAGCAACTCTTAGATTCATAGAGAAATACGAGTTCATTCAGACCCCAAAATTCAAATATTTTTGGATCAAAATAAAGATGAAAGAGTTAAAATAAAGGGTTCAAATTAATAAGATGGGTGTCATTGAATCCTATCATGATGAAATTATTGCATAGGATTTTATTGAACTTAGGATAAATGAGATAAACATCAGTGCACAGGAGGCTAGGCAAATAGTACTCAAAAACAATATCTTGCTCATACCAAGGATGGATTTGAAGAGAATTCTTTTACTTGATTAGGTGAGAAACCACAAAGACCCCATGCTAATGGTCGAGTTTCATTCAAAAGAGGGCATGAGTGGAATAAGCTACAACCCAAGAATTGAAACCTCAACCTTTTGGGCTAAGCAAAATAATATAGAGAATCCTAAGTTGCTAGACATTATACAAGAAATGAAGGGAAGTGCTATGGTCAAAACCCTCAAGGACACCTCAGCTTTAGAAGCAATCACCATGAATATGTACTCTTATATTTTCACTAGAGTAGCTATAAAAATCTTGGAAAGTAAACTCACAAAATATGAGAAGATTCAAACAAGCATGAATGATGAGTTAAACAAATTTTACATAGAAAATTTGAAGTAAGCAACAATTGAAAGGAGTGGGCTCCTCTCAAAGCACTGAAATGGTAGTGTACCAAACTATTGATTATTTTCCACTAAGCAAGAAAAATCCTTAAAATAGGAAATAGAAAACTTCAAGAGATGCAATGAAGAGGCGAGTAAGGGAGTAAAAGAATAGACTTATGGTACATTAGAGGTATTAGAGCATAAAATCAAGATATTTATAGATAAGATAGAAACTATATGTGAATTTTATATCTCCTTATCTAAGGTAATGGAACAAATGAAGATTCATACTCTTACTTTAGATCCTTTTTTTAAGAAATGGCAACCCATCCATCATATACTGACCACATTGTGCAAGTTTTTGAAAAGAAGTTTGGATGCCCTTGCAGAATTGAAACCAATAGAAAGAATGATGAAGATAGTAAGTGATGAGTCTATGTATGTGTCAAGGGAAATCCAGAAGATTAATGCAACTTGGATGGAGTCCTTTCACACAATAAAGTAGTGGTTTGTACCAAAAATGATCGGAGAACTGGATCAAGTAAAGGATTGTGCCAATTGGAAAAATGAGTTCAACCAAGTGGTCACCAATTGCATTACTCATCTACAACAAGATAATGATATTAATGGTCATAGCTTCAATCTAATGTTGGATGGAATGATTGCATTAGATTATGGATATTCAAAATTTATTGCAAAAGATAGAGAATTGATGAATGGCAAATGGAAGAGTCACTTGGCCAACATGGTAGTGATCCAGAAGTATAAATGGCCCAATGATTATATAGTGTTCACCTAGGAGAAAACATAGAAGTATAAATGGCCCAATGATTATACAGTGTTCACCTAGGAGCAAACATACTTGGCCCCTTTAGAAGAGTGGACCTAATATTAGGAATTATGAAGCACCAAGCATTGGAGATATTATCATGAAGAAAGGACCTTGTCAGATCTAAATGATCATAGGTGCCTTATGGTGATTAACGGACTTCATTGTCTTAAAAATGCTTTAGACTTCATTACCTGATAATTCTCATTTGTTTCTTATCTCATTACCTTATGTAATTGCACTTAAACAATGGTAGTTAAGTTTTAGTTTGTGTTAATCGAAAAGACATTTTTGTAAAGGTTTGAAGCTTGTCACTTCCCTCATCTATAATAAGGAAACCAAGACCTCATTTTGAAATCATCAGTGAGTAGATAGATAGAAATAGGAGAATATACCAAAATATCATTTTGAAGAAACACTTTTGGAATGAACTATAAAATCTTCTAAAGAAATTTAGTGGGGAAGAAATTATAATCTGGTGGCCAAAATTTTGGATTTCAATTGTTTGTTTATATTAATTCATATATTTTATCTTGATTTATCCATAGTGGTCTTTCCTTGTTATTCAAATTTAATGTATCAAGCATATGTATAATTTTTCAAGACACATTTTTTACCTCTGTGTGATTCATTTTGATTGGTTTCTACAAGTAAGAATTAAAAATCCTTTTATGTGATTCATTTCAATTGTTTTCTACAAGATTTAAAATCCTTTTGAATAAGTCATCTTAATTGGTTTCCTTCAAGAAAGAATTAAAATCCTTTCAAACAGTCACACTAACCTGGGGAGATATCACTAGAATCTATAAGAAGAGTCTGGTAACTAATAACTTTGCTTTTTTATACAAGGTATAAAAATCTGAAAGTGTTAAACAATTTGAGTTAATTATGAAGAAGGATACACATATCATATACATCTCTACTCCATTACCCAATAAAAGGCCTCGATCCACCTTATCTATAAAACAATATTTTATAAAAACCTGATTCATACACTTTACTTTCAAACATTAAGAGTAGGAGTAGTTGTTAGTCTAGTATCTATTTCACATTGTCATGCCAGTGGGGAATAGATTTTCAAAGTTAAAGAGTACACACGATCTCTAAATTCATAATTTTATTTGTTTTCAAAGGTACACCCACCTAGGTCTAGCAAAACTTGAAGAGTATGGAACCCTAACCATATTAGTTGGCTTCGTTTGTTGGCCAAAACATTACTAAACCTAACCATAGATCTTGGAATACTCTTAGGGTTTGCAATCTACAAGTTTGGGAACCAACACAACCCAAAGAAATGGATTTAATCAAAAAATTTAAGCCATCTCCCATCTATTTAACTTTAGTTATTAGGGATCATATAGTACATAACTATATGGTTGATTTAGGGGCTAGCAGTTTTGTCATGCCCAAAGAGGTGGTTGATAAGCTTGGTATCAAGTATGAACCTGTATCCAAGGGGCTTATGAAATTGGATGGTACTACTATCAATACAATGGGGTTTATTAATATTTAAAATTTACCTTTCATGCATGCCTTGGTTGCACTATTTTGCAAGATATTTTGGTCATTGACCTTCCTACCTTCTTTTCCATATGTCTATCCAAAGAATTCAATGTAATTATAGGTGGATGCCTATCTTCTAATTAGTTCCATAATTATTCAGGACCACATATAGTACCATGGTGACCATAAAGGTTGTACCCATTGCAAAAGATCATCTTGAGCCTTAAACTCCTAGTCCCATAAGCATGAATTGCACATTGCTTGATCAAGAGGATGAGTGTATTGACCATGACCCTGCTACTCTTTTGGATGAATTTCTTGATTTCCTACTAGATGAATGGGGCAATGCATTTCAATTTGATTCACTCACTGAAGTAGAGGAGGTTGGGCTTGGCACCTATTGCATTCATGAAGAAAATTCTCCTATCCCTAATCTCATAAAAATTCAAGGAGGCTTAGAGGGATCATGGCAGATTTTCTTTGATGGATCAAGAAATAGAAATGGTGTAGATGTTCATGTAATGTTGGTATCTCCAAGTAAGGAAAACTATTATTTCTCTTTCATACATTAGTTTAGTTGCACTAACAATGTGGTTGAGTATGAGGCCCTCATCCAAGGTATCCAACATTCATAGAAAGGGAACATCAAATTTCTACAAGTATTTAGGTATAGTGAATTGGCCATTCATCAAGTCAAAATGCAAGTTTAACCAAGAACAATCTGCTCAAATCCTACAAACATAGGGTTTGGGATTTGATTGAAGGTTTTGAAGGTTTTAACTTCCAAACTATCCCTAGAGGTTAGAATAAGCATATTGATAAGCTTACAGTAATTGATGCATAATTTGATATTCTAGCTCACACTACAAATAAAAGGTAACAACATACCATACTTATTGTAACACCTCTTGTTCCACACAATCAAGGCCATTGGTAGGCATTTTCAAGTGACCAAAAAAATATACTTTTTGCAAGAGGAAGTAGAAATTTTTTGTAGGAATCAATCCAAGATATAGAATCAATATGGTGATCAAATAATGTAGTTGAGTAGAAAAAATTTACCCAAGGGTCTCGTCACCCTTGAGGGTATCTTCAATTTAGATGACTAATTTAAGTAGAAAAAGATAAGCCTAGCTATAAACAAGGGTTTCTACAAGTTGATTACTATTGTAGAATGTAGATCTTTAAACATGGGAAATGTATGCTCTACATTTGAACATGAAATTTTCATTGATCTTTGTAATAGATATAGTGATATAGTTGCATGGGCTTATGAAGACCTAAAGGTATTTGACCCAAACATTTCCCAACATAATATTGAGCTAGACCGAGATGCTAAACCCTTAAGACAAAAACAAATACCTATCAATCCTAAAATTTATCCTATTATGAAGAAGTAATTGACCAAATTAATAGAGGCTAGAGTAATATTTCCCATCAAAATTCTTCATGGGTGGTGAACGTAGTCCCTATCAGGAAGAATAATGAGGAAATATGGCTTTGTGTGGATTTTAGAGACCTGAATAGGGCCTCTTTAAAGGATCACTATCCCCTTCCTTCTATGAAGTATCTTTTGTAGAGGATTAGTGGTTCAAAAAGGTTTCTTTCTTGGATGGTTGTTTAGGCTACAATCAAATTCTAGTTCAAGAATATGATCAACACAAGACAACCTTTACTAAAAAATGGGGTATCTATGCTTATTTCAAGATGCCTTTTACGTTAACCAATGCAGGAGCCTAATTTTAGAGAGCCATGGACATGGAATTTCAAGGTGTATTTAGATAGTTTGTACTAGTCTACTTGGATTGTATCACAATGTGTTTAAAACATGTAAAGGACAATTTTAGCCATCTTGAATAAGGTTTTTAGAAAGGTAGGGAATATGGTATTTCCCTAAATCCAATAAAATGCATCTTTGCCATTGACCAGGGAAAAATTCTTAGACATGTTGTTTCAAAGGATTTCCTAGTTATTTATCCTCTAAGAGTAAAATACATCCTAGCCATCCCACTCCCTAGTCACAAGAAAGGATTATAGAGCTTCTTGGGTATAATTAATTTTGAGAGAAAATTCATCTAAGACCTTATTGCTTTGGTAAAGCCTCTCACCTCCATGGTTAATAAAATTATGGTATTCAAATGGACCAAAGAAGTCAAGGATATATTTGAGACCATTAAACAAGATATTTCTCAGGATCCTACCCTTATCAATCCCAATTATGACAAGGATTTTACTCTTTGCATCTTTGGAAGTGAAGCAAGTATAAATGTTTTCCTAAACTAGCTAAACAATGAAGATTTGGAGCAACCAATTGCTTTCTTCAATGAAGGGCTCAAGGAATATGAGGTTAAATACAAATTTGTTGAAAAGTAGGTTCTTACCACCATTAGGGCATTGAATAAATTTAGGCATATTTCTAAAAATAAGATCTCGTTGATGGTCCCTCATGTCAGCATCAAAGAATTTATGTTAAGCAAATATATTAGTGACAGAAGAGTTGGATGGATTACCAAGGTGATGGAATATGATGTTGATATTAAGGTCACCAAGCTTGTGAGAGGAAAAGGATTGTGTCAATATCTTGTCTCATCTTTTGAAATACCTTTAGAGACTTCCCTTGTGTTGTAGTAACCCTAAGCATCAAATGCAAACATTTAAGGTAGTTGGGTGAATAACATGTCCATATTCTTGCAAGAAATAAGATACCCTCTAGGTTTGAAGAGGACCAAAAGGAGGCATTTCAGGTTGTAGTCCATTCCCTATGTCATTGTGAATGGTATACTTTTCAAAAGAGACTTCAATGGGGTCTTATTAAGATGCACAAATGTAACATAGAAAAATGGGACCCTAAGTTTAATGTCTAAACCTAAGATTTTTTTTGCTCATTTTTTAGAGGTACATTAGGATACAAATCAACAAGCTTATAATATTGAATTTCAACCATAAAGTTGAGTCAATAAGATCTAGATATAATCCTTTTGAGCCTTGGAAATGGACTAGAATTGGATTTCTCTGATTGAACTAATTAGACTATGCTCCCTAATATGAAAATTCTGAAATTCCAACAATTGATAGATTGAAATAGAGATTTTTAGGTAGATCTAGGAAGGGTAAAACATTGTATACCTATCCTCAAAACTTGGAAATGGGATGAAAAGGAGGAAAAATTCACCCAAGGGCATTTGAGTACTTGTATGCCTTTTATGAAATTGAAACCTTAAACTTGTAGCTCTTTGTCTGCTCTTTGATGTCGACCCTGCAAACTTCCATCTTCGAATCTGAACCTATAATAAAACTACAAAAGAGGGGGTTGCTATATAATATTTTTCCTCAATCAAACCCTTATTTTTTAATTTCTACCTCCATAATAGCCAATAAAATTGATTGATAATAGTGTATGTTCCCTAAACTTAAGTGCATATAAGGTTATTGTGAGCTAAACATACATAAAATACTACTCAAATGTGTTAGAGAAGGATTCCTATATCAAAATGACAAGATTTACCTAAGAGGAAGTCAAAACACACTAATGAAATCAACATAATGATACCTTTCTTTAGGCTAGAAGTAGGATGAAGCTTGAAGATGAGAATAGATAGGAAGAAAGTCATTAGGTTGAAGGAAATGGCCAAATTTATCTCCCAAACCTACAATCCATCAAGCTCTTCTATTGGCATCAATCTTAAATCATGACATAAAATTTGATCAAATATGTAAATAATATTGAAAACTTGGAAATTCAAATGTATGTGGTGGAATGTAATGATCTCTTGTATCTCTTTTCTTCTTGTATTGATTTCTAGTTTCAAATTATGAAAAGACTAGGTATTTATAGGCATTTCTCTAATTTCTTGAAAATTAAATCCTGACAGTTGACCTTTGCAAGTTAAATTTTGAATATTAATCGCCGATATATTAAAATTTGAATTCTAATAAAATAGGGGGACTTAGATGCCCAAGGGTGTCCCGATTCTAGCCCTATTTTCCAAGAAATAGGTTGTTGGCGGTAAGACCTTAAATGATTGCATTTGTTCAATTCTTGTAATTTCTTAGAAAATGATAAAATAGGCCTTAGAATGCATAATTTAGGAGATTATGGCCTAATTAGGAGGTGTTACAAATGTATAAATGCAAGGGTCACTAGTTCAAACCAAGCATGAAATTGTACTATCACCTACAAGGGAGTATAATTTTTGATGTTGCATTAATCTCCCACTTAGTGTCCATATGACACTATGTGAATATTGTTAGGGTTAGAAGGCAGATATTTAACAAGTTAAAATGCAGATTTGAACAATAAAATAGAGTAATAAAACACACATAGAAGACAACACAGAGAATTTAACATGGTTCACCCAATCTAGGCTACATCCACAAAACCGTAGCCATCCAATGATTTTATTATCCAGTGCAAAACCTATTACAATATTGTGAATAATGCCATACTACAACTCTTCATCCCAACCACTTATAACAAGCTTTTAGAAGCTTCCAAAAAATTAGGGTTTACAAAGTCGGCCTTTTTCTTTTTCAGTATATGAAGAGTGTACAATACTAAAAAATGTACAATATAGCATGATCAGTCGCCACATACCAACAAATATGCAAGTTAAAGTACCAAAATTAAATCATGTTGTAAAGAAAGGATACTTATTATGAATCATCCATGAATGGGAGAATAAAGCCCCCAATGTAGTCATCTACAAAACCACAATGTTAGGAACCACATCCTACAAACTGATTTCTTAGATATTCAAAAATTATCTTATACTTGCAAACAACTATGTCAACTTCTAGGGAGAATCAAATTTGAGTGTAGATGTATGCCCCCTTGACCCTAATTTATTTATGGAGGTAGAATCTAGGTAGCAATCTAATCATGTCGAATTGCAAATCTTGGTGATGGAAATTCTTATGACAGTATCATCAAATAACAACACCAACTATCAAAACATATTAGATATGATGGAGGATGAAACTATAAATTCAATGTAACATGGTATAAAAATTGGAGTTCGTTAGCCCCCACTATGGTGAATTGAATGAAATATGTTGGTACTAAATTTAACTATATGTTAGTGCAAACTCACCTTTTTGAACATCATTTCCACTTTTATTGTTTGAAGGCTTAGAGAGAGATACCATTTCACTGAGGAGTGAGGATATTGAGCCAATGATTGTACCAGCATGTGAGACACAAGATCTTACAAGAAAATGTTGCACGAGGCATAGTGGCAAAAAAAGGTGAGTTTCTTGTTACTTTTCCTTGTAATTTGTTTCATTGTTTTATATTGTTTTGATGTTTTTTTCAAAATAAATAGAATCCTTGTCCAAACTAGGCCATAGTGTCCACTTTGGTTGTCTATCCCAAAATGGCACCTCTTTCCTACGATGGCGCCTTTGTCCCAAAATGGCACCTATGTCTTGATTCAAATTTGATATATTTTTTTGTTGATTGATAACTAAGTTTAATGTGTAATTGATGATTCCCTATGTTTCTTACGTGTCTCACCATATGCTTGATAGCACTTAGGAGGACCAATATTCTCATTTATTTAAGAGAAGGTCACATAAATTTTGTAGGAGGAGGAGCATCTTTTGTGTACCACTAGACTGTACTAGATATATCTTAAGCCACCCATGAGATATCATGATGCTATGTTGATGGTAGTCATTGAGTGGTGGAACTTAGATTCTTCCACCTTTTTTCCCAACAAGGGAGATGATAGTTACACTTGAGGATGTGAACTGAATCTTTAGGATTCTCATGCAAGGTGAGACTATGAAATTTGATGAGATTTGGACCCCTCGAGACATGAGGAGGGATGTATATTATTGCACTGACTGTCATATAGAGTATGATTCTAGGGGACATATGGAGATTAAGTAGCTTTTGTATTATACTATACCACTGATTTAGTGGATCATGTGCATTATCATTTCCTTAGCCATGGCACCCGATGGACAAGGTGCACACCTTAATGGGGGACTAGTTCATATGATGTGGAAAATGGAGGAGCGTCAGATAGTGTATGCTTGGGGATAGAGCATGTTAGCGAATTTATATTATGATCTTGCTCACTTTATCTATCAAGAGAGTCACAACATTATAATTTGTACTCTATTTCAAGTGTAGTCCTTTGAGCACATCACATGTACTAGGTCCACTGGATTCCCCATAGCAACCCCTTACAATTATTCGTAAGTCTTTTATTACACACTTAAGTGAGACTAGTAGTACATAGATCTATTGTACTAGAGAGTCAAATTTGATCATCTAGAAGATAATGGCATTGTATGGAGACCATATAGGACTCTACAAAAATGGCCAAGTCTAACACAACATTTATCTAGGATGTAGCATGATAGGTTATTGGTTGGGTGACATGACTATATCAATATGTTGTTTTACTATGATTGTGTGATGAGACAGTTCAACTAGCTCCAGACAACACCTAGCCCATGAACCACATATCTGAGATCTACAATAATGGTGCTAAAACACAAGACATTCATTTTCCCACACTCATAAATTTCACCTATAGTGACATAGAGGATGACAAGTAAGATTTGCATCCAACATCTAATGAGGATGATGTTGTCACAATGGCTACATATGATAGGTGGTGGAGGATAGCATGACCTGAGTGAGTCTTCTTTGAAGATCATCCCATAGGTGATTTTGAGCCTTGGCCACATTAGGTTGGGGATGATGTAGAAAGAGAGGATGAGTAAATTATTTGATGATGTAGATGATTTGGAGGAGAAGGATCAATTTCATCAAGAGAGGATCTCTAGGAGCCAACAGAGGCTAGAGATGCCCTCGAGGAGAGAGCTATATCTCATCCTATGACTCTAGAGTGGATACAATCCCATGAGTGTGGAGGGAGAAAACATGCAATTCCTTCCACATCACCAAAGTCTCAAGGGAGTCTTGATATAACACCCATAGTGTCCTATCGAGATCCTGATTGGTGAGCTACTAATCCAAGTGATGATATGTTAATTATTTATGTTATTAACTTTCTTATGCTTATATATGCTATATCTTGTTTTGATATATTTTATGTTTTCTTTGTTATAGTTGGCATGCAATATTGGTTTGACTTTTTCAGTCGATTCACTACATACATGGTTCCACCTATGCCCCCACACCAACCGATATCGGTCAATCATAGGCCATTTCTGAGTATAGGGTGCCATATTGACTTGTTTAAGCCCCTATCATGGTGGAGGACATCCTATGATAATTAAATGAGGACCATTGATGATGTTAGAGCTAAAAATGAGGAGTTTTGAGCTAGAGAGGAGAACATGAGAGCTACCTATGAGGAGCTCAAAGTTACACACAAGGATATTAGGGCTACACATGAGGAGCTTAGAGCCACTCAAATTCCTACCAAGAGTGAGGTAGAGGCCTCCCTATAGGAGGAATGGAGTAGGGTACAAGAAAAAAGAGATTAGATCGAGAAAGAGTGCATCACAACACTTATACGTGAGGCTAAAAAAGTAGGCTAGTTATAGGTTCTACAAGAGAATATTAGCTCTAGAAGATATTCTTGATCCATCATCTCACAATGGGCACCACCACCAGGCCTTGAGGATTTTGGTAGTTATAAACCTACTTAGATATATTTTGTTATTACATACCACATTGTGGTGACCCTAATGTATATTAACTTTATGATCTATATATGAGCAAGTTTCTATTTCTATAAGTTATGCATTTTTATATTTTTTAAATTAGACTGCAATGTTATCTATTAAACAATCTTAATTAGATTATTTAATAAATGTTTTTTGTGATCTAATTTCTATTTGATGAATGCAATCTAATTAAATACTTATGTCTACTTATGTGCTACATTTTTGGTTAAGTGTAATAATGTTTTTGATTGATTAAGAAGGGAAAGGGCCTTGATCCCTTATAGAAACAACAAAATAGTCTAGGGAAACAACACCCAGACAAAATAGAAAAATAGAGGAGATAACAAAATTAGAAACAACAACACATATCCTCACCAAAGCCAATCAAAAACACATCAACCGACACTGATAAAATCAAAACATATACACCTATCCAATAGCCAGTAAATTTTTAACCAAACCATATTATCATCAACCCATAAAACTAAATAAGGTAGGTATAACCTATCATAAGTTCCCACCAAGTCAATAATCCTCAAATCAAAATTATAGAGTAAATTAACATAGTTCAGGCTTATCAAGCCATTATCCAAAAATAACCTAAGAAGGATACCAAAAAACCAGTTAAAAAAAGACATGAAAAAGTAGAACCAAACATAGAACAGAGGACTAAGCTTCCTCAATTAGGCTCCAAGCCATCTTCAAGTCTCCCACCATTTCCTCGAGCCTATCCTTGGTCTCCATCTTCCTAGACCGATTGAATTTGTCCCTATTTCCTATTTTACTCTGCTGCTTTTTTATTTTTCCCTATCCAGATATAGTTTCCATCATCGCCATTTTCATTACACTATCCATAACCCTATAGAAATTTCATACTTCCTCCTCAATAACTTGAAACCTATTTGAGTTTTCTTCTTTTTGCAGCATCCTTTCAAGTAGCTCTATCCTCTCTTCCAACATTTCCATTCTTTTCTTGACAACATTTGTTTCCTTTTCTTTTAGATTATCAACATTGCAAGGGGTCTCAATATTAATTTTAGTATCCTCCAAGTTGATAGGGGATTCATTCATGTTTTACTTTCCTTTTTCCATGCTTTTCTCCTCCTCCACATCATGCTCCTCCTATTTATTATTACCAACTTCCTCTTCTTGACTTGAATCCTCAATATCCTCAAAACCCAACACCTCTTCCTCTAATTTTCCACCTTCACTTAAATTGTCAGGCACATACCCTTGCAATCCTCTTCCCTTTTTTCTTCTTGGTATCCCTAGGAACCATTTTCTTGTCATCAAAAATTTGTTTTCTTGCTAGCATACAAACCTTTAGACATAGCCAAAGCAAGATAGATTGACCTACGACCTACGGGGGTAATGGAACCACTTTTTGGGCTTATATCATGATCATCCAAAATTATTTCTATGGTATTTTTAGATCCAAGTTCTTTTATCGAAAATTTTCTTTTCTTATTGGCGGCTAAAGGGAGGGGAGCAATATTGCATTTTGCAAGGTTAATTTTAAGGAGTGTCATCCATGAGGGGTCCACAACTTTAGGAGAAGGGTTCATGTTGGTTTTTGTTTTTCTCAGGGGAGTGGGTCAACTTTCCAAATTTTTAATTTTAACTAAGCTTTTAGGGTCAGGTTGTTCTCAATCAGATTGTGAAAGGTGTTCATTTGCAAGGTGGTAGCAAGGACATACTTGCAAATAGCTCTAATCAAACCCTAATGCAGGGATGTGTTAGCACCATGATTCAATCTTTGTTTCAAGGATAAGAGGAGGAAAAAAGGAAGGTTTATTTTTTCCAAATGCCTAATATGGTTTAGGATGGGAAAATGGTACCCATGCACTGGCTCGAATCAACCCTCTAAAGTAAAGTATTTCATAAAAAATAACAAAAATTGTTGTAAGGAGGCGGGAGCAACAACTTGGAGTATTTATTTCAAAATCTTTGAGCTTTTCTTTGGATTCAAAAAATTTATCAATATAGGTCTCGTAATTACCCATACTCACCTTGGCAATTTTCTTTCCTTCATCATTGAGACCCATGGCTTTAGCTATTAGCTTAGCATCCATAGTGAAATGGATCCCACCCAACTCAACCTCACCATCCTTCCATGCATTAGAGAACTTAGAGCTAAGCTCCTCATTATAGCCCTCCATGGCTTCAAAGTATGGGGTAAAGCTAGCACATTCAAAGAGGATCCATAGCTCAACATTCTGCCTCAAGGAGTTATGTTTTCTTGGCCCAGTTCTCTTTCTAGGACCTCCCATTGCTTCCTCCCTAGTAAGATATTCCTTGTATAGAAGTAGATAATCCACACTTAGACCCTTCTCATCCTCAATAGAAACCACCATGAGTTCAAAATTTTCAATTTTGATAGTAACTTGGGGGTTTTTCATTTGGAGTAGTGACGGCTCAAAACTTCTAGTGATAATTTTAAAAAGATCATGTTGTTCACTCAAAAATAATTTACACCTTCCAAACCAACCTTTATTGGAAATGATGGCACCCCATCCATCAATACATGTACTTAATATTTCTTGGTTATCCTCAATTTTGTCACCACTAGCACATGTGAAAACGTCTTGTTGATAATCCTTTACAATATTTTTAGGGGTTTGGGCAGTTAGCATTATTACATGATGTATAAAAAATATCCTTTCCTTTTTTATTATTACACGGGACTTCTAAATGATCATTTATTTCCATCTTATTTCTAATATACTGCTATAGATTTATCGTACTCCTATCATTATTAGAGTACCCCAAATCCTTATTCACCTAATTACCCGTCTTCAATATGATTAGGGTAATAATTCTCATGAAAACTTGGTAACTATATGAGTACTCCATCATCCCTAAATTATTTCTATCCATGTAGGATTACTTAAAATCCTATATTTATATTTTGATATAATCTCCTTGATCTAACTTGGAAATTGGGAAAAGTTCCAATACTGCCACCCAAATTGTCAAAGGTAAATATTTTCAATTGCATTAGCAGCCATATTCCCCTCCCTAAAAACATGGCCAATCTTATACTTTTGAAAGGTTTCAATCATCTTTCTACAATCATCAAGGATTTCCTTTAATTCCCATGGTGCATCAGCCAAACTATTTAAATAGTCTATTATTAGCTTGGAGTCACCTTCAACTTAAACTTTTAGAACCTTTTTCTTTCAAATAATTTATTCTCGCTCATTCCTTTTTAGCCTCTGCCATGTTTTTGTAGCAGTTTCTAGTCCTTTGCTAAAACTAGAAACAAAATTACCTAGATGATCTCTAATTATTCCTCTTGCTCTTGCCAGAACAATATTCCCCTTCGAGCACTCGTCAAAATTACACTTTATCCATCCTAGCTCTGGAGGTATCTAGATAGTGCTCCTTCTAATAAGTTGTTTCACCCAGATAATATTGGTTAAGTCTTGTGATATATCCCATAGTTTCTTAATTTATAGCTCCTTTTAGGAAGGCATCTTCTTGGAAGGAGCATACTTACAGTTATCAATGTTTTATTATATCTACTTCCTTATTAACATACACAACTCTTGATTGTTCTTAGTTGCATCTCTGAAAGCTCTATTGTTTCGTTCTTTCCACAACCCCCAATTGAGGAACAAGGGAACCTTCCTCTAGAGATCCATAATAATATTGTGGGACTAGGGACAAACATTCCAACCATCAATAAACACTTTAACTGAAGGAGGAAAGACCCACTCAATTATTAGATTCCTCATGAAAAAAGACCAAACCTCCTATGAATGGACATTGAAACATCATATGCATGATGGTTTATTCAGCTTCATTACAAAGATAGCATTTATTGACTAATTATAATCCTTTTTTCTTAAGATTATCAATTGTGAGAATCTTGCCATGAGCTACTATCCACCAAAAGCAATTAATCTTTGGTATTAAATTTTTACTCTAGACCATATTCCAATTAAAGTCCCCCTTTTGGATCAGCTATTTTTCCAAAACTTCATATAGTGATTTGATAGAAACTCTCCTAGAAGGAAATTTATTCCATATCCACTCATCATCCCTATCCTTAGAGAAAAGATTAGATTCACCAATCTGTTGTAGAAGGATATCCAAACCAACATCCCAATTGTATTGTCTTCCCCCTAAGAATAAAATTATTGAAATGGTTTTTAAAATTAATCCATTTTTGCCTCAAACCATCCCAATTAATATAATTAGTGACCTTTTTTCCAATAGTTCTTTTCATTCTAATTTTAATTTGTTGGAGATTTTTCCCAACATAGCTTAACAACTTTCCTTTTCAACCAGCTAGTTTCTTTTGGATATTTTCAATAATATTTTTACTATAATTACTATGATTTTTTCTAGAAATTAGAGGAAGACCAAGGTAGATGGTTGGTAGATCATCTTTGTGGCAACCAATAATGCTTAAACTCTATCTTTTTATTTCTTAGGCAGTATTGAAGAAATAGATCTTACTTTTTTTATAGTTGATATATTAGCCCGAAACTTTAGCATATTTATCCAAGATATATTTTCATTGTCTAGATTTCAGAACTAAAGCCTCCCCTAGAAGAATAGATTCATCCACAATTTTTTGGTGAGAGGCCAGAGGGATAGAGGAAGCAACTTTGAACCCTTTCAGTTTATTGTTTATAAGTTGTTTCTAAAAATTTCATCCCAAAGCTTCCACCATAATACCAAAAAGGTAAGGGGACAAGGGATCACCCTATATCAAGCCTCTACCATGAGAGAATAAGCCTTTAGGCACCCCATTAACTAGGACCAAGTACTTAGGAGTAGTAACACAAGATATGATTAAGTTTAGAAAATTTCCCTTGAAGCCAATTTTTTTTAACACAACAATTAGGAAAGGCTATGAGACACGATCATAAGCCTTGGAAATATCAACTTTCACAACCATACCTTGCTTCTTCCTTAGGTCCATAGAATGTAGCACCTCATGAGTGTAAATAGCAACATCCAAGATATATATTCCTTGAACAAAACCCTTCTGATTAACTACTATCATTTTATTTAGAACCAACTTTAATCTATTGACCATTATTTTAGAGAATATCTTATAATTAGTGTTGCACAATATGACTGGTCTAAAATCATTCATGGATGAGGCTTCTTCTGATTTAGGGATAAGCACTATAAAAGTAGCATTTAGCTAATTTAGAAGTCTACGAGACCTGAAAAAATCTGTAGCAGCTTTAAAAAGGTCAGTTTAAACAATATCCTAGAAATACCTAAAGAAAATAGGAGGAAATTCATCATGCCTCGAGGCCTTATAAGCACCAAAGGAGAAAACCGCCTCTTTTACTTCTTGGAGAGAAACAAATTTAGACATCTCTTTCAAATCCTATTACAAAATGACTTGTGGAAACACCTGCATAACATCTTTTAGCTCCTCTTTATCAATTCCAGTCAATTGTTGGAAGTTTGAAAAGAAAGACACTACCTCATTAGAAATTTCATCCTCCCCATATAGATTTATCCCATTGCTAGATTTTAGAGATCTAATCTTGTTTCTAAATTTGTGTTTTAGGGTAAATTCATGAAAAAAATCATATTTCTATCACCTTCTATCAACCATTGCATCCTTGATTTTTGTTTCCAAAAAACCTCTTATTTTTTATTCATTTTGAACCATTGAGACCTTAAGTCCATTTCTTGATTACAAATATTTTCATCAATATTACCCAGCTCCATCAGATCTCGAATCATTTTAATTTTTAAACTTAGCTCTTTTTTATAGTGAAAATGTTCCCAAATGAGTATTTATTCCATCCCTTAACACTATTTTAACTTTCTTTAGTTTCTAATCTAAACAAAACATGGGAGTACCACTACAAGGAGCATTCCACCAACCTTCAACAAGGGTTCTGAAGTTCAGATGGTGAGACCACATTATTTTATACCTGAATGGAAAAGGTCCTTTCACCACTTTATCATCCCACTCAAGAAGCAGAGCACTATGATCCAAGCCGGTTCTTGGAAGAGTAGTAAGGGATAGGTCTTGTAAAAAGGTCTAATTCAAAGAGATAAGGAAATGGTCTAGTTTCACTTGGATTAAATGATTACCCTACCATCTATTACACCAAGTAAAAAGTGACCCATTCAAAGGGATATCCAAAAGATCCACTGAATTGATGAAGCCCGCCAAATCCAACATACCATCCGAGAAGTCCATAAGTCCTCCACACTTTTCTAAAGGAAACATGGGAGAGTTAAAATCCCCTCCCAAAAACCAAAACTCCTCCTTTCTATTATTTATAATTCCTTCAAGCATATTCCAAATATTTAGTCTATCCGGCAAGAATTAGGGCCATAAATATTAACCAGATTCCATTTAACAAAAGTACTAACATCTTCCATAGAAACCATCAAATAGTTTCTGCTACTAAAACCCAATACACCAAATAGTCTAGTTGAACTCTAACAAGTCACTAGACTTCTAACAAGTCACTATTCCCTCCAAAGCTCCATCAACATCCCTATCCTCAAATTTAGTACTAGGCCAGAGCCATTTAATCACTTTTTCAAAATTCTCCTTTTTCATTTTCATTTCCTAGATTAGAAGAACATCCAGTTTGATATTTTCAAAACAAGCTTTTAACAAATGATATTTAGAGGGGCCATTAAGTCCCCTAATATTCCATGGAATTATACACATTGGAAAAAAGAGAGTAGAAGTATCACCTTGATACTACTAAAAAAGGGGAACAACCCCCCTACTTCTTTCTAGATTTGTTTCCTACAAGAGAGTCAAGAGTTCTCTGTTTTCCTGAAGAAACATCCCTCGCAGTATCTTTGTTTCTTGTTTGTTTTAACAATGGTCTGCCCACTTTATTACATCCTCCCACATTTGGATTATTCTTCTTTCTTGATTTTGTATTTTCTTGGTTCCAATCGTAATCCTCCACACCATCTTTTTTGGGGAGCAGAGGGTATCTTCAGACTCTTTTTATCTTTAATACTTTTATCCTTTTCTTGTTTAGCCTTTAGCATTTGATCCATCACCCGACCAATAACCAATGATTGCTTAGGGGAGGACACCAAATCCTAAACCTTCTAAGTATCTATCTCTCATTCCTTTAGTTTTTCCATGTTTTCTTTTTGGAGTACTAAAACGACTCCCTCCACTTCTTGTGACAAAATCTACATACTATTTAACATAAGTTTATAGTCAAGCATTTCAATAACACATCAAGGATTCAAATCACTCCCCACAAAAGGGGGGATTCCTTTCACCCATAGCATTAAGGACAACCATTTGTAATTTGTCAAGAATGGTATTTTCCACCAAGAAAAACACCTTGTCCTTGACAAAGATGACCTAGGAAGACACTATCTCCTTACCAGGAAACAACAAACCAAAAGAGGAGCAAGGGGTGGTAGGTTCCTTCGATAAAACCTTAGGAGAAAAATTTTTATAAGGAGATTTAAGAAACAACCCTTGTTGGTTATTATTGAGTTCCAAAGGAAGCTTTTTACATGCATCTTGCAAGTGGCCAAACTTATTGCAGCGTTGACAATAAACATTGGCATTTTCATATTGCATAGGTTGAACCCATCTACCAAACTTTGATTTAAGGGTCACTGTGGTTGGGAGGCCTATGTTGACTACAAAATTCACACAAATTCTAGCATAGACCAGTCATGTCTTAAGTTGGGTTACTTTGTCCATAGTCAAAAGGTTACCAAAGGAATCAACAATTCCTTTAAAAACTTTTGGTTCCAAAATTCCAAAGGTAAACCTGGGAGATTAACCTATGTTGGAACTACCTTACCAATGTCTTTTGAGGCATCAAACCCTGGTTTCCACTTACTCAGAGACAGAATATTCTTAAATCCTCTATCAAAGGCCATGGTCCTCACATAATAACTTTTATCATATCTTCAGGGATAACAAAGCTAAAAAAATAAAATTTTAGGCATGGCATAAATAGAGACACTAACCTTGAGATTGCAAGTTTCAGAGGCCCACTTTCGTACCTGATCGATATTCAGGAAGGAAGCAAAGAATTTCCCTACTAGGGATAGCTTCAAGCCCCCAATAGCACATCAGGGACATCCACTTTATCACCTTCCATAGTAAAAAAAGAAAACAAACAATTCGGTGAAGCATTTTTCAAGACCTTATCTCCAACAAGCTTATCCACGTAGGAATCTAGGTCCTCCCTAGCCAGAAAAGCATCTTTATTCAGGGAGTTTGAAACGGGAGATTTAGCAAGTATACTTTTAAACCCCCTGCAAGCAAGGAAGAGGAGGAAAATCTGCTAGAAGGAGTAGAATGCATAGGTGGGGGAGCCCCATTGGGGCCCCCACCATGTTGGATCATCAATAATCATAGGAAATATATAAATTTGAAAATTACAGGCATGTGTGTAATTGATTAGGTCATTTGTTGATATTAAGTGTAATAATGTTAAACTAGATGCCCTTATGATATAATTTTAAAATTAAATACAATATAATGATATAATTTAACACAACAAACACACTATTGAATAGTGTGCACAAATAAGTAATAATCCAAATGAATGAATAATTACCTATAATAATTTAAGACAAAAAATATTTGTCAAGAATGAAGCAATGTGGGATAAGACATAAACTATCTTCTTAAGCTAACTATTGGTGTAGGTTTTTTAATATATATTTTTCCTACACATTATTAAGCATACTTAGGTTATATGAGACATGGTTTATGTGAGGACATGTGGTGTAATCCATCAATTAAATGTGTCGCTCTCACCCACACTTGGGTGGTTGAGTCTCACACCCTCTTTTGGAATCTTATGCCACCTCACAAAACCACTCTCTTGTCTCTTTCTGAGTCGGTTATGCCACCTATTTGGAATTTTCCAAGTAGGCATAACTCCCACCTAATTTGGTTATTTGGGATTTATCACCCCTCTTGGAATTATATGCCCATATTATGCTATATAATCAACACTTACCTCTCTCTCCTATCTAGTTCAGATGAGATCATATCAACACAATCAGTTCAAGGGAGTATTGATGCATATTGTACCATTTTGAGTGTGATAATATCATCATTCAATTATTGCACCATATTCCACCATTTCATCCTCTTCCTGCTCTCGTGCAGAAGGTTAATTTTGGTTTTGTAGGTGATCTTGGGTGCTCGAGTTCATCAACAACTCTTACATGGTATCAAAGTGTTGAGATCTATAGACCCCTTCTCGAATTTGGGAGAAATTCAGCATTCAACTTTTGTTGGATGCATTTTCAGTGAAAATGGACATCGCCATTGAGTCCGGAAGGCTGTGTGGATGAATTTTGATATAAAACACTATATTTTGGCTCCCGAAAATTTTTGACCAATTTTGGAGGGCTTGAGGAATCTTTGACCAAAATATTTCATACTGTTCGTATGGAATCCGTATGGTCTGGGGATTTTCCCCTGTCCAGTACCTACATAGAGTAACCCATCACCGTACCATTAATTTGCAGAAAATATATTTTTTTTAAATCTTTTTCTTTTAAAATCTCTTTCCTTGTAATTAGAGGGTAAGGTGAGGGCCCACGTGGCTAAATTTTTATTTTTTTAAGTTTTCTTAAAGAAAATTTTCAAACAAACTTTATTAGAAATTTTGAAAACTTGAAAAATAAAATATAAAATCTAGAAAATGACCTAGCACACCTACTAAATTTGGAGAATATTTAGCATCTTTGTTAAAATAGCATGAGTTTCAGATTTAGCAGGGTCTGCTAAATTTAGTAGAGGTGGCGGATTTGGCAAAGAGCTAAACTAATTAGTAGAATTCCAAATTTGATAGCATCTCCAAAGTTGGAAATATTATACTAAATATAGCAATGATGTAGTGTTGATGTCATCAATTGCATTTGGATTTTTGGACCCCCTCTTCATTGGAGTTTTTACTTTTGCACCCAATTTTCAAAGGCCTTTAACTCAATCATCCAAGCTCCATTTCTTGAGCAATTCTTTTTATTTGGGGTAGAATTTCACAAGCTTTGCAAAGGTGGAATTTTTTTTTTCCAAATTGATCTATATTTTCCAAAATATCAGTTTTCTAAGCAGATCTGAAGGACAGTTCTCATTTTTTGAAATTCAAATAGCTCTAACTTTCACATACTACCTCAGATCGACGTGATTCTTTTTTTGAAAGTTGATATTTTCCAAGTACTACACATTAGTGCTATTTTGAGGTTCTTATTTTGAGATTATTTTGTACTTCAGTATGTGGGTCCAATTTTGGACATTGTAAAACTCTAGTAATAACTCCAAAATTGTAAACACACTAATTATAAAGTGCCACCATCATATTTTTTTGGGGGGGATCATTGATTGAGTGAATTTTTGGGGGTGATCTTGTGGTGTTTTGATTGCTTTCATTTCTTTTGTTGTGTGTTAGTAAAATGGGAAAAATTCAAATTGAACTCCTAACTCTATATAACTATGAACATGGAAAAAATCAGTATGGAATTATCTAAGGGAAAAAGGTTGCACAGGCTATGTAAGAGAATCTCTTCCCGGACCTACTAATGTTGATGCTAAGACAAAATGGGAGATCAATCATGAGAGAGCTCTTGGTTATATTTGTTCATTAGTCTCTTTTGATTTATAATTACATCTTGAATCATGCAAAACACCTAAGGAGGCTCGCGAGACTCTTGAAAAATTGTATGGTAAAACTGATAAGATTAGGGGTTATCAGATTGATAATGATTTGATCAATCTTGATCCCAAAAAAATCGACCACATCCAAGACTATATCTCTAAGATTAATCAACTAAGAACACAACTAAAGGATTGCAATATCACTGAGGAGGATTTACAGTTGATTCTAAATATGTTATCCAAGCTTGGTCCTGAGTATTCAATGTATGTTTCTGGATTTCACACCAATAGGATTTCTATAGGAACTGCATATGTTGTGCCTACATTTGATGCATTTTCAGATCTTCTAATCCAAGAGGAAGCGAAGTTGATTCAAATTGTTCTCATCAAGGTTTCCAAGTCACAAGCTTTGGTCGAGAATTCACCAACAATGCAAGAGATCTACAATGTGGGACTCTCTAGTCTCTCTTCTCCTCTCTTGGGGGGAATTTTATCCTACGAGTTTTTTGTTTCTCATATTTTGAGAGTTTTAATCATTGTACATGGGTACATAGCATGGCCTTGTAGCTAGGACCCATCTTTGCATTGTTTCATCCTTTCACCCATCTAAACTATGCTTAAGGGGGGGTCTTGGTGTCATTTTTTTAATATTTATTTTTCCTACACATTATTAAGTATACTTAGGTTAAATGAGACATGGTTTATATGAGGACACATGGTGTAATTCATCGATTACATGTGTCTCTCTCACCCACACTTGGGTGGTTGAGTTTCACACACTCTTTTGGCCTCTTATGCCACCTCACAAAACCATTCTCTTATCTCTTTTTGAGTAGGTTATGCCACCTATTTGGCATTTTCAAAGTAGGCATAACTCCCACCTAAATTTTCTGTTTGGGAGTTATTACAACTCTTAGAATTATATGCCCATATTATGCTATATAATCAACACTCACCTCTCCCTCCCATCTAGTTCAAATGAGTTCATATCAACTCAATCAGTTCAAGGGAGTGTTGATGCATATTGTATCATTTTAAGTGTGATAATATCATTATTTAGTTTTTGCACCATATTCTAGCATTTCATCATCTTATTGCTCTTGTGTAGAAGGTTAATTTTGGTTTTTTGGGTGATCCTGGACGATTGAGTTCATCAGCAACTCTTACACTAACTATTGAATGCACAAGACAACTGAGGGGGTGAATAAGTTGTACATTAAAACATCAAAAACCTCATTAATATTCAGACCTACATCAACTTTATTAATCTTTAATCTATTAGAATTATGTACCATGAAAGAAAATAATAGAAACTCAAACACATCAACACCATGTACAATAGAACACCAGATATACATGGAAAACCCAAGAAGGGATAAACCACTATGAGGACTAGCTCACAATATAAAATAATTGTAACACCAAATACAATAGGCTCACTATCAGAGGGCTCACTACTAATGGCTCATTGCTAGATTATAGAAAAGAAGAAAGAATATTGTTACAATTATAGAAAACCCAAGAAGGGATAAACCACTATGAGGACTAGCTCACAATATAAAATAATTGTAACACCAAATACAATAGGCTCACTATCAGAGGGCTCACTACCAATGGCTCATTGCTAGATTATAGAAAAGAAGAAAGAATATTGTTACAATTAGAAATCCATCTCAATGCAATAGGAAATTCAACCACAACATCACTGACACCTTTGCATCCTTTCTTAAGATTGTACACACCTTCTACTCACTGCTTCCAGTAGTCTAACACAGTAAAGCTCACACTATATTTCATATTTTCGCACTCTACAACTTTGTACTTCACATTGCACACATCACATACATCTACACTCTCATTCTCCAACTTATTTATATCATCCTCAACCTTGAAAATATTCTCCAAGGTCGACTATGCACCTCAACTATACAAATTTAAATCAGGTCAGCATCAAAACATTCCCATGGTGGAAAGGAATGAAGTTGAACCACATCACACCTTAACTCATACCTAAATCCACATATACACACCACATCACACTACCACAAACACCAAAGAAAATAAAAATTTAAGTACACACATCCTTTGATCCAATAAAAACTTGAGAACAACAAATATCACTTGAACACAATTTAGAATATTTCATAAACACCCTAAAATCCAACAAGTTCCTTCAAAACAACTTTCACTTGAAGAACATACTCATCATGTACAACTAGTTAACCTTCTACACACTGTAACTCAAGAAACCAATTTGCATAGCACCAAATCACAAACAATTTCAACTGAATATAGATATGAGCATTATGATAAAACTCCTAGATCCACAAGACCTAAAACCATACTATGGATAAATGTGAAGCAAAACCATTTATCCTAGACAACACTACACACACAGTCCACACACTAGTGAACACAACTTTTTCTGCACAATGATTCAAAACAAGAAAATTTAGATATAACACCTCTCAACACCTATGATAAATATATCTAAACTAGACAAGTATATCTTCAATATAGAATAAATGCAGAGCAAAACTAGAAGACTACTCTATATACTCGAACACCTCTCAACCATACTATTTTATTTTTTATTCAAATTTTCTCAAATTCACTTGGAAACCAATCACCAAAAACATGTTATCATCATCTACAACACTTTCTCATCACAAACAAGCCATCTACAACATGTAAAATCAACCATACACATTCTTATCAAAGAAACACTAGAGGTTGATACTAGTGATACTACTAATGACAACATAATACAACTAATTAAAACATCATTGAGATTGATATCAATGCAACAATATAGATCTATTGACATCAATGACAACAATAACTACTCATACTTGCAACAATATCCCCCTTTATCATTGATGGAAATGCATGATGTAGAAAACCATCAAAAACAAAAACAACAACTCTGATCACCAACACATATTTCACATTAGTGTGCACTACTCCATCCAACACATTCTCTTTCTCCCCCTTCATAAGGTTTTTTAGTTACCTCTCTCTCCTTTTTCAGCTTACTCTCTCCCCTTTGACATCAATGGAAAAGGGTAGCACACTTGCATCTCTCTCCCACTTAGATTGATATCTTTATTTTTCTTCCTTTTGACATCAATCATGCATATACCTATTCTTCCTTAGTTCTCACAACACTGCAACATCCTTTTTATTCTATTGCATGTTGTTTCCTTCACACCTTCTCTACATACCTACATATTCCACTTAGGAGTACACAACATGCTACACCAACCAACAACCACTTAACATATCCTTTGACATGGCTTGAAAAAGGACAACATCTACAATGAAAACACTTACTCCCCCTATCTACAACAACCAATAATTCCACTACCTACTCCCCTTGAGAGGTAGCCACCAACATCAGTCCAAAACAGGGAATGAATCTTGAGATACATTGTACTGATGCATATCCTTATGCATCTATTTCAAAGACAAAGGGGTAATTACCCCTAAATTCTCTCAAAGATACTCAAAAGTATCCTTAGGAAGATCCTTAATGAAAATATCAGCAACCTAATCCTTTATAGATACTCCAACTTCACTTCATTCTCTACAACCTTCTCTCTCAAAAAGTGATATTGGATTGAGATGTTTGGTCCTTTAATGCATTACTAGATTCTTTGAAATATTAATAACACTTGTATTATCACAAAAGATAGAAATTTGTTCATCATATATCAATTGATATCCTTCAAGGTTTCTTTCATCCACAACACTTGTGTATAGCAAGATGTTGTTACGATGTACTCTATCTTTGTAGTATATATTGATACTAAATCATGTGTCTTGCTTAGCCAAGACACCAGTTTACATTTAAGAGATAATGCATTACCACTTGTACTTTTCCTGTCATCCACACAACCTATCAAATCTACATCTATATAAGCACTCAAAAAAAATCAGTATCCTTTGGATACCACAAGCCATATTTCGAAGTTCCCTTCAAATATTTGAATATTCTCTTCACCGTTGCCACATGTGACTCTCTAGGATCTTGAAATCTAGCTAGAAGATAAATTGCATGCATGATATCTAGTCTAGTAGTAGTTAGGTATAGCAGTCCTCCAATTATTGATTTTCACTTGCTTTGATCAACCTTAGGGGATTCATCATTCTTACTCAACTTGCAACTAGTAATCATAGGAGTACATATCGGTTTAGATTCTTCCATTCCAATCTTCTTTAGTATTTCTTGGACATATTTTGACTATGAAATGAATATACCTTTTTCTATCTAGTTGATTTGTATTCCAAGGAATAAATTCCTCTCCCCAAACATTAACATTTCAAACTCATTATGCATCTTTTCTACAAATCTCTTGCACATAGCTTTATTTCCTCCAAAAATTATATCATCAACATACACAACCACAATCATAATTTTCAATCCTTTTCAAATTTGAAATAAAGATTACTATTTGTGGTACCTTTATTAAATCCTTGTTGTAACAAGTACCTATCCAACCTTGCATATTAGGAGCTTTCTTAAGCCCATATAGTTCCATCTTCAATCTGCAAACCATATCTGATTTTTCTAATAACTGTAATCATTTCAATCGTTCAATGTATACTTCTTCTAATTCACCATTCAAGAAAGAAAACTTCACATCCATTTGATAAACTCTAAAATCTTTGTGTTGTAAAATCCAAAAACATCATAATGGCTTCAATTCTTTCTATCGAAGCAAATGTCTCCTCAAAATCTATTCCTTCCACTTGTGAGTAGCCCTTACACACGAGCCTTTATTTTTTTCTAACAACTTCTTTATTCTCATTTAGTTTGTTCTAGAATACCCACTTAGCTCCAATCACATTCTTGTTTGCTGGTCTTGGGACAAGTTCTCAAGTCTGATTCTTCTCAATCTGTATTAGTTATTCTTCCATAGATCCAACACTCATCTTTGCGTGCTTCAATCACTATTTTAGGTTTAACTTTAGAAAGTAAACATAGATTCACCTATTCTTATGTCATAGCATCCTTTCTTTTGGTCAACACACCTTTGCTTTTTTCACCAATGATTTGATCCTTAGAATGATTCTTTTGCACATATTTAGGACTCTTAGGGATCCTTTTCAAAGCATCTTCCTCTTTAATCTGAACTTCTTTTTCCTTACTTTCATCTCTATCATTTTCCCTGCAAGAGGATTCATCTGATTCATATCCATCTATCATCACTGTGTTCTTATATATATCCTTGTCCACTTTGACACTTGCACTTTGAATAATATTTTTCAACCTTTTGTTGTAGCACCAGTAGCTTTGATTTTTGTAGAATATCCAAGGAATATACCTTCATCAAATCTTGTATCAAACTTTCTTAATTCTCTTCATCTCTTCTGATATAGCATTTTCTCCCAAACACTCTAAAATATTTGACAGTAAGAATCCTTCCATAACACAACTCAAGGATTCTTTGAACTATTTTCTCTTGCTTGTACTCTATTAAATATGTAGACTGTAGTATGAATTGCTTCTCTCCAGTAGACTTCTAGTAGGTTTGACTCTTTCATCATTGTTATTGTAGCTTATTCAATAGTCCTATTCTTTCTTTCAACCACTCCATTCTATAGAGGAGTCCTAGGGGCTGATAAATGCCTCTTTATTCTATAATTTTCATAAAAAATTATTAAACTCATGGAGGTGAACTCTCCACCTTTGTCAGACCTTAAGAATTTTATTTTCATATCTATTTCATTCTTAACCATGAATTTAAAAGCCTTAAACTTATCTAGAGATTTTTTCTTTTTCTTTTTTGAGAAAAGTAACTCAGTCATTCTAGAATAATCATCAATTAATAGCATGAAATACTTGTCACCTTGAAAAATTTTACTCCGGTAGGCCCACAAAGACCTATATGCACCAACTCCGAAGGTTTGGTAGTAGATTGTTCTTTGACTTTAAAATTTCTTCTAGCTTGCTTCCCAATTTGACATTCATTGTAGATAACATCAATAGGCTTTATAATTTTTGGAAGGTATCTCACAACTAGAACTGAATTGATTCACACTAGGCTATCAAAATTGATGTGACACATTATTCTATGTTGTATTCAAACTTCATTTATCTTTTCTTCTTTCAGCATCAACCATAGTTGTAGAGCCTTTTTTATTCTCACATCCATCATCCTGAAACATAAGATTATACCCTTTCCTACACATTTGTCCAAAACTCAAAAGGCTATGTCGCAAACCCTTAACATAAAGAACACCATTTGTATTATGCTTGTCATCAAAATTGGTTGAACCTTTTCCACATATCTTAGTAGATGTATCATCACCAGACTTAACAAGACCTCCTTCATCTTCTCAATTTTAACTAACTTACTTTTGTCACTGGTCATGTGATTTGAGAATCCACCCTCAATGATCCAGTATTTCTTCTCCTCTCTAGCATGAAAAGCAGTCACCATTGTCCTTTCAGCATTATGACCTATTTCTAGAGAATTTTCCTTCATACATTTCTCAAAGTTAGCAAAATTGGTTTCAAAATTTATAGCCATGATCAAGCATTCACTATCCTCATCATCCGCATAATCATATTCATCATTAGATATAATGGCATCTTCTATAACATAATAACTTCTCCTATTTGATTTACCTTTATTCTCCTTATTTCTATCAAATGAAGGTTTTTTTGGAAAAATTAAAGAATAATGACCTATCTTTCCACAACTAAAACATTTGAAAGGTAACTTACCTTTGTAATTTCTAGCATGCCTTTTATCATTCTCCTCACAAAGTTTTCTTATACATCATCAAGATCATGCTAATTTGATTCCTTAGTCTTTTTTGATTTTCCAACCCTAAAAGCAGCCTCATTCTCTCAATTAAAAAGTAGATAAAGCACCATACAACTGATCTCTAGTATATTTTCTTAAATCCTAAGCTTCCTTAATAGAGAAAAATTTATGACTATAAGTTTTAGGAAGAGTTCTCAATACCTTCTTTACCACTTCATCTTCATCAAGTTTTCTACCAAGACCTTTGATGAAATTGAAAACTTCATCCACCTTATGCATGTATCTTGTGATCATCTCTGACATCCACATGTTCTCAAACATGATCTTTAGATTATACATCTTTTCTTACTTGACCTTATCATCTCCTTCATAAATACTTTCCAACTTTTTCCAAATCGCTTTAGCAGTTTTAAGATTCATAACTTTCACAAGTTTAGTATTAGAAAGACCACTCAAAAGAGCATGCCTTTCTTTACCATTTTTCTCATAGTCCTTGATTTCATCATCAATTCTTGTACCATTTTTAGGCATAGTGTATCCATCTTCAACATACTTCCAAACTCTAAATCCAAGGGAGACAAGGAAACCTTCCATCCTGGTCTTCTAGAATGCACAATTTGATCCATCAAATAAAGGATCCTCCTTATTGTGCACCATCTGAGATCTACCTCAAGAAGTTAAGATTTCTTTTAAGGAACCTTGCTTTGATACCAATTGTTGAATGCATAAGACAAGTGAGAGTGGGGTGAATCATTTTTTCATTAAAACATTAAAACCCTCATTAAAATTCAAATCCACATCAACTTCATTAACCTTTAATCTATTAGAATGATTTAACATGAAAGAAAATAACAAAAAATCAAACACATCAACACCATGCACAATAAAACATGATATTTATGTAGAAAACCAAAGAAGGGAAAACCATGGTGAGGATTAGCTCACAATATAAAGTAATTACAACATCGAATATAATAGGCTCACTACTGAAGGGCTCGGTACCTAAAAGAAACAAGAGCTCACTACCAATGGCTCACTTCCAAATTATAGAAAAGAAGAAATAATTGCAATGAGAAATCCATCTCAATGCAATAGGAAATTCCACCACAACATCACCAACACCTTAAAACATTTTTGAAGATTGCAAAAACCTTCTACTCACTACTTCCAATAGTCTAACACATTAAAGCTCACACTAGATTTTGCATTTTTTCACTCTACAACTCTACACTTCACATTGATCACATCAAATACATCTACACTCTCATTATTAGACTTATTTATACCATCCTTAACCTTGAAAACAGTCTCCAAGGTCATCTATGCACCTCAAACAAGCAAATTCAAATCAAGTTGGCATCAAAAACATTCTCATGGTGGAAAGGAATGAAGGAGGACCACATCACACCTTAACTCAAACCTAAATCGACATATTCACACCACACCATGATACCTCAAACACCAAAGAAAATCTGCATTTAGTGTAAACACCCAAGGTCAACCAAACCCATGTAAACACCATTAAACATTTAAGTACATGCTTCCTTTGATCCGATAAAAACTTGTGAAAAATAAATATCACTTGAACACAATTTGGAATATTCCATAAAAACCTTGAAATCCAACAAGTTCCTTCACAACAAATTTCACCTGAAGAACATACTCATCCTGTATAACTAGCTAACCTTCTACACATGGTAACTCAAGAAACCAACTTGTGGAGCACTAATCACAAACAATTCCAACTGAAGATAGATATGAGAATTATGAGCTCACTCTCAGATCCATAAGACCTAAAACCATACTGCAAAGAAATGTGGAGCAAAACCATTTCACCTAGAAAACACTACACACATAGTCCATGCATTGGTGAACTTAACTTCTTTTATGCATAACACTTCAAAATAAGAAAATCTAGATATAACACCTCTCAACACCTTTGATAAACACATCCAAACTACACAAGAAGATCTTCAACACATAAGAAATGTGGAGAAAAACCGAAACAGTACTCTATATACCAGAACACCTCTCAACCTCATTGTTTTCTCTTTTATTTAATTTTTCTCAAAATCACTTGGAAACAAAGCACCACAAAAACATTCTCGTCATCTACAACACTTTCTCATCACAACTAAACTAGCTACAACATGGAAACTCAACCATACACATGCTTATCAAAGAAACATGAGAGATTGAAACTAGTGATACTACAAATGACAATATAATGCAACTAATCAAAGCATCACTAAGATTGGCATCAATGCAACAACATAGATTTGTTGGCACATATGAAAACATTGACTACTCATACTTGCAGCACTAACAACATGCTTCAACATACATACTACTGAAAGAGATTATTAATTGTAATATCTGCATAAATGTGCAAAATTTATATATTCTTTAGAGGTGTACCATCCATTTCCTTAACTTTATATTCTCTAGACTCATAAAACTCATCAGTGATATAAGGTCCTAACCGATTCAGGATAAACTTTCCTTTCTTTTCTTGAGCAACATTGACATTGCATTGATTTTCATACAAGGAAAAATCCCCCTCATTGAATGAATAAAAAATGGCATTATCATTATACTTATGTTACATGCTTTTGGAATAAGCTTGAAGATTCTTAAGAGAATTTATACATTATTCATCAAGAATTTCAAGTTATTCTAATATTGTTCCCTATAAGCATTGTTATCAATAAGACCACTAAGAGAAACTCACAAAGAAGGAATTTCTAACTCTAAAGGCATTATTGTCTTGGCTCCATAAATAATATTATAGGGTGTGTTCCCTGTGGATGTGTGAACACTTGTGCAATAAGCCTATAACACATAAGAGAGTTGAGTATGCCAATATTTTTATGTTTATTAACCATTTTTCACAAGATTTGTTCAATGTATTGTTTCTTGCTTCTTAACCATTAGATTATGGATATTATGGTATAGAAAAATGATGTGTAATGTGAAATGTTTACAAAGATTTCTTAACTTCCTTATTCTTAAATGGTATTCCATTATCTATAACTAGAGTTGAAGAAAGACTGATCATGCCACAATATTTTCTAGGATAAATTGACATATCACATCAATAGTCATGAAATGAAGAGGAACTTCCTCTACCCACTTTGTATAATAAAGTAAAGAAGTGATTATGAACGTATGTCTCAAGGATGAGGGAGGGGATATCTTTCTAGCTAGATCCAAACCCCAAACTGAAAATGGCCAAATAGTGACTTGAGCATGAAGTTCGGCCACAAGAGCATGAATCAAATTGTTATGTTCTTGACACTTGTGGCATTTCTTAACATGACCAAAATAATCTTGCTCTATATTTTTCCAATAATAATTGATACGAATAAACATTTGAACTGATGATCGTCCTCTATAATGCCCCCTTGTAAGCACCCACATGAGATTCCTCAAGGGCCATGAAAATTTCATATTTTTAGACATTTAACGAGAAGACCATTGAATGATTTCCTATACAAAAAATTGACTAATTATATAATGATCTACCAAATTTTGTATACAAGACCTAGTATTTCTAGTCATTGGTTTAGGAAAAATTTCATCCTCTAAATAGTTAAATATTAGTTCATACCACTCGTTGTGAATTTCAACGTTGGAAACTATTGTCTCTTTTGTGTTTTCATTTATCGAGTGTTCAGTGAGAGTGTGAATAACAAGTGTGAATTCTGGGGAAGTATCATCGAGAGACAAAAGGGAAGCAACACTTGTCATTGCAACTACATGTCAATTATCCTTTCATGAAACATTGTCAATAGTGTTTGATGTGACACACTCCAATATTGTTAATGTGAGGTCTTTATACTTAGATAACTTATCATGTTTTTCTTGGTAGGACCCATTAATTTATTAGTTGAGCATCACCAAATATATGAATGTGTTGAAAGCCTAAAGACAAGGCTACACAGAATCCTACAATACGAGCCTCATACTCAGTAATTTTTTTTGTACATAGGAAATTTAGGTGATAGGATAAAGTAATTAGCTTGCCTAAGGGAGGTACTAATATAACCCCAACACCAGAGCTAGTTTGATATTTAGAGCCATCAAAGTATAATTACCATTTTTAATTATGATCAATTTTCAACACACTTTCATTAGGAAAGGAATCTTGATTTGGTAATGCTAATGGTGAAGGAGCCTCAACTAAATGATTAGTTAATGCTTGTCCTTTGATTTCTTTTTGAGAAATGAAGTTAAGGTCAAACTCAATTAAACAATATAACCCATTTAGCTAAGAAGCTTGATAAATTAGTTTTAGCAAAAAGGTTCTTTAAAGAATCAAATTTTGTGATAACTTTAATTTCGATGTTTAATAAATAGTGTATCAACTTATTGGTAGCGAACACAAGAGCCAAACATTATTTTCTATCATTTTGTAATGAGTTTCATAATCAATTAATGTTAAAATAATATAATACATATGATTTTATTTACCATTTTTATCTTGTTGCACTAATAATGTCACAAGGGCATAGGTTGAAGCTGATATATAGAGGATAAAAGGTTTCGCTGGTACTGTTGGCTATAAAACTGGAGGATTGGCTAAGTATTGTTTCAAGTCTTTGAATGATTTGTGATAGTCTTCATTCCATTTAAGTTATGAATATTTCTTAATGAGTTGAGTGAATCGAAGAGTTTGATCTGCCAAGGATGCCCATAAACTATGAATAGATTGAATCTTTCCTTGCAAGCTATAAAATTGTGAAATATTCTTAGGAGGTGGCATGTTGATTATTGCATCAATCTTCTTTATTTCGATCTCAATTCCTCTATGTGAAATTATAAATCCCAATAACTTTCCACTATCCACATCGAAGACACATTTCTGAAGATTCAATCTCATGTTTTACTTATGCATTCTTTCAAAGATTTGATGAAGGATTTTAGCATGATCTTGTTGTGTTATAGATTTAGCCAAAATTGTTGCAAGTATGAAGGTTTTTTCATTGATGTCAAAAAGTGTATCTATTGGTTGATGTTTTCAGTGATATGGATGATATTGTTGCATTTATGAAGGTGCTGTCATTTGTGTCAACTATATGATTGAGTATATTGAGAAAATTGCGAAAATTGAATATTGATGTTCAGAGTGTGATTTGGATTGTGCTCTGGATTTATTTTATATTGATGATATTCTTTTGCAACTCTTATATATTGTTCAATGATTTCATTAATTTCTATATTCAAAGTTTGGGTTTTTAAATCATTGTACAGAGTGAGATGTATTCATCAGTGTGTGAACTAGGTAATTCAATTTTGTTTGATGTGGTTCAGGAGAAATATATTTTCTCTGCATTTCTCCACATGTTTGTTTTAGAACTTGTGGTTCTAAAGAAGTGTTGATGGTGTTGTTATCTTATCTGTGTCAAGAGGATTTGAGGTTTGGTGATGTGGAAGACATGTTTTAGTTTTATAGAGTATGACTATATCTGGTAGTATTGTCTGATAGTATAAAATGATTGTATTCTTCAGGTGAAATCTATTGCAGAGGTTTTGGATGCATTTCAAAATGTTTGAGGATTATTCTAGATCATCTTCAAGAGAATTTTTTTGTGAGCTAATCCTCACCGTGGTTTTTCCCTCATTGTGTTTTCCATATAAATCTAGTGTTCTCTTGTGTATGATGTTGTGATTTTTGTTTTTGTTGTGTGCATTTAATGTTTAATCATACTAACATGATAAGGGTTTATTGAATGCTTGTGGATCTAATTACTATTGAGGGTTTTGAAGGTTTACTTTTCTACAATTGATTCAGCCCCCTCTCAATTGTCTTGTTCATTTAAACAATTGGTATCAAATCAAGGTTCCTTAGAGAAGAGCTTAACCACTTGAGGTAGATATGGGATGGAAAACAAGGTTGCTTTGGAATGTCTTAGGTTTGATGGCACAGATTATGCTTTTTGGAAGACAAAGATGGAAGGATATCTGACAGCTCATGGATATGAGATTCAGAAGGCTTATTAGAGTAAATACACTCCACGTCCGAATGGTCCAAGTACAAGTGTAGAAATCAAGGCACATGAGATCAATGCTAAGGAAAAATTTATCATTGTGAATAGTCTTTCAAATATTGAATTAGTAAAACTTATGAGTTTGAAGATTGATAAAGAAGTTTGGGATAAGCTAGAAAGCATTTATGAAGGAGATCCAAAGTTCAAACAAGAAAAGTTGTAGAACTTGAAGGCACAATTTGAAATGATACAAATGTCTGAGGATGAAACAATTAAAGGCTACATACAGAGAGTAAATGAGCTAGTAAGTACTATGAGAGGTCTTGGTGTAACAATTAAAGAATATAAAGTAGTAAATAAAGTTATTAGATCTCTTCCAAACTGTTATAGTGAAAAGGTATCTACTATTGAGGAAGCTATAGATTTTGACAATTGTTCCAGAGATCAGATGATTGGTATACTAACTACATTTGAAATGAGAAAATTGAAGAAAGGCACAAAATTAGAGACTATTTTCAAGGCTGGTAAATCAAAAAAGGTTGAAGATTCAGATGGAGAAGATCTTGATGGTGTGGAAGCTAACTTTTTGAGAATGATGAAAAAGGGCACTAGTAAGTAAAAAGGTAAATTATCTTTCCAATGTTTTAGTTGTAGTGATATAGGTCATTATGCTTCAAGATGCCCAAAAAGAGCTATAAACAATAAGATATAAAAGAAAATAAAGGAAAAAGTATTAAGAGAGCTTACTATGTCAGAGAATATGCTGGTATTTCTAATGATGAATATGATTATGGAGATTTTGATGATAATGAATTTTTATTTTTGGCTATAAAGAAGAATATGGTTTTGCTAACCCTAAAATTTTTGTGAATGAAAGTGTTCCAAAAATGAAGGATAAGGTTGAAGGCACTTTGGTATCTACTTTTCATGTCAAATAGGATAAGAACCATTGATTTGTTGATAGTTGCTACTCTAATCACATGACTGGAGATAAAAGTAAGTTTGTTAAACTTGAATAGTATGATGAGGATTAATTAAATTTGGAGATGATTTAGGAGCTAAGATTTGTGGAATAGGTTCAATCAGTCTTGATGGAAAGCATAATACTAACAATGTTTACTATGTTAAGGGATTAAGACATAATCTTTTGAGTTTCATACAAATGTGTATTAAAGGGTATAATCTTGTATTTAAGAATGAAATGTGTGAGATCCAAAAAGGATCCAAAAAAACAACTTTTGTTGGTAAGAGAACAAATGGAAACATCTAATAGCTTAAGGTTGATGATGGTCATTGCTTTATGTCTCACATTAATGATAGTTGGTTATGGAATTGGAGGATGTGTCATATGAATTTTGATAATTTGGAAAGAATTAGTTCAATTCATGCAGTGAGATATTTACCTAGAATTATAAAGCCTATCAATGTTGTTTGTGAGAGTTTTTAATTTGGAAAACAAACACCGAGTAGCTTCAAGGGAAAGGAACAATCTGCTACCAGATTACAAGAATTAGTACATACACATCTTTATGGTCCTACAAGGGTGAGAAGTCTACAAGGTGATAGGTACATTATGCTTTTGATTGATGATTATTTTAGAATGTCATGGGTTACTTTTCTTCAAGGGAAATCTGATGCATTAGATAAATTCAAGGCATTTAAAACTATGGTTGAGAATGAAATGAAATTGAAAATAAAATGTTTGAGGTCTGATAGAGGTGGTGAATTCACCTCCAATGAGTTTGACATGTTTTGTGAAGTTCATGGAATAAAGAGGCATTTGTCTACCCCTAGAACCCCTCAACAGAATGGAGTTGTTGAAAGGAAAAACAAAACTATTCAAAAAGATGCAAGGACTATGATGAAAGAGGTAAATATATCGCAAGTCTATTGGAGAGAAGCTATTCATATTAATGTTTACATACTTAACAGAGTTCAAGCTAAATCTAATAGCACAAAGACTCCCTATGAACTATGGTATGGAAGGATTCCTATTGTGAAATACTTTAGAGTATTTGGAAGAAAATGTTACATCAAAAGACAATAAGAAAGCTTAGGAAAATTTGATGCAAGGTCTAATGAAGGTATCTTCCTTGGATATTCTATTAGGAGAAAAGCTTACATATGTTACAACAAAATACTGAGAAAGATAATTGAAAGTGAAAATGTTAAAGTTGATGAAAATTTGCAGAATTATATTTAAGTGGATGGATATGTGTAAGATGAACCTAATTGCATAGAAGAAGAAGAAAAAGTTGATGGAAAAGAAGTGCAGAATGAAGAGGAAGAAGCTCCAGAGAAGACCCCTAAAACCCCTAAGTATGTGCAAAAGAATCATTATGAAGATCATATCATTAGAGGCCAAAGGGAAGGTGTATTGAAAAGAAGCGGAGCTGCTGAATTTGAGGTAAAATTATGTTTATTTTCTAAATTTGAACCTAAAATAGTGAATGAATCATGTAAAGATGAAAATTGGATGAAGGAAATGGAAGAACTTATGTAGATAGAGAAGAATCAGACTTGGGAGTTGGTTCCTAAATTGAAAAACAAGAACATAATTGGAACTAAATGGGTTTTCAAAAATAAGCTAACTGAAAATGGAGAAGTAGTAAGAAATAAGGAAATACTTGTGTGAAGGGTTACTCACAAGTGGAAGGTATAGACTTTGAGGAGACTTTTGCTCTTGTGGCTAGCGTGGAAGTTATTAGAATTTTTTTGGCATTTGTGACACATAAATATTTCAAAGTTTATCAAATGGATGTGAAGTCTTCTTTCTGGATGGTATATTGGAAGAAGATGTTTACATGGAACAACCAGAAGTATTTTTGTCATCAGATCAACTGGATATGGTATGTAAATTGAAGAAGGCACTATATGGATTGAAGCAAGCTCCTAGAGCTTGGTATGCAAGGTTGGACAAGTATTTGATATAACAAGGATTCAGTAAGGCCACTCCAAATAGTTATTTTTACTTTAAAATTAAGGAAGAAAAAATCTTGATAGTAGTAGTATATGTGGATGACATTATCTTTAGTGGAATTGAGGCTATGTGCAAAAATTTGCAGAGGAAATACAAAAATAATTTGAAATTTCAATTTTTAGGGAGATGAATTTATTTCTTGGGCTACAAATCAATCAAACAGATAATGGTATATTCATTTCGCATTCTAAGTATGTCAAAGAGATGTTGAAGAAATTTAGAATGTATGGCTCGAAACCAGTATACACTCCTATAGTGACTGGTTGTGAATTGAGAAAGAATGATGAATCACCTAAGGCTGAATAGAGAAAGTATAGATCTATGATTGGTGGATTGTTATACCTAACTGCTACTAGACTGGATAGCATGCATGTAGTTTGTCTTGTAGCTATATTTCAAGAATATCCTAAAGAAACACATGTTGCAGTAGTGAAGAGGATAGTCAGAAACTTAAGAGGCACACCTGATTATGGCTTATGGTATCCTAAGGATACTAATTTTACACTAATGCTTATATAGATGTAGATTGGGTTGGTTGTGTTGATGACAAGAAAAGTACAAGTGGTGGTGCATTCTTTCTTGGATGTAGATTAGTGGCATGGTTGAGTAAGAAATAGGATTCAGTTTCTTTATCTACTATAGAGGTTGATTATATTGCAACAACATCATGTTGTACATAGGTGTTGTAGATAAGATAGACATTGAAGGATATCAAATTTGTATATAATGATCTTATATCTATCCTTTGTGATAATACAAGTGCAATTAAAATTTCAAAGAATTGAATGATGTATTCAAGAACAAAACATATATTTATTAGGTATCACTTTTTGAGAGAGAATGTTATGGAGAATGAAGTGAAGCTTGAGTATGTACCTACAAAGGATCAGATTACTAACATATTTACTAAGGCTCTTCCTAAGGATACTTTTGAGTATCATTGATAGACGTTGGGGGTTATTGCCCCTCCTTTCTTGAACTAGATGCATATAAAGTTTCATGAGTCTAGTGGATCTATGGATCTATCTCTTTTTTGGATTGGTGTTGGTGGCTACCTCTCAGGGGGAGTGGGTAGTGTCATTGTTGCAGTAAGGAATGTTTCCATTGTCATTAAGTTGCTGATTTGTTTAGGATTATTTAGAGCAAGTTTCTTGGCTCTGGGTCAAAGGGGGAGAACAATGCAAAAAAAATTATCCTTTTCCATTGATGTCAAATGGGGAGAGAGAATCATGTGAAAAATCTTATCTACTCCAGGGGGGAAAGAGAATCATGTGATAAAGCTTATCTACTCAGGGGGGGAAAGAGAATCATACAAGGTATCAATGGAGAAAGTTGTGTATATTATCTAATCATTATTATCAAAGGGAGAGAGACTTTTGTAAGGGGGAGAGAATTTAGGAATGTTGTGTAGGCTATCTAATCTAAAAAAAATAAAGAGAGAGAGAGAGAGAGAGTGTATGTTATCTTGTCTTTAATGGTTTTTCACATCTTGTGTTGCCATCAATGACAAAAGGGGATATTATTGCAAGTATGAAGGTTTTTTCATTGATGTCAACAAGTATATCTACTAGTTGATGTTGTCAGTGATATGGAGGAGATTGTTGTATGTATGAAGGTGTTTCTATTTGTTTCAACTATATGATTGAGGATATTGAGGAAATTGGCAAAAAGAAAGATTGATGTTTAGAGTGTGCTCCAGTTTGTGCTCCAGATTTCTTCTATATTAATGTTATGCTTGTGCAATTATTATATGTTCATGAATATCATTAGTTTCTATATTCAGAGTTTGGGTTTTTGAAATGTTGTACAAAGTGAGATGTATTCACTAGTGTGCGAACTAGGTAATTCAGTATTGTTTGATATGGTCTAGGAGAAATGTATTTACTCTACATTTCTTCACATCCTTTTTTTAGAACATGTGGTTCTGAAGAAGTGTTGATGGTGTTGTTATCTTATCTATCAAGAGGATTCAAGGTTTGGTGTTGTGGAAGACATGTTCTATTGTTAAAAAGTATGACTATATCTGGAAGTGTTGTCTAATTGTACAAAATGATTATATTCTTCAAGTGAAATCTATTGCAAAGTTTTTGGATGCATTTCAAAATATTCCAAGAATATTCTAGATTATATTCAAGATAAATTTTTTTTCTAGAAATTTTGGATTAATTTGAAGAAGCGTGCACTTAATGTTTATGGTGTTTAACATAGGTGTTGGTTGGCCTTGTGTTAACACTACATGCAATATTTGTGAAGTGTGTTTGGATCTATTTGGGTCCTAGTTAAGGGTTTATGTATGTCACCTCCATTCCTATCCACCGCAAGAATGTTTAGGTGCTGACCTATTTTGAATTTGTTTATAACAGCTAGTTGTTAACCTTCTCTGATGGTTTTCAAGGTTTTTGAGGTTGAGATTGATATAAATATGTATGGTGTTGTGAGTTGGGTGAAGGAATAAGTAAGAAGAAAGATAGATGTGAGGTTAATGTGGGTGATGAGTGAGATGAAAATTTGAGTAGAGCAATTCAAATTTCAATGTTAGGGTTCTTGAAGGTAGTGAGCTTGAAGGCATCTGAAATCATTCATGCAAGACTACGAAAGTGTGTGAGAAATTATGTTGGATTGCTTGTTGCATTGAGAAGTATTCTCTATGCAACATTCTTCTTATATATTCTTGTATTCTTTATGTGGAAGTGGGCCTTGGCTATGAGCCTTTTGGACAATGTGTCCTATTTTGGCAGTGATCCATTTTGTATCAATTTTTGTATTACTTATATTGTGAGCTAATCTTGGTCATGTTTTTTCCCTCATTAGGTTTTCCATGTAAATTTGGGGTTCTCTTGTGTATGATGTGATTTTTGTTTTTGTTATGTGCATTTCATGTTTAATCATACTAAAAAAATTAGGGTCTAATGAATGCTTGCGGATCTGATTATTGTTGATGGTTTTGAAGGATTAATTTTCTACAACTAATTCACCCCCCTCTCAGTTGTCTTGTTCATTCCAACAAAAATATCATCAACATAGTATTCCAAAATTTTATGTATAAAATCATGAAATATTAACGTCATAGCTCTTTGATATGTGGCTCCAACATTCTTCGATTTAAAAAAGTCATAACCACCCAATAAAATATTGACCAAGTTGTAGCGAAATTTATTTTATATTGATCTTGAGGATTAATGAAAATTTGATTATATCCTGAAAAACCATCCATGAATGATAATAAAGTTTGTCCCATACTTGAATCCACTATCATGTCAATGTTGGGAAGGGTAAAATCATCCTTTAAATATTCCTTATCAAGAACACATAAATCCATACACATCATAATGTGATTATCAAGTTCCATGATATTAGATATCCAAGGTGAATAATCAATAGGGCAGATGAAACCAACTTGTAGTAGTTTATCAATATCAGCCTTAACTAATAAAGCCACCTTAGGATTCATATTTTGTATCTTTTGTCTCATTGGTTTATCATATTTCTCAAGGACAATGTTATGCATAACTATCTTAGGGTCAATACCTTGGCATGTCTAAATAAGTATAAGCAAAGATTTTAGGAAAGTAATGTAGCAATGTTGTATGATCTTCTTGTTCATCCTCATCAATACATTTTAAAATTTATAACACCTTATCCTCATTAGATGGTTCCATAGGAAAATTTAAGGTGTCTCACACAAGTAATGAATTATAGTTTGAAACATCAGGGACTATCTTAGATTTATCTTGTTCATCATCACATAGTTCATTTTCTTTCCCAAAGTATCCTTTAACTTTCAAACAATTGGAAATCTATTGATTATGATGATTACTAGGTAAAGTGACATTCACACCCAAAAATTATTCTAGAGACTCATTATTTTGAAAGACATCCAATGGCATATCATCACATGCAGTGTTTATCAATTTAGGATGCACTATGTTTGAAGTTTTCTTAGGAGAGTGGTGTGTGATAACATTAACACTAAGTGAAGGTCTCGTTGATGTTTTAATTTCTTTCGAAGGGAAATAACCAAGACCTCTTATTGTTTCTTATGTATTAAGCTCTATAGGAACATGACTCCCTTGTTATTTCACTCCACATCCTTTTCCACTATATCCAAATTATTTCAAGAGTTGGCACCCTCTTCCATAAATTTCTTCTATTTCTATTCGAGGAAGGTGGTTTTTCATAATCACTTTCATCATAAGTAGATGTGTAATTTGTGTTTTCCTCATTACTAGAATTTATGGATTTGTGTCTTGCATGTTTCAATGACAAATTGTGTTGATCCCTCTGCAACTTCCTTCTCTTTTTCCTTTTTTTTTTATTACGTAATCTTCTATTCTCCCATGAATGTAGGTGTAAAATATAATGAACCCCAATCATCCTCCAAAAAATTTGTTATTGATGAAATAAATTCCTCTTCATCTTCAGGTTATAAAGGTTCCACTTTCATAGTTAGTGTCAAATTTCTGTGAGGTTTTTTCATCCCTGTGTCAATTTGTAGGAAATTTTCAGATTTTGGATCAACTTTATCATGTAAATTTTATTTTTGTAAGTGTATTTTATTAAATTATGAAGAATTGAAGGCACTCCTTTCATCTCATGAATCCATGGTCTACCCAAGAGAATATTGTATGAAAGATCATTGGGCATGACATGGATGGGAGTTTGTAATACAACCTTGCTAATTTTGACAAGTATTCTTATTACACCAAGTAGTTGTTTACCCATGTTATCAAAACCATGGATTGATAAAAAATTTGATTGAATTTTAGTCGTATCCAACTCAATTCTATCTAAAAATATTTACACTATAGACATTAAGCCTAAAACCATTGTCAATAAGGGAACACCTAATCCCAACCTTGTTAATAACAACCATTATCATCAAAGTATCATTTTTTTGTATTTCCAAAGGAGGTAATTCAATATGATGGAATAAAATATCTACATTATCCAACTTAATACCCTCAATTAAGACTGCTACATCATTTGGTTATGCACTAGGAGGGATCACAACTTTTTGCAAAGCACTTTAAAGCATACCATGGTAAGTAGATGATATTTGAATTACATTCCACAAGGAAATCTTAGCAGGAGTATTATGGATTTTCTCCACAAGATCATACTCCTTTCCACTATGTTGAGGTAAATGAGGGGCATTAGGTAAAATGGGTTGTAGTGGTGGGATTGATGAGGGAATGGCTTGTTTTTGTCTTAGTTTATTATTGTTCCTTGTATTATGTGTACGAAAATTTGTGTGATAACTTGGTTGTTGTGACACATGATTACTAGTGATTTTTTTTGCAACTTTTGAGATATGGCCAAGAGGTTTTGGTTTGTTCTGAGGTGGTTCTATGATAAGCATGGGTTTGACCTTTGGACTTTAGGTTGTTTCATAGGTAGATAAAATGATAAGTTGAGGTGTGATCGTATTAATTGTTATTTGTTGTGTAGGAATGCTATAAGTGTTGGGAATTTCTGCCTCAATGTTTCTTGGTTTCCCCTTCGGACTTGGCGTATTCGTTCAAGTTTCATGCCTTTACTGTGGTGGCCTTGGCAGTTACCGCCATACCATAGGTGGTGGGTCCTCTCACCACGGTAGCGCAGTGAGACTGCCTACGGTTGGGTCTGGTGGTTACCTCCATATCGCGGCCAGTGTCTTGGTTGACCGTGGTGGCTGCGGTAAGACCGCCAAGGGCCTGGCTAGCGGTTACCGCCATACTGCAGCCAGTGTCTTGGCTAACCAAGGTGGCCATGGTAAGACCGCCAACAGTCTGCTTGGCATTTACCACCATACCACGAAGCAAGGCCAACAGGGCTGCGATAGTGTTGTAGGAGCTCGAATGAGCTCAGGGCAGAGTTTGACCAAGTTGGACTCGATGTCAAAATGGATGGAAAATAATAGGGTGACACGTGGCAAGATAGCAGCTTCTATTTGGTCAAAGTTAAAGGTGGGCCAGAGCTCGAAGGAGCTCGAATGGCTTACCACCGTACCGTGGCTAAGTCGGATGGACTCGACGGTAACGCGGTAGGAGCTCGGAACTCGGTTGACCAAGTTGGACCGATTTGACTGACCATCAACAGCGATAAGAAAATGGTATGGCGACACGTGGAAGATCTTTATGATCTATTTGGCCATATGGTTATTTCCTGAGTGCAATTGGGTTGCATTATTGAATGGAGGTTGACGGACATGTCTGCGACCAGTTTTAATGTTGTGCGACTTGATGCTTGTGGATTAAGCAGTGCACGTTATCAGGGGATGGTCGTTGCTTGTAGGTGGATAATTTATTATCTTGGATGATCATTTCTGGAAGGGATGGGCTGAATAGGTATGCACACGGTGCAAGATTATATATAATCTGGTGTGCAGTTCGAGACAGATTATGAGCGATATCAGAGAGAGGCTGAGAGTGTTTGAGTTGTTCAACAGTGAACACTTAGACTCTCGGATCTGGTAAGATGTGAAGTTGTGGAGGCCTTGGGGCTGTGCTGGCCATGAGGTTGGCTGAGACAATCTTTTATGAGGAGCTAAAGGGAATCTACATAGTATGTCACTTGGATGACATTGTAACTGTGTGAAGGTTTTGGTTTTTTTGTTGCCTGCCATTCTCCAGATGGAAAAGATGTAATATCCTGAAGAGCATAGCTCTGGTCTTGTATTGTAACCATTTTAGTTACTGAATAATACATGTGAGCTAAATGTTTTGGAGGTGGCGTTTTTTACCCGAAAGGGTTTTCCCCACATATATTTGTGTGTTCATAGTTTTGTATTTCATGGTTATCTATTTATGTTGAATCTGCTATCTATTTGCATTCACCTCTCTTAGAGGATCAATGGGGGATCAACTGTGCCTATTTTCGCTTTATGGAATAGTTGGTTGTCTTTGTTGTGATTTTGAATTGAAATCACTAAGGAACTATTGTCTTAGATGCATATCTTGATGATAGAACAGAGATCTTATCCCCAAAAAGTGGTATCAGAGCTAGTAGCTTGTTGCTCATGATACCAACAAGTGGTATCAGAGCTAGTAGCTTGTTGCTCGTGATACCAACAAGTGGTATCAGAGCTAGTAGCTTGTTGCTCGTGATACCAACAAGTGGTATCAGAGCCTTCTCCTAGTTGTTGAAGTTCTGGGTATTTCTCCTGTGAAGATTTCTTAGCCTGGAAAGCTTGAGGAAGTCTAGAGAAATCGGTTGGTGATTGATCCTTCGATGAGTGGAAGTGTGCACTTCTTTGATTCAACACACAGTTTGAAAGATGTTGGAGATGACTGGAGTTGGTCATGTTGTTGCAACATGGTCTGAAGCTCCTGGCTCGCAACAACGTTCCTGATGCAAAGGGTGTGAGATGTGTTCATGACTGAGTGGTAGCGAAGCGTGGTGTTCATACTGGGCATCTATGTGAGAGGCTCCCTGGTGGTATGAACTTGCTTGTGTTGTTGATTAGCTATGGAGAGTTATGCTTGTGTTGGGTGTTTTTGACTTAGCACTAGAGGCAGTTTCTCTGGTGTCCTGATTGCATGGAGGCTATGAAGTGACCTTGGTGGTCTGAAACTTCTGGATAGCCTAGTTCTCTCTTGCTTGTGCATGACTGTGGTGGAACTGGTCTGAAATGGACCTATTATTCCTGTGTTCCTATTTCTTGCACTTGCATGGTCCAGATGCATGTCTTTGGCTCTAAAGGTTTTATGTAGATTTTCCTAAAAATTCTATGATACATATTCATGTTTCTTTCCATTGTTCTGGTTAACTATGATGGTTGTGTGCAAACTCCTGAGTCATCCAGATGAGCAATGAATATGGAGATGCATGAGTGTTTTGGAAACACTATGGTTTTATAGGTTTTACACGGTCAAGGAAAACTTGCGTTGTGTGGAGTTGTTGTCTGCTATTTTCTAGATCCTGGCTTCTGGGGTGTGACTGGATGATATAGTTGCATCTCAACATGTCTTTGAGGAGGTGTGATGTCTTCTCTGCATGGGAGTGTTTGTATGTTTTTCTCTTTCAGCATTCTTGTGGTATGCTTTGATGGTTACCTAGACTATGGTGCTTGATTTGTGGACATGACTGGAAAATCAAATCTATTGGTGATCTAGTGTTTGAGTCATGGTTGTTTGCTTTGGCTGTTCTCTTTGATTATCTCAGTTTTGTTATTTCCAGTGCAATGATAGATCTGTAGGGTTTACATTTGGTTGCATCCATGAGTTGTGCAATGTTGTGGGTTGTCTTTACCTACATGTTTGTTGTGAGACAACTCGAAAGTGGACTATCTATATCCACGAGGTTGTAACTGTGTGGTGCAGATCTGTTATTTGACCTTGTCTATGGTCATGTGTGCATTGGCATGGCTTTTTTGAGATGAGAGGAGGAATGGCGTTTGAGTACTTGAATAGTCAGTGATGGGGATCTGAAGCATGTGAATCACAATGTCATGGAGAGCTAGATACACTGGCTAGTGTAAGCTTTTGATAGTAATGGGGTGGTTAGTCATGGTGCTTGGAGAGCTCAGTGTCACAGTTCAATGGGAGCTTTAACAGTGACTATGGATTCATCACTTGGTGGTGCAGATGCTTCTTGAGGACTCTTAGATCTTGTTGTTGCAGAAGAATTCTTTTGTATCTGCATGGTCACTATTTGAAGATGTGTAGCATCTCGGAGCCATGAAGGACCTTGGTAGTCTTTGGCTGAGATGCTGGTGGTGCTTGATAGGTGATGTTGGTTTAGAGTTTGTTTGCTTTATGTCATGGTATACTCTTGTTTGTGCATTAGAGTTTTGGCATGTTTTTTTTCTCTTGAAGACCATCGACATTTTACTTGAAGCATGGTATCTCCTATGGGGATGTGTAGATCATGGTGTCATGATAAGTTCATGTTCTAGGTTTGGAGCTTTGATAGTGGTCTGGGGTTTCTCTATGTTTTGAGTGAATTGGTCATATGTTGGAGGACTTCATGTTTATTGTAGTGTTGCATTTTGGAGTTAGCATGAGATGACAAGTTGCTGATACTCACGGATGCATGGAGAATAAGGCGAGGTTGGAATTCTTATGGGAATGTTTCTGTTACAGTTGAAATTCTGAGAAGCCTGCACCTTGGTTGAATGTGAGTTCAATAAAGACCATGAAGGAGATTGCTCTTGGGTAAGTCACTTTGGCTTGTATATCTTGGATGAGCATGTTTCTCTTTTCTTCTTGGTCTACTCGGTAGTGGTGTCACCTTGAAAGGTATTTTCCCATTATATCTTTCGAGTTGTGTGTTATGATTTATCTTTCATGATATGAATCTTGAGTTGTTTTGAGATTCTGGAGGATTCATAATGGAAGATGGATAGCATTGTTTATGTGCTTTTGAGGACTGACCGGAGATGATTATATGGGTAAGTCTGGTCTTCTTTGAGGTGCTTACATCCATGTCTTTGTTGGATGTTGTTAAGGATTTTTCTTTGGGATGTGAAGAAGATCATACTTTCCACAGCTGGCTTTTAGAAGGGTTTGTAGTAGGGCATGTTTTGATTTGATGTTTCTCTCTAATCTGGTCTTGTTCTTCCTGATTCTTTCATATGACTTTAGATGTTTGTGGAGCCATGATGGTCACTATTTTCTTTGGTCATGTGTCTGTCACTTGGGTGATGACACAAGGGGTTTTCCTTTCTTCAGTCAGATATGGAGCCTTGGAAGAACTATGGATGATTGATGAGAGAAAAAAATTTCTTGCAACAGGAGGTTGCAGGTTGTGTAGATCAGAGTGGGTGTCCCTTGGAACTACATGTTTACTCTCTTCTATATGCAGTGGCTAGTAGACTTGGTATGCCTGGATCATGTGTGATAGTGTTATGTTTGCATTCATCTGGACAGTACCCTTGCAGTGGGAGTACCTAGACATGTTTGGTCTTTTCACTGGTTGACACAGAGTGCTCGTGTGCTACTGAGATGGGTGGTTTTATGATGGCATGAGTCTGTTGCAGGTTGTGATACCTTTGAGGTGTGGGTGGTTGGATGTTTCAGCACAAGCTATGGGTGTTGGTTTTCAATCACATGGTTTTGATCAGTTGGATGAGGGCAGTCAGTTTTATGGTTGTTGTTCTAGCTGGTTGGGTTCTTGTTCTGGAGATGGCTTGAATTGGTGCCTAGTTGTTTTCTTCTTTGTTGCCTTTGTCACCTAGAGGATCAATTTTTTTCGTTCCTAACTGGTGCATATACACCTTCGTGTGTTCCTATGTTTGGAGTTGGTGCCTAAGTTGGTAGACATTTTTTGATGTCATTGTAGAGGTCTTGGTTGGAGCATGGAAGCATGGTTTTGGTCCTTGTTCAGATGTTTGGAGGAAGGCTGAAAGTCTTCGGCAAGTGGGAGATTGTTGGGAATTTCTGCCTCAACATTTCTTGGTTTCCCCTTCAGACTTGGAATTTTCCTTCAAGTTTCATGCCTTTACCGTGGTGGCCTTGGCAGTTATCGCCATACCGCAAGCAATGGGTCCTCTCACCGTGGTAGCACGGTGAGACCGCCTACGGTTGGGTCTAGCAGTTATCGCCATACCGTGGCCAGTGTTTTGGCTGACCGTGATGGCCGCGGTAAGACCACCAGGGGCCTAGCTAGTGGTTACCACCATACCGTGGCCAGTGTCTTGGCCGACCGCGGTGGTCGTAGTAAGACTGCCAGTGGTTTGTCTTGGTGTTTACCGCCATACTGTGAGGCAAGGCCAATAGGGCTGCAGTAGCGTGGTAGGAGCTCAAATGAGCTCGGGGCAGAGTTTGACCAAGTTGGACTCGGTGTCAGAACGGCTGGCAAATAATAGGGCAACACATGGCAAGTTGGTAGCTTTTGTTTGGTCAAATTCAAAGGTGGGCCAGAGCTTGAAGGAGCTCAGATGGCTTACCTCCATACCGCAACTGGGTTAGATGGACTTGGTGGTAATGTGGTAGGAGCTTGAATGAGCTCGAAACTCAATTGACCATGTTGGACCGGTTTGACTGATAGTCAGCAGCAATAAGAAAATGGTATGGTGACATGTGGTAGATCTTTATGATCTGTTTGGCTGTATGGTTATTTCCTAAGTGTGATTGGGCTGCATTATTGAATGGAGGTTGACGGACATGTCTGCGACCAGTTTTAATGTTGTGCAACTCGATGCTTGCAGATTAAGCGGTGCACGTTATCAGGGGATGGTCGTTGCTTGTAGGTGGATAATTTATTATCCTGGATGACCATTGCTGGCAGGGATGGGCTGAACAGGTATGCACATGGTGCAATATTATATATAATCTAGTGTGCAATTCAAGATAGATTATGAGTGATATCAAAGAGAGGCTGAGAGTGTTCGGTCTTTTCAACAGTGAACACTTAGACTCTCAGATCTGGTAAGATGTGAACCTTTGGAGGCCTTGGGGCTGTGCTAGCCATGAGGTTGGCTGAGATAGTCTTTTATGAGGAGCTGTTGGGAATCTACATAGTATGTCACTTGGATGACATTGTAACTATGTGAAGGTCTCATTTTGTTGTTGCCTACCATTCTCCAGATGGAAAAGATGTAATATCCTGAAGAGCATAGCTCTGGTCTTGTATTGTAACCATTTTAGTTAATGAATAATACATGTGAGCTGAATTGGAGGTGGGTTTTCTTACCTGAAAGGGTTTTCCCCACATATATCTATGTGTTCATAGTTTTTTCTTTCATGGTTATCTGTTTATGTTGAATCTGCTATCTGTTTGCATTCACCTCTCTCAGAGGATCAATGGGGGATCAATTGTGCCTGTTTTCACTTTATGGCATAGTTGGTTGTGTCTTTGTTGTGATTTTGAATTGAAATCACCAAGGCACTACTGTCTTAAATGCATATCTTGATGACAAAACCGAGATCTTATCCCCAACAGCAAGCCTTAGTGAATGAACTTAGTGAGATGATGTCCTCAAGGGATTCATCTAATATATCAAAGTCATCATGACTAAATGGATTGATAGATATACATTTCACTTATAGAAAGAGATCTGACATGATCATATAACTATGATTTCTCCAAGATTAATCATTAAATTTCAATTTTAATTTATGTTCATGTGTGTTAAGTTTAACTAGGACTAAAAACAAATTTATAGACCTAATGCAAGCATAGATCTATAAACTAGATTCCAGATTTGCAAACTAAAAAGAGGTATCAGTCTATTCTAGAAATCTCAAGAATATTTATGGATGACTAGGATGCTCTAGGGCGTATATTTCCTACCAGGTATTTTTCTAAGATTTAAGTTTTAGAGGCACTAGTGACAGGAGCAACTATGTGATAGCTTTCAAACCTAGTTTTGGAAGTGATTTTGTTGTTCTTTTGTGAGTTTTCAGATTTTACAATGTGTTGTAACAATCTAGGGTTTTGAATCTTTGTAAAAATGAAACCAATCTACCTAAATTATTCTATGCTTCAAAAAATGTAAATAATTGTCCTATAGATATGATAATTTCCAATACTAAAATGAAACAATTTTTCATAAATTTATAACAAATTAAGCAAAATAACACCTTTCTTTCATATGCAATAACACCTTTTCAAAATTTCAAATAAGACATTTGCAAGTAGAAATAGACTTAAAATATAGAGACAAAGACATGTGCAATTTTTTTCGAGCCATCAATAGTAGGACACATCTTCCCAAGGGTGTCCTAGTTGCAGACAGGAGAGGTAAAAACTAAAAATTTAAATGTTTAAAAGACTACTTAGGGATTTTAGATCTATGCATGAACAGTTTTGACAATCAATATTTCTCTAGAATTTGTTCAATTTAATACAATTTGATGCAAATGAAAATGCGCAACAATGTTTGAACCACAAATGAGAATTATGTTCATGTAATTTTTAATATAGATCTGATATAAATGACTTAAATAAACCCTAATGCCACCTATGATGCAATATCATATGATTTTTTTTAATTTTTATGTTTTTCATGATGCAAAAATGAAACCCTAAATGAAAAATGCAAGACAATGCAACACAAAACCTAGATCTAGGGTTGAATTACTTTAGATTTCATAAGGTTTATTATGTCAAAATGTTGGGTTCCCCAAAATGTAACATAGAAAAAGGGAACCCTAAGTTTAATGTCTAAACCTAGGATTAATTTTTGCTCCTTTTCAAAGGTACATTAGGATACAAATCAACAAGGTTATAAGAGTGACTTTCAACCATGAAGGTGATTTAATCAGACCTGAGTCTGATCCTTTTGAGCCTTGGAAATGGAGTGGAATTTAATTTTGTTGACTAAACTAATCAAACTATGTTCCCTAATATGAAAATTTCAAAATTTTGACAACAGACATACTAAAATAGAGATTTTTCAAGCAGATTTAGGAAGGGAAAAACACTGTTTATTTATCCTAAAAACTTAGAAATTGTCTAAGTAGGAGGATAGAGTTTCCCAAGGGAATTTGAGTCCTTGTATTCCTTTTCTAAAATTGAAAACTTGATCTTTTAGCTCTCTCTCTTCTCTCTGATGCCAACCCTACAAACTTCCATATTTGAATCTGGACCTTTAATAAACCTACAAAAGAGATGTCGAGGAGTGGCTATATAGGATTTTTCCTCAATCAAACCCTTTTTTTGGTATCTCTACTTCCATAATAGACAATAAAATTGATTTCCCTAACCTTATGTGCATCTAAGGTTGTTATGAGCTAAAATACATAAAACCCTACTCAAATGCATTAGAGAAGGATTCATATATGAAAATGACAAGATCTACCTAGGAGGAAGTAAAAACACCCTTAGGAAATCTAAAACATAATGATACCTTGCTTTAAGCTGAAACTAGGATGAATCTTGAAGATTAAAACACTTAGGAAACAAGTCATTAGGTTGAAGGAAATTCCCAAATGCATCTCCTAAACCTAGAATCCATCATGCTCTTCTATTGGCATCAATCTTCAATCATGACATAAGACTTGATCAAATCTGCAAATAAACTTGAAAACATACAATTCAAATGTATTTGGTTGAATGTAATGATCTCTTGTTTCTCTTTTCTTCTCTTATTACTTTATAGTTTCAAATGTTGAAGAGAATAGGTATTTATAGGCATTTCCCCAATTTCCCAAAAATTAGATCTCAATACTCGACCTTTGCAAGTTAAATTTTGAATGTTAAAATATTGACACCAAAATATTTGAAATTAAATTCTAAAAAATAGGGGGATTCAAACACCCAAAGGTATCCCATTCTTGTCCCTATTTTCCAAGAAATAAGGTGTCAAGGGCAAGACCTTAAATGAATGCATTTGTTCAATTCTTGCAATTTCTCAAAAAATGATAAAATAGGCCTCACAGTGCATAATTTAGGAGATTAGGGCCTAATTAGTAGGTGTTGAAATTTCATAAATCCAAGGGTCACTAAAATAGGTCCAAAATAAGTGTGAAATAATACTATCTCATATAAGAGAGTACAATTTTTGATACTAGAATAGAACCAGATCAGCTCAAGAGATTGTTGGGAGAATTCCATGATAGTCCTTCAGGTGGCCATTTTTTTGTAAGGAATACTATTGTTAAGGTTATGAGGATTGGATACTATTGTCTAACCATGTTTAATTATTATCACAAACAGGTGAGAAATTACAAAAATATTGTTTTCTTTTCTAGAAATCTGATACATGGGAAAATAGGTTCACCCAAAATGTGTTGGGAAATATGGGTCATCTCAGAAAGAAACATCTAAGATCATAAATTCCTTTGGTAGCTTTTATTTCATCAGATTGCCTAAAACACACAAACTACTATTCCACAAGGCGGAATCAAACATAGTTCATTTCCCATATTGACCCCTAGAGACAAATAAATGCTAATTAAACCAGTTCCAAACAACACCATTAAACAGATTCAATCACGCATAACCATTAAACATGATAGATGGAACAGAAAACATGAACACATAGATTTACATGGGGAAACCCTTTTGGGTAAAAAACCCCACAATCCAAAAGCCCAGATCGCCATTGTATTATTCAGAAACAAAATATAGTTACAAATACAATTCAAGCTCTAAGCCTTTACAGAGATTACATCTTGTTCCATCTGGAGAGAATTTGATAGCATAACCCTACTTCGATTTCACCTCTCTCTCCCTTCATTGCCGAATATGTTAGGTTTTTATAACATTTGTTCTTAACCCTAACCCGACTTACAACATTCCAATAGGAAATGGTTTGGTTCAAGCTTCCATAGATAAATGGTTATAATGCAATTCAAATCTATTGAGTCGATTGTCATTTAATTTGTCAAAATTTGGCAACCAACCATCACTTTCTAGCTTTCAATTCTCCTTCATATACCGCTTGTTATGGCTAGGGTCCACCAAGACATGTGTACACCACTTGTGTAATTTTGGAGAATCAAAAGGGAATCTACAATATTTGCAACAAGTCTCCCAAAAAAGACTTAAATATTTAACTCCCAACATGACATCATGTGATCATCGCTATCCACCTCAACATCCATCGAGTCCCACCTAGGTACTCTTCATAAGTTACCAAGACAACCATCATACCACATAACAACTTGGCATTGGTCGAGTCCACCACGACATGTGTCCAAAGCCTACACACCCCATGGGAGTCAATCAAGATCCACCACAAGAGGCACAGGGCTAGAAGGCACCATTGATCAAGCCGATAGGTGTCAAATGTTCAATCCATTTTGCTCGTTAAATAAGAGTCTATTAGTCCTCACCATAAAGGAGCACATACTAAATGAGCACCATTGGATTAATATAACATCAACCATCGATCAAGATTATCAACACTCCACCATGGTCCCCACTAGCTCTGTAACATCCAAGTCATCGCTGAAAATCTAATGCCCATTAAGGATCGCTATGTCACTAAAAAACAAAACTTCACAACCTCCATCGGAGGTTATGAAATTCCTAAAACCCGCGACACGTCGATAAGCAAAAGAACCCCAATGTCGCTAAGTTGAAAAGTTATGAAAATTCAAAACCCCGTGATATAGGTTTCAAATTTTCAACTTTCCACAATCTGGTGATAGGTCTATCAAAAATTTATGAATTTCCACAACCCCACGACATGAGTTCTACATTTAGGATTTTCAGCGATCCTACGACATACAGGCTAAATTAGGGAAGAGAACAACTGCTCTAGGAAGTTGATCAAGCCAGTAAATTTTAGTCACATTTCTCAACATTCTCCCACTTGATGAAGAACTTGCTCGCTCCTTCCAAAGCTAGAATTTATTGTATCAGCCATCCATGCAACCAGCAAGATCCTCACCCAATGCTTCAATGCTCCACTAAGACACCTACACCAACATCTAAGATGTCCACCATCTCAAGCAACAATTCTTGCCATCCTCCAAAGGAAAGGAACAAGCCATGGTGACTATGCACCAATCTAAAGAACATAAGCACCAGATCCATCTAATAGAAAAGGCTATAACATACTACCACCACTTCACTACTCTCACTAGATATACATAAGAATCACAACATGAATGCATCTATGAAGACCTTCTCCAGAAACAAGAAAGAATAGCAGTTGGAACAACAACCAGAACACTGACTGCACCCATCCAAATGATCCACCCATATGAATGAAAATAGCACACATAGCAAGTGCTACTCCATCCAATCACAAATACCTTAAAGGTATCCACTTCAACAGACTCATACCACTACATAACCAATCCATCAACAACAAATACGAGCTCCATGTGCCAAGTAGTCGAAGAAGAAAAAACACATCCAGGAACTCCCACTACATAGGTAATAAATCTAACAAGATCAAGGCAAACCAAGTCTACTAATAGCATAACATAGAGAGTGTAAACATTTAGTTTCAAGGAATCATCCACAATGATATGCACTACCTGTTGGACTAATTGCCAGCATCTCCCTTCGGGCTCGCGACATGGTTAAACCGCCTCCCGTGCATCTTAACTGAAGCTTGTATCAGGCATTAACAGGTCAATCTTTTGGTGCAACGGCAAGGCCAACAATTCATATCAGAGTCATTCATGGGTTCGAACCCCTTGGGTGACGCTGAGGGGGGATTGTTGGAATAACCGCCAACATCTCCCTTCGGATTCACGGCATGGTTTAACTGCCTTCTGTGGATCTTAACTAAAGCTTGTATCGAGCATTAATAGGTTGATCTTTTGGTGCAACGGCAAGGCCAACACTACCTATAGTTAAATAATAGAATAGATCTCACCACAAGTCTTCATAGCTCTCCCAAGTTCTCCACACCCAACAAAAGAAAAAGAGTAAGAACCTCCATGTCGTCACCCAAGAACATGAGTGAAAACACATGACCACAAGCTAGTGATCACTACAGCTCTAACCAAATCTCAAACCAATGTAGTATGAAAACAAACATCCATGAAGATAACCAAGATCAAAGAGAGCAACTCTGCATATCAGATACATGTAGAAAAAACCTCCTACATACACCTCTTAAATTCCAACTGTGTCAAGTATGATCTCCTTCATAACCCCAAGAGAAAATCCTTAAAAAATCCACCATTCAATCACCAAGATCAAACATAACATATATATCATGTAATTATATGGATGTAAGCATCTCCAAGAAGATCAAACTATTTCATTTCCCATTTCAGGAAATATGCCTAATGCATCTCCTAAACTCAACATCATGATGTAATCACAATGCATAAGGAGATAACCATGCTATCCATCTCTCACAATGAATCCTTTAGAATCATCTAATATCAATTCAAGATCCATTTCCATGAAAGAAAGAATAAAGATACATGCTAAACTAATCCTCAATGAGTATCCAAATCCAAACATCATGAATCAACTCATTCCATGAGAATAAAAGCACGAAGACATCTAAAAGCAATAATGGGAAATACGTTTCAAATGATAAAATGTCAAGTAGACCAAGAGTGTGGAATGAGAATGCTCCTCCAGGGTAACCAAGTCATCATGAATTCTCCAAGAGCAATCTCTGCATTGGTCTCTGTTGAACTCACGTCCAACCAAGTTGTAGGATCCTTAGACTTTCTATTGAAATCTTCATCAAGAGTAACCATCCACAACACTTGTTTCCTCACAAGAGAAATACAGCCTCGCCTTGTTCTCCATGTATCCATAGACACCTGTAGATTATCATCTCATGCTAAACTCCAAATGCATCACTGCACTATCATGAAGTTCTCAAGCATATGACCAATATACCCAACACACAAATAACTACTAGACCATTGTCAAAAGCTCCAATCATATGAATCAGGAAATTATCATGACATCATGATCTAGACATCCCCCTTAGGAGATACCATGCTCCAAGTGAACATAACATGGTCTCAAGAGCAATACATCATGCCAAAACTTTGATGCACAAGAAAGAGTATAACATGACATGAAAAAACTCTAAACAAACATCGCATATCAAGTACCACCAACACCTCAGTCAAAGACTCCAAACATCCTCCATGGTTCTAAGATGTTACACATCCTCAAATAGTGTCCATGCAAATGCGAAATAACCCTTCTATAGCAACAAGATCTAAGAGTCCCTCCTAGTAACATCTGCAACACTAAAGATGATCATTCACTACCAAGTGATGAATCCATAGTCATTGCTAAAATCTCCCACTAAACCATGACAATTGAGCTCTCCAAGGATTATGACCAAAAATATATGATAGCAAGAAAA
>CM021105.1:359759667-359775679 GCA_007115665.2 Sequoiadendron giganteum | reverse complement strand
AGGCCTCCTGTTATGACTAACTTGGATGATGATGATGAGATTGCTAAGATTGATGAGGAAGTGTATAATGAGTTGAATTTATTGTTTTCCTCTTCCATGAGCTTAGATGATAACATCTATGATGATCCTCCTATAAAGAGTGACTCACCACGTGTTGAACCCGGTGATGCTCCTAGTATGACACTTGTCATTGTCCCTTTGGCTAGTTGCTTGCATTTCATGTATTATGAATAAGATTAGATGCTAATGACCTACTATAGGTGGACTTTCATGTGGCATACTAGTCTTTTCTTTATTCTCTTTTCATGTTCTTTGTGATTGCATGTGCATAATGTGATCCCCCATATTGTGTTGCTTGGCATGTTTTTATATGTTTGTGAGCCTACTTGGGATAACCCTTGTTACTCTGCTAGTGCAAGGATACAAAAGAAGCAAACCTGTTGTGATATTCTTCTATTTGTATCTTCATTATTCTATATGTTGTAAACCTTTATATTTTCTTTTGTCTTGTGTTTTCCTTTTGGGAATGACACAAGGCTTTGAGACATTTAGGTCTCTTCCATGTTGACCCAAAATCTTCTCCTTTGTTTTCACTCTCTATGTGTCATTATTCCTTTGTGCTCGTTGTTCCATGAGTTATTTGGGGAATGATGAAGATTTTGAGCTCAATTATATCACCGTAGCAAAGACATAAAATTGACCCCAGATCCATGGGTCCTTTATGTGTTATCTTAGGATTGCATATGGGGGTCAACCTTCCTTTCATGATGTAGCTCTATCTTGGAAAATTATGTTTTACATAGGTATTTCTGAAAAGCTCTCATGCATTGGTATTTATCATATTCTACTTTAAAGCAATTGTTCATGGTATGGAGTTTAGCAATTTCTTTAAAGTGGGGGTATACACGTCCCTACTCATTGTTTGCTTCAAAGTGTGGTCTTCTTACTTCACGTGTTGTGTCTTCTTGGTGGTGACATTTGGTTTGATGTTCCTCAATAGCATGACCTTTCTTGGCATATGACATTCCTCTTAGTGGTAATGTTACGCCTTGCATTCCCTAAGTTGTGAATCTTTTATTCTTGACTAGTCCTCTCTTGGTGACATTAAGCATGATGTTTCCTAAGGTGAGACCTTTCATGAGCTAAGAAAAACCCCTTTGAATATCCTATCTTATTACATTTTAAAAAAAATCATGGCCACCAAGCATAACACAACTTGCTTGCCAGTGGAGTCTTTTTGTTTTTCATGAGTGTCTAGCATAATACAACTTGCTAGCCTTGTGGAACCTTTTTTGTGTGGCACCTTATCAAATTTATTAGGAGGTATAACTTTTGGTATGGTTGATGTATGGGAGCCTATAGACCTAGCATGACTTTCCCATCGACCACCCTTTCTTGGGGCTCACCTAGTGGATAGTGGATATCACTAGCTCGTGTGAGTATATTTTGTTTGCATAGTGGACAACAGGTTTCCACTAAATGAACATTTTTTGGACAAACAACTAAGGCTTGATCCATACCTATTGGACAAATATTTGAGGCTTTATCCACCCCTTTCTCTTTTTGCATCAATTTTGGTATTGTATGCTTGTGTATCTTGTCTTACTGATGTATGTCATATGTATATGTGTGTTCCTTTGTGCTTATGTTGGTTTTCCATGGGATCTTGATCCTAGGGGCTTGAATAACCTCCTTGATCTTTGTCATCCTATCTCACTAATATTTATACACTTGGACCCCTCTTATCACTTATTTGTCTACTTTAGTGTGAGTTTGAGCATAGGGCTCATCCTCTCACTAAAGTGGAGGCTAAATGTAGTGTAGAAAAATGTACACCTTTACATTTTCACTCTATGTTTGGGTCCCTTAATTAATTAGACTTAATTAAGCCTCTAATTGGCCCAATTATGCATTTAAAAGCCTAATTAATCCTATTTTTTGAAAGGGAAACTTGTATTAAAAAATTGCAAAATTAATTAAATTGCCTTGGAGGTTGAGTGTCCTAGATTTAGGTCCTAGGACCCACTCACCCAAGGGCGAATGGGTTCCCCTTAAGTTGAGGATCTCAAATTTTGATATGTTTGTGGTGGCATTTTTATGATTCAAATTCAAATTGCAATTATTGGTCTTTGATGTTTAATTGTCAAGAAATTAGAGAATTACCTATAAATACAAGGTCTTTTTATCAATTCAAGTCTAAGCAACATTAAGGCAACTTTCACAAGAGAAAGTATTATTGTCAAAAGTGTTCAAGAGCAGATTGATTAATCTTCTACATCAAAATTCAAGATCTCAAGCATCATGTAAAAGTTATTTGCGTCTATGCATGTTTTTGGAGCTAACATTGTGATGTAGGTTTCAAGTTGTCAAGTATCAACTCAAGCATCAAGATCAACATCCAAGCAAGCCATTTCATGCAAGATCAAGACCTTGGAGAGATGTGTTAGACTTCAATCCTCTAAGGATCTCCATTCAAGGGTTTGGCGAGTTGCAACATAGCATTGTTCATTCATCATGTTGGATGTTGAGGTTGTATTGCTGATATGTGGTTGTCATTGATGTTAACACTATTAGCATTAATTTTTATAAGACTGTATATGTCAAGGATATTGAGAAAATTGTAATAAAACAAGTTGCAGGTTGTTTGTGTAGCAGTGAAGATCAGTATGATGGAAAGTTCAGTATGTTGATGGTGAGAAGATGAGGATTAAAGGGTTCATTTTCAAGTCTATCTAGTTTATCCACCGGAAGTTTCAGAGGTGCGCATACATATTTGAGCAAGTTATGCGTTTCTGTGTTTCGATAGTTATTCTGTTACTGTAACTGGTGTTCCTAGAAGAAGATAATGTGATTCTAGTAATCTGAGTTGTTGCGTATGCTCCTGTGGTGTTTGTGGATATTTTTAGATCATGCTCTATCTGTGTTGCATGTCTGCATTGATCATTGTGCTCGCGATCTGTGATTTTCTCTTGTGTATTCATGTTTTCCATGTTCATGGCCGATAGGATGATTGAAGCGTGTTGTGGATCTTTGACGAAAAATATTTGAAGGTGTTGTTGGATGTTGTGGTTGTGTTGTTGATATGTGGTTTTCATTGATTTCAACACTATTAGTATTGATGATTTTGAAGGCTGTATATGTCGAGGATATTGAGAAAATAAATATGTTGAAGACAGTCTGTGAAGCTGTGAAGTACTGTGAATCTTAAAAAGGTGGAAAGTTTAGTATGTTCCTATTCAAGTGTTTCGCTTTAAAGGGTTTGTTGCTGAGCCTATCTAGTGTATACTCCAGAAGTTTCAGAGGTGCACATCAAGATTTGTGCGAGTTATGAGTTTTTGTGTTCCTATAGTTATTTTGTTACTGTAGTTGATGGTTCTGGAAGAAGAGAATGTGATTTTGGAAATTTCAGTTGTTGCATATGCTCGTGTGATGTTCTTTGATGTTTCTAGATTGTGCTCTATCCTTGTTGCACATCTGTATTGATTGGTGTGATCGTGATCAAAGATTTTTCCTTAGTGTGTTCGGGTTTTCTTTTTCTTGGCCGACATGGTGGTTGTAGCATGTTGCAGATCCTTGTGGATAAATTTTTGAATTCTTGGCATGTTTGAGGATGTTGATTTAGATCTTCATTATGTTGTGACCGACTTAGGTTGGTACGCATTGAGATTTTTTCATGAATTGGACTGACAGTTTGTATTCATATATTATTTATCTTTGGCTGACAGAGTTGTTGATGTAATTCCATATAGCAGATATATAAGAGGGATTTTTTTCTTCATTTTTGATATATGAGCATGGAGTGTGAATGCGAAATGTGCGAATAAAGATCAGATCATTCTATTTCAGAGCAAAGTGTGAAGAAGATTGAGCAAAGTGTGAAGAAGTATTTCTATGCCTAACCGGAACTGTCATCAGGCTTTTGAAGAAGCTAATTTCTTAGTTCAACCTCATTAGATGGATTTAATCTGATTGTTTTATGTAAGGCAGTGAGCTCTAAGTAGTGTGCATGAATGCATGTGCATTCCTTATTCATTTTTCATTATACTTCTAACAGGGTATAATCTTGTGGATTAACCTCCACCGTGGTTTTTCCCCTAACAGGGTTTCCACGTATAAAATATTGGTGTTCTTATGTTTCTGATGTGTTGTTGATTCATGCTTTCACTGTTAATTATCATATATGAGATTAAAGGATAATAAGGTTGAATAAGTTTTAATTTTTGTGACAACTATTTCAGCCCCCCTTTCAGTTGTCTATTCTTGTTTTGCCAACAAGTATTTTGTGTTCGAGGACATTGTTTCAGGTTTCTACTATGTTGTGACCGACCTTGGTAGATTCACATTAATAATCTTTATTGTTTTAGGTCGACAGTTTGTATTCATTCTATTATTGTGTTCAAGTCGACATGAAGCAATGTAATTACTTGTTGCAAATATATATGAGCGATTTTTTATCTCATTTGAGGTATGCATGATGCAAAGTGTGCAAGTGCTATGTGTGAATAAAGATCAGATCATTCGAAGGCAAAGCAGAGTGTGAAGAAGAGTGAAGAAAAGTCAAGAATTGTTCACATGCTTAACCGGAACTATAATCAAGCATTAGCAGATGCTACTTTCTTAGTTCAAAATATTTAGATGGATTTAATCTAAATGTTTCTATAAGACAGTGAGTCTTCCCTTGTATCTGAGCAGTGAGCTCTAGGCAGTGTGCCTGAATACATGTGCATTCCCATTTATTCTTCTTATACTTTTAACAGAGTATAAACTTGTGGATTAACCTCCACCGTGGTTTTTCCCCTAATAGGGTTTTCACGCAAAAATCTTGGTGTTATGTGTATTTTTGATTGTTGTTGATTTATGCTTTCATGGTTATTAATCAAATCTAAGACTAAGGGCTAACAAAGTTAATAAGTTTGAAATTTTGTGACAACTGATTCACCCCCCCTCTCAGTTGTCTGCCCTTGTGTTGCCAACACATCATTCCTTCCATTCATGTTTCATTTCATTTCAAGGTTTAATTACCAAAATGAGGTTTGACCAAGGCAAATCCCCATTCACCAAAAACAAACAATTTTTCCCTCTTTGTATGTGTAGATTTGCAAGTGAAGGACTAAAGATTGATCAAAAGTGCAATTTTGCAAAGTTGTCAAAGTTGTCATCAGAATTGTCAAGACACAAAATCTTACTTACATAATTTATTTTTGACTTTTCAATAGTGGAATCTAGAGGAATCAGGAGTGCAGATCCAAGAGCATTGGACTGTGAAATCAGATTTTTGATCCCCGTAGCAAGACCAATTCGCTCTAGGGTGAATCTATCCTAGGACACTCATCAAAAAATTTTGGTGACTGGTATGCATCAACTTACCCTTCTCAGATCTATCGAAATTTTGTTGTTTTTGATTGTTTTATGCTTTAAATCGACAGTTCAAGTTTCACATTGCATAATTGAGTTCATTTACTATTTTTAGTTTTTCTCCCCAAAGTGTTGTTCAAGCAAATTTTACCCCATCTTGTCATAGGAAAATTTGCAAGATCTCCAATAGGATTAACTCACCTAAGGGTTGAAATTCAATCCTACCTTTGGGGATCTCATTTCCTAATGAAATAAGGAAGATAGGTGCATTGCATCACTCTATTTTGATAAAGCACCCATTTTTCACCATTTCATTTTGGTGGACCTTATTTTCTATATTTCAACATCATAAGTGCGACATATGGATCTGGTGCTTATCAACTCACTACTCCTAAAGTTGAACCACTACCAAAGCCCATCAATAGTATGCACCTTTGCAAGTACTATACCTAGTCTTTAGATAATCCTGTTAAAATACAAAAATAATAATTAAAAAAAGTAAAAAAAATCATCACCATGATGAAAACCTGGTAAACAGGCATCTTGCGTAACACCAAAAAAATAGAATAATAAAAAAATAGTAAAGATAAATAATCTATCCAATAGTGAAAACCACTTTGGTGGCGCTTTGGATAAGTATTGTGGCGAAAACTTGGCAAACAAATGCCATGTGTAGTTAGTCTTTGCTCCATATAACATCATTCTATCTAATTTCTCACTCCACCCATTATAACTTGTACATATACCCTTCTATAATAAAATCCAACTTTTCCATTAATCCATAATAAAGCTTTCTCACCCTTCTCATGGCTTGAGAATTGTTGATGTTTAACATCTCCCGCTTTCCATATCCATCCATAATGCACATCACCAATCCAAGTTCATTCATAATAATTGGTCCTATACCTAACTATGGGAAAATCCTTGACTTAGGTTTTCATATGTGATCTTAGACATGGTACCAGAGGACATCATTCAAAAAATTTCAAAATCCAAAAAAAAATTAAAACATTCCAAAAATCCAAAAAAATAATTAAAACATTCCAAAAATCCAAAAAAATCAAAACATTTCAAAACATTTCAAATTTTTTTAAAAAAAAAACATTCCAAAAATAAAAAGAAAATTAAAAAATTGTCAAAAAATCCAAAAAAAGTGTTAGTCCAAGTTGTTGAACTATGTTGCCTCTGCGACTTCACGTAGGTAAGACCATCATCGATGAGACCTTGAGGTTTAGTTCAGTCTTTTAAGGTCTTCCATTATAAACTTTCCATCCATCATAATCTACATTCCATAATAAACCATCCATTGTCAAGGTCATCTGAACTACGTTGCCTCTGCAACTTCACATAGGCAAGGCCATCATCGATGAGCCCTCGAGGCCTAGGTTTGTCCATTAGGTGTTGTCCATCATTATCCACATCTCATAATAAGTTTTCCCTTGCTTAGTTTGACACTTTTATCATACACAAGTAGAATATCTTATAGAGAATTGAGCTTAACAAATCTCGAACCAACATACAAACTATTCAACTGGTCTCCAATCCCGACCAATCAATTACCTATTCACAAACACCTATCAACTATCAAACTGTCTTATACAAGATGTTGTATCATCAAAACCAGACTCGGCGTCTTATACAACATGATTCATTTCTTGAGACTAGACATCATCCATCAACTATCATCTATCTTATACAGGTTGTTGCACCCTCAAAACCATACTCAACATCTTATATGAGGTGTATCATTCCTGAAACTAGACACAATCCTATCAATTGTCTTATACAAGATGTTGCATCATCAAAACCAGGCTCAATGTCTTATATGACATGCTTCATTTCCTAAAACTAGACTTTATCCATAATCCTATCAACAAACACTCATTGATTGGTAGAAGATCTAAATGGTTGTTGACTTGTTTGGTCCAGTTAGTCTTATATTTTTATTGATTTATTTGTGGTCATGTTCCTATACTCCTCAAGGAAGTTCACAAGTGATGAGAGGAGCGATGATGGATCATGATCTTTTCTCTTTGATTACTATTTGTGGGTTGTCTTGGCAATATGACTGGGGCAACTAAGTTCCTTGTGTGCGATTAAGGTTCCATTTGGCATAATCAAAACATCCTATGCAAGTCAAAGGTCATCTAACGCTTTCTTGCATCAGGACTAACATGCTTTGTGGTGTCTTCATCACATATTCCAACAAGGTTCTATGGTTACTAGTTTGTGTCAAGTCACTTCTTGTCTATCGTGTGTCTGTTTTGTAAAGGGATAACACATCACACCTTGGTCTATGCCATACCTTGGTGTTCGTTATTCATTACCCTAATAAATTGCTCTATGATGATAATCATGCAATAAAATAAAAGCTCAAAATCTATTGGAAAGATCTCAAGGTCTCATCCCATTTCACCCATCTGATTTTTCTTCACTTCTTATTAACATTTCTTCCGTTAGTCCTTGCATTCACGCCTATCAAATTCACCTGTCAGTAAACTTGCCAATTTTTTTGATTTTTTTTGAAAATTTATCAAATTTTCTGAGGGGGCATTATCCTATCCCGCATTAACTGGGGGATGCCGGGGCATACTAGGGTAGGTCTAGAGCCGAATTTTCCTGATTATTCTTTGACACAACGCTCAAAATTGCATTGTATCAAAGAGGGGTAAAATGTAGACACGGAAAAATATCCTAAGCCTACAAGCAACATTTTCTCACTAATTTGGGTCTCTCTTGAATAATTAAATAATTCTAAATATTTAATTATTTCCTAATGTCATATTCTTCTATTAATTAAATAATTTTAATTGTTTAATTAATTAATTTTATCTTTATTCTTCTTTTGATTAATTAAATAAATCTTATTTATTTAATTATGTCACTAATTACTCTATTTTCTCTTCTATAATTAAGTAAATTCTTATTTATTTAATTATTCATTTCCCTCATTTCTTTTATAATTAAATACTTATTTTTAATTGTTTAATTATTCATTTAGTCTTTTCTTCTATAATTAAATAAATTATTATTTATTTAATTATTTATCATTTCTTTTCCTCTATAATTAAATAATTGTTTCTAATTATTTAATTATTTTCTATTTCCCTCCATCTATTATTAAATAATTTTTTCCAATTATTTAATATTTCATAACCCTCTTTTCTTCTATAATTAAATAAGTATTTTTAATTATTTAATTATTCATTTTTCCTCTCCTAAACAAAATAATTGTTGTAATTGTTTAATTTACCTATTCTTATCCAAGCCTTATTTCTCACCTAATTTCTTGGATCATAGTCTCTTCTTTCCATCCTTATCTCTTTTCTTCTCAATTAATCTCATCCATTGACCATCATACATCATCACTCAATCCTCACCCTTTATTCGAATTTGGATTTCTATAAAAGCAACCTATCATTCTCATTTCAAGGTTAACCACAGCCTTCAACATTTTGATATCCTATCACTATATTGAGATCTTACTACATCAACATCAAGCTTATCAAATACATTGTATACTACAAATCTGAGAACAAACAAGCAAAATTAAGAAGAGCAATGGAGGAGAAATCAACTTTGACATAGGAATTGATGTTTCATTGCTTTATTATTTGATTTTTATTGTCATTTGTGCTTCATTGTTAGATTAGGGTCATTATGGCTTGAATTTAGATAGTTTTGTGGTTACTATTGATGATTCATGTTTTTTCCCCAAATTTCCCCTATCTACAATTGGAAGACAAGATAGATCCAATTTTTTATAGTCATCATGTTGTGAGCATGATCTATACTTGAGCCAACATGATTAAAACACAAGGAAATTAGTCACATTAACTAAGTTAAACCAAGATCCCTATGAAAGTTTTGAAAGCATAAAATAAGGAAACCATGAATACAAAAACATGAAATAATAAGCAATGCATAATGAAATCCTAGCTAAATACACCAAACCTCATCCCATAGGGGGATTGGTGCCATATTGATGTGGAATATTAGCCCTTTCCCAATCCATTTGATGAACAAGCTTCAATATTGTGATGAAATGATGAAATTGATGCAAGATGATAGTCGAATCAAGCTAAAATAGTGAAATGTGAGAGATAGTGGATATGGAATTGTGCATAGTAACTTTGCTTCAAGAAGTGGATCCCTTTCTCATAGGATTGAGTCCTATTTATAGAGAATAAGAATGAATCAAGTGTTGAGATTCATTTTCCCAATCAAGGGTTGCAAATGAATCCAAGGATTGAAGGAATGATTAGCCTCGTGATAAGTAGGCTAAGAGATGTGAGGGGATATGTGCCCACACATGTGTGCACATTTTGGGAAGAGAGCATGTAAGGATTAAAGACATGTGGGTGAAGGATATTAAGGCATGTAAGAGACAAGATGGCTTGTGTAAGATCCATGTAAGAGACAAGATGGCTTGTGTAAGGGTCATGTAAGAGCCATTAAGGCTTGGGTGGGAGACAAGATGGCTTGTGTAAGAGCCATCAAGGCTTGGATGAGAAATTCAATGGGGGGAGTAAATGAAGAAGGAATATTCCAAAGGAATATTCTTATGCAAGTGTGAGGGGAATAGCCTATTTAAGTAATTTGAGAAATTAATTAGTTGTGTAAGTTGGAGTTAATAAACCATGGGTTTATTTAACCAGGATGGGGTTAAAAGTTGGAGGATGGACTAATCAGGATTAGCAAGTGGATAAGATTAATTAATCAGGGATTAATTAACTTAGGTGGGTTTAGGGGAATGCGACATTTAATTAAATAATTTTGATTATTTAATCCAATGAGAAGACATAGGAGTTTTAATTAAATAATTTGCATTATCTAATTACAAGGGGATAGAAATTAGCAAGAAGGGGGATGGATTAATCTAATAAAATTGATTATTTGATTAATAAGAGAAAGTGACAAATTTAATTAAATAATTTAGATCATTTAATTAAATAGTTAGAAAAGAGGTGATTTAGGAGGAAATAATGTTAAAAATTAAATTCAGATGCATAATATTGATCGAGACGATTTGAAGTGTTTACGCATATTTATAGAATTGTGTTGTTGATGACAAGGGTCAAAAAATTTGATAAGGAGAGTAAATTAAACTGAGAGGGATTTGGTGGACAATCATTGGAAAGTTGTGCGGAATCGTAAGAAATCTTATTACAAATTATCTTTGGCATCTACATTTCTCTCCCTTGTTCACAATGAAGGGGATTAGCTTGTAGCCTTTATGGAATTTTTGTTCAGTTTCATGCCAATTGATGTTGTTTGGATTTTTCTTTGTAATCTCCTTTTTATATATTAATATATTATATATAGGCTTTATGCCTTTTGCCAGAAAATAAAATAAAAAAATGGATGTCAAATATGAAGCCAACATTAATAAGGCTAAGGTAATAATTGAGATTGATTTAATAGATGATCATGAATGGGCTTAGAGGCTTAAGTTGTACATCTAGTAATTTTTCAATTTTTGTATTCTTAAAAAAAAAATCTTTCAAGGTTAAAGTGAATGGTAAAATAAGATAAAGGGGTTACAACCATTCCTTGGATTATTTTGCAAGAATCTTACCATTCTTTATTGTTGTGAAGGCAATTTCAAAACTTCACAAAAAATTTTGATTTAATAATACATAACAAATGTGTGTAGAGTGAATAAGATATGGAAATACAACTATCCTCACATATTTAAAAAGTATCATACTTCTAAATCTATAAAGGGGAGTTGATCTTGCATGATCCCAATGAAAATTTTGAACTTCAAGTCATGCTTTGAGCTATTGAAATAAGTTTTAAGATCTTCAAAAAGAGTATACAACCAAATTCTTTTGGTTTTCATAGTATCAAGGAGTTTGATCTTGCAAGGATTAATGCAAACATTCATATAATTAGGAGGATTTTATCAAAATTTCAACATGGTTACATTTTTTATAGGAAGTGGATTAGGTAGGATGAAAAGAGACTATGATAAAGCTCATTTTAGAAGGATCACTCAAGAAGTATTGTGTCAGATAGAAGGATCACACTCTTATTTTGATGTATCCAATACCTATTGTGTACACAACTACTTTGAGGTCTATTATTTTTTCAAAGGAAAATAATAATGCATCATATATTGGCTCTATAAATGAATGGAGAGAAAAAAATTAGAAAATATATTCCTAGTAGAAGTATTATTCAAATAAATTTCGTATTTTATGCTCACCACATGCTCTACACTAACTTAACAAACTACCTACTTTGTTATGTTTTAAAGATTTCTGTTAAATACTTTAAAATAAAGGATGCATGATTTGCACAATGTTGGGAATTATGAATTTTTGTAGAATTCAAGATGCGATTATAGAAGTTCATTTTAATTTTTTAATCTTTCGAGAAGACAATCAATTGTTACGAAAAGGGAAATAGAAGTTCATTTTAGTTTTTTAATCTTTCAAGAAGATAATTGGTTGTTAATTTTATGTTCTAATTTTTTTATGGATGCAATACAATTTTTACCTTTTATGAATTTTACAAAGCATGCATGTGATTCTATGAGTTCAAGTTCCAATCTCTAGAGAGCTAGCCACTCGATCAGAGAAGAACACCATTTTTATAGATGATTATTTCTGTTAAGTATTACTATTATGTGTATCCATGCATTTTTTAGATTACAATCTATGTTAAGGTCAAATGTTAAGTTTAATACTATTTATCATGTGTTAAGTGTGCCTGTAGGTTAGTTGTTAAGTTCCATTATCACTATGTTAAGTAATATTTTATTTCCTTGAAAATCTTAAAAGTGAAAAGAACAAAACATCAAAAAATTGAAATATTTCTTAAAATATTTACCATTCATTTATATTTAATTAAATAATTTCAATGATTACCATATATTCATTTCAATGGAATAGATAGGTTGTTTCTTGAACTTTGTAGTTTAACAAAGTATAATTTTATTTCTCTATTAAATAGTTTTTTTTTTGAGTAATTTTATAGTTTAGATTTAACTATAGAATAATCATATTTTCATTTTGTAGTCTAAAATTTGAGCTTCAACAAATAATTTCCTTTAAAGAACTATTTGAGTAGGATAATTAGGAGTAGATAGACTACTGGGATTGTTAGAATTATGAATATACATAAGACACAAGATCAAACTACGAACAAAACACCTTCCATGAAAGAGACTTGCAAATAATAATATTTTATATCATCAACAAGAAAAAGCTACAAAATGAACCTCAAAAATATTCAAGGAGATTAAGAGTTCTCAAAGGTTCTCAAAAGGTTATATAATAAAATGAGGGTTGAGTATTATATAGGAGAAAAATTAAAGGATAAAGGGATTAGATCATGACAAGTGTCAACTTCACATACAATGAGACACAATGATCTAATAATATCCCACTTCAAGTAACAAAAAAAAACACTTATTTAACATAAAAAAGAACTCCTAAGTTTAGCTTAAGTGTATGAGAATAAACTAGACTATTAATTAATTATTAGTTAATGCATAATTACTCTAACATCCCCCCGTAAGATGAACTTAGGGAGTAACTAAAAACCCTAAAAAAGAGAATGCATGATGAGTCCCGATAAACAAGGCTTGATGAGGTACCCATGTACAAACAATCTAATCTCTCACAACTAGAGAAAAAGAGAAAACCACATGGGAAAAAATCCTCTCCAAAAGAGAGAAAGGTGACTGAAGGAATGCAAATCCTCCAAACCAATGTGAAGGACTAAGAAGCCTCCAACTAAAACAATGTCCGAAAAAAAGGAACATGAAGAACATCACTGAAGCACAAAGAAGCCGTACACAATTTTTGAAAGATGACTGATATAGTGCTGAAATGAATAACCTCCTTTGAAAAAGATGATGATCAGGATCAAGAGTACAATAATCTACATGAGTGCCCCCAACAACACTACTCAAATCATATGGAAAACAAAGGAAAACATCTAGAGCTCGAGGATAAAAATGGTACAAGTACCAATAGTATGAAGAACACTGATTAAATGAGAATGGAAGGCCACCTCCAAAAATAGGAATCAAATAATGTCTAAATGGTAAATGCTCCATCTCACCAAAATACATGGGTAACTAGCTGTTGCATCACCCAATACATAGGAATAAGAACTAGATACATAGATCACTCAAAAATGAAACTAAGGAAGCATTAGCACCAACAGTAGAAACTCCCCATAATTCAGAAAGGGAGAGCCCAGACAAGTACACTAAAACTATGTGAAACAAAGACATACATGTAGGAGAACAAAGAACACCTGAACATGCAACTGAAAGAGTACCTACAAATAAAAGGGTGTACAAACTAGGGCACACACACATGAATGTAGATATGGTTGTGATTGAAAATATGAAGCTCACACAACAAACCCCACATGACACTTTATATCATAATTCAAGTACATAAGGCACAACAAGATCTACAGATCCCCAAAAAATATACACCAAAATGGCACTTTATCTTAGTGCATCTACAAAAGATAAATTGCATGCAAAATATTTCTACAATGTCCAAGGGAAAATTTATAATCAAAATTCATCGAATTGGCCTCTTGAACACATCGATGAGGTCCTTTTTGTGCCAAACTACACCTAAAAATCACCCACCTCCAAAAATAGAAAAAAAAGCAATGGAGATTCCAAATCTAAAGCCTATAATCCTAGTTGAAGAAAAAACCTTATAAATTGAGAAGGGGTTTGTTGAATCCACACTTTGATACCATGTTAGAGTTGTGAATAAACACAAGGCACAAGATCAAGCAACGAACAAAACACCTTCCACACAAGAGATATGCAAACAATAATATGCTATATCATCAACTAGAAAAAGCTACATAATGAACCTCAAGAATATTTAAGGAGATCAAATTTTTTTCAAAAGGTTATTATAATATAATGAGGGTTGAGTGCTATATAGGAGCAACCCTAAATGATAAAGGGTTTAGATCATAAAAAGTGTCAAAATCACATGCGATGAGACATAATGATCTAATAATAGCTCACTTCAATTTACATAAAGAAGCACTCCTAAGTTTAGCTTAAGTGCATGAGAATACATTAGAATAATAATCAATTAAACATGAATTAATTATTAGCTAATGAATGATTACTCTAGAAGGGATAAGGTATTTACCCACCTATTGAAAATAGCCTTCAGACACCACCTTGGTGATAAATATAATAATCATTGGGGACAACACACTCATGTTAAGCATTTTTAGGTGTTAATAGGGTCATAGGTAGATAACTTAAACTGGTAAAATTTGAAAGGACGAAAATAATCATTTCTTTTGCATGGCCAAAAAAGGGACCCATATCAAATATTTATTGCAAAAAATCCCCAACCTTAAAAACCAACTATAGAATCTTTATTATAGAAGCCTTAGTAGAACTTTGTCTCTAAAAATTGGTTAATTGGGACTAACCTGACTTGATGCTTCACAAAGAACCCTAAAAATTGAGCAAGCAATATAAAACATTCTACCGAGAATAATGGACATGATGAGAGAAAGGTGGACAAATCATTCACCTACCCTGTGAACTTAAATGAGGAACCTCCTTAATGAAGAATATTTATCTTGAACCATCTTGTCTACCTTTTGAGGTATGGTTATAAAGGATCCAAACCATTTTCTCTTTGAATTTAAGGCCCTTTATTAAAAATATGACTATATAATAGATAAAATAAAACTAAGACTATTATGTTTCATGTTAAAGGACTTGTCTATGTGCTATTTTATGGGATTAAACTTTGGATCTATTAGCTCTTGGGGGAGTTTTTTTGTTTTTGGATAAATACCAAGATTATTTCTAGGTCAATAATAAGAAGGAGGAGATATTTTGTCTCAAAAAAGAGAGGATGAAAGTATGGAGGATTTCCTAGATAGATTCCTCTTTGTCTTGAAATATTGTGGGGATATGATGACCCCAAAGTTGGTCAAAAATATACTTTTAAAGGAATTGATGAAGAACTCTAGAGATCCCTTGACCACATGCAGAAGGGAGATGTTTCCAAACTAAGTCTTGGTGAAATGTTTGAACTATGCAAGAACTATCCAAGAACTTAAGGATAAATAAGATAATATAGCTTAGAAAGAGGAACTAATGAGATAGGAAATTGAGGGAAGCAATAGAAAATTTGAAAAGTGGCATCCTTGTCCAATTGAACACTGCACATGATAGAATACACTTGACAAAATTGAAAACACGTTGACACTTTCCATCTATTTTTTGTGGTGTAGAAACAAGAACTTTTTATAAGAGTTCCCATTGGACAAAATCAACATCTATCAAGTTTGTGACAAAATCACCCTACCATACAATGTGAGTTACTTTATGCAATCAAGAATTCCAGATGCTCCTCTAGTCAAGGAAGAAGTCAATTACATGGGATAATGATAAGGTGAATTTTCCTTTTGATCAAACTTCAAATTAACCTTGGTGTCTACAATCAAACTAGAATAAAAATTAATGGACAACAACTTGGTCTTATTAGCAAGTATCATAGTGATCATGACCTTATTCATGGGGACTCTCATACTGGACCAATAATCCCTAATTGGATCCTTAGTGGCCTAATCAACCATAATGGGTGTGGTATCCCTTGCTTTCAACACCCTAGCATAATTCCCTATATATATA
>CM021105.1:359727214-359759567 GCA_007115665.2 Sequoiadendron giganteum | reverse complement strand
TATTCTTATCAATATGATTCAATGATATGATTGTGATTATGATGAGAGAGACCCCTTGGGTATATAGCTAAGGTGAGATACAAGATGTCATAGGATTATGACAAGTGTCTTAATCATATGACATGAGACAACTAATCACACTTACCTAGGTCACATGTAGTAGTTGTCAAAAGATAAAATAACAACTAATGACAACTAACACCTTCTAGAAAGATTTTTTCCTATGACCTAAGTAAACTTAACATGCGTAAATAAGTCCCCTAGTAATGAATTAACCAAGTACAAGACTTTATTTATACCAACACCCCCCCTTAAGTGTAACTTAGGGAGTAGCAAATTATTATGCAAATGACACAAAGATGGGTCTCAGCTACTAGGCCATGTTAGGTACCCATGTACATATGCAATGCAATCTCTCACAAACGGAGAAAAAGAGAAAACCCAGTGGGACAAAACTCCTCCCCAAAAGAGAGATAAACGATACAATATAGAAATGCTCTCAATGAAGAATGAGAAGGCCAAAACCCCATGTGAGGAAAAAGACCCCCCCATAAGAGAGAAGTAGAAGAGAGACAAGGCAGCCCCCCCTCAATGTTGAGTCTCCTACAATTGAATGTTGAAGATGATCCAATTCATCGAACAACGTTCCTCCCCTTAGGAAGAAACAAAACCAAGGATGTATGCAGGATGTATGATGTCTCTGAAGCATGCTCAAGTGTCTCCATGTCGATGTTCAAAAGATGACACACTCCAAACAGGCGTTCTAGGCCACACTGCTGAAGAGTACAATCCAACATCTAGTAGAGAAGAATGTAGAACATGATCCAAAGAGAAAGATATCCCCTCTAAAGAAAAAGAAGCCTCCTCCAAATGTTGTCCAAAAGTATCCACACTCATGTCAAACTGCAAAGAATGATCATGTAGAGAATGAACAAGAGGGTCAGAGTGTTCCCTCACAACAACTAAAGAAGGAGCATCTTCATCAAAGAGAAGATGAATGTCATCAATGATGTCCCCCAAATCTGCAAGATGAGACTCCACAAACAAGTCTGAAATACCTGTCAAGAAGCCATCCAAAGTAGCCATATCTGGAAGACAATGTATATCCTGCTGCACTGAATCACAAGGAACCCAAACTGTGGAATCACAAGCATCATCAACTGCAACAGTAGATGGAGGAGATGAAATGCATGGCTCAAGTACTGGATCTGATGTGAGAACTCCCAAGTTCAAGTAGCCAAATGTCTCCTCTGAATCATGGTTCACACTAGAAGTGTGATGAACAGTCGAAGGAACAATGTCACCATCAGAAGCAAAATCTGCAAAGGTATACAACCGAGATGAATGATCAACCACCCCAGTAGCAATAATCTCTCTACTCTCCAAGTCTCGAATGATGACTGAATCAGGTGTGAACTCCACAGTTCTCCCATTTCCACCATGTGTAATCTGATATATGGAAAGAAGATTGTTCGTCAAATGAGGAACACAAAACATCCTGAAAAGTGTTGTCCCCAAAACTAATAGATCCCTTCCCTATTACACTCATGTATGTATTGTTTCCCATCAAGATAGGAGACATAGAACAAGGCTGAAATGAAGAGAATATAGACTGTGAAGATGCCATATGATGTGATGCTCCTGAATCTAGAAGCCATCTACCTGATCCTAGACTTGAATAAGCACAAAGAGCTTGACCTTTATTTCCTGATGTAGATGCCAAATGAACTTTTCCCTTAGACTGTTTTGAAGAAGAAGGAGAAGAAGGTGATTCAGACATTCTAGAAGGCAAATCAATTTGATTCTTTTGAGAAGATTCTTCAACTCATCAATGTCCTTCTTATAACAATAGTGTTCTTCATGTCCATCCTTCTTGCAATATGCACAAAAATGCCTCTCCTTCTTAGATGATTCCCCTTTGAAAGAGGATTTTTTCTTTGTTTGATCTGAATGTGGATTATTCTTTGCTTTCTTATGTTTCTTATCTGATTCTGATTCCTTCACTTGATTAACCAACAATGCCTGAGATTTAGTAGTCTTGATGAAACCCATTGAGATAAGCTTTTGTTGCTCATGTATCAACATCTCAGAAAATGATTCAAATGAAGGTGGAGTATATGCAGACCCCATAGTCAATCTATGAGTATGAAAGCTAGAAACAAAAGAAGCATAATCAGGACCAAGTTTGTTCATTGTATTGTAGACCAACTGAATGTTCTTCTTATCAATTCCACATGCTTTACATTTCTCTCTTAGATCATTAACCTTAGTGATGTATTCTTGGATATTGTCAAAGTTCTTAGGATCAAGGCTCATCAAGTCATTATCAATTTGATAGCCTCTTACTTCATCTGTAGTACCATATAATATTTTCAATTTTTCCCAAGCTTCATGAGAATTGTTACATGATTCAATCTGAAACAACAAATATTGAGAAACAAGTCTATGAAGACATCCAAGAGCTTTGGTATGGTTGATCATCCATTTTAACTTTTTATCTGCATCTGTAGGTTCAGGTACCTTATTTTCAACATATAGAGAGTGACCTTTTGTCATTAGAATACTCCATGCATTTTGATGCCATGTTGAATAATTATATGATGTGAGTAAATGAACCTTAGAATGATCCATGAAAATGAGAGAGCACAAGAAAACAGACCAAAAATATGCACCAAGAGACCCCCCCCCCAAATCACTCAATCAAGAAACCCCCCAAGCAATATCTAATTTGGCACTTTATAATTAGTGCGTTTACAATTGCTAGATGCTAAAGATGACAAGCTAGACTTGATCTTAGTGCTTATAGATGCCAAAATAGGCCACATAATCAAGTACAATTTTTGGTACAAAATGAGATCAATCTGATCATACCACTGAAAATTACACAAAAAACCATGCACTTTAAAAAAAAATGCACCCAAAAATGTTACTATAGGAGCAAGATATGAGCTCCCGAAGTTCCAAAAAGAGGACAAAGCAACAACACCTGTGAGAATCTATAATTTCTGGAAAAACCAGACACCAAAATCAAAATCTGATTACACCACTACAAAGAGCGCAAAAAATTATCCCAAATAAAAAAAAATTGCTTGAAAAAAGGTGTCAAAATGAGAAAATTATGAGCCTTCAAAGTCAGATTGCGAAATCAAAAACTTCATTGGTGAGTGGGGCAAAACCTTTTTGAAAATGATGATGTGGTGCTGATGTTAGCTATTCATGGTCTTAAAATTGATGGTCGCCTGCCCGTCAAGAAAGAATATGCCCTGCCTGCAAGAATATTCTTTCGCCGATATATTCCTTCGCCTACTGGAATCTAGAGGGAATCTGGGCGACGGAATATTCTTTTTTTTTGGAATATTCTCTAGAATCTTCTTTGATCGCATGATTTATTTCTTTCCAGATTTCTTTTGTGATTGTTGTCTTTGAGTATTCTATTAGTGTCGGATTTTTAATGCACCTCGGCCGCTGCTTTTTAACTGGACGCCAGATTTTAAATTGTCAGCACCTCCATTTGATGGTGGGACCTTCCATGGTCGCGTGGCACCCTATGAGTGTTGCAGTAGTCTGTCGAAGGTACTATGTACCCTTTGACAGGTACATAGGTCCACAAAAATGCAAATTTTGCTTTTGGATTTCTTACAATAAATATTTCAAATGACTTTACAATATTTAATTTTTCAAAACAAAATTTGTCAAAAAATTTCCAGCGAAATAAAATATTTTTTTTTTCAGAACATCGTACCCTGTGCAATAATGATGACTTAGGGGGCTGTACAACTCTTTGGGCAATTTTTTTTTTCCTCACCGGACAACTGCTCCAATTTGGATGATTTGGTAGTTGATCTTAGGTTTTTTGGCCCTTCTGGATGCGATGGCAGGGTTGGATTTGACCCAAAATGCTCCAAAAATGCAGCTACCTTTTGGATATGGCAACCACTCCTCAGCTTCAAACCCTCATATATTTGGCCTCATATGTCCGATTTGGATGAAACAAAAGGCAAAATCAACTTTTTCGAACCTTCCAGACACAATGGTGAGCTTAGATTTGCACTAGCAAGCTCCAATATGAACCTACAATAAGGAGCCAAAAATGGAACCTCCCCAAATTTGGTATCTCTTTTTAGAAAAAGACTATCCAATGGCACCCAACCCGCTCTGATACCATGTTAGAATTGGCTATGGCTTCCAAGATCTTGAGACCAAAAGGAAAGCACAAAAAGAGAGAATAGATTGTGACAAGAATAAATTGTATTCTTATCAATATGATTCAATGATATGATTGTGATGTAGAAATGAGAGAGACCCCTTGGTTATATAGCCAAGGTGAGATACAAGATGTCATAGGATTATGACAAGTGTCTTAATCATATGACATGAGATAACTAATCACACTTACCTAGGTTCACATGTGTTACAATTCAAAAGATAAGATAACAACTAATGACAACTAACACCTTCTAGATAGATTCCTTCCTATGACCTATGTAAACTTAACATGTGTAAATAAGTCCCCTAGTAATGAATTAACTAGGTGCAAGAGATTATTTACACCAACAATTTTATCTCTTGTTCCCTCTCTCCCTTGGATTTTAGCAAGATATTTTAATTCTATAGTTAGCTTGAATGAGAAGTATGGGGGCTCTATGAATTTGGGTCCCTCTTTGGCTTTAATGAGGGATAATATCTCTTTTCTCAAACTAGTGGACATGGTGTTGAGAAGTAGAAATTATACTTGGAATAATCAAAGATATGGAGAGGACTCTATTTTTAAAAGGCTAGATATATTTATAGTTTCTAAGCTATGGATTAGTAGCAATTTGACTTCTTATTTTGAAATTTTGGGTTGGAGAGGGTCTAATCATTAGCCCTATCAAATTTTATTCCTCAATCTTTATATTCTAAAAAATCCTCCTTTCAAATTCCATCTTATGTGGTTGCGAGTTTCTAACCTGTTCAAGCTTATGGAGGTTTGGTGGAGGGAGGGAACAACTAATTTTGGTACAACTACATAGAATTTTCTCAAAAGGATTCAATTTATCAAATTCAATTTGAAAAGGTGGAATCAATCCTCTTTTGGAAATATTTTTCATATTAAAAATTATTTGTAGGAAAAGTTGGAGGAAATTACTTTTCAAATCAAGGAGGAATGCATGACAAAGGAGCTTTTGAAGGGGGGGTTTAATTGCTCAAAAGAATTCTTAGAATGGGAACTCAAAGAAGAAATTTATTGGAAACAAAAATCTCGGATAAGGTGGCTTGAGGAAGGCGATAATAAAACTTCCTTTTTTCACAACTTGGTGAAGGATCATAGCTGTGGCAATGCTTTGGTTTCTATTATTTCTTCTCAGGGGAGCAATTAACTTCCTTTTGGGATATTTACCAAGAAGTGGTTACATACTTTTCTTTTCTTTTTTTTGAATAGGGTTCTTGTGACTTGGATAGTGAGAGGATTATTCTAGATTATATTCCTTTATTAGTCTCTAAAGACATGCAAATCTCTCTCATGAAGCCTATCTCTTTGGAGGAGGTAGAGTTGTTTGTGTTCCAAATGAAGAAAGGTAATACTCCAAGACCTAATGGCTTCCCCATTGAATTCTTTCAAGAGTTTTGGGAAATTATGAAGGGATACTTTCTTGAGGTTATTTGTGAGTCTCAAATTAAATAAATGCTTAAGGCCATCAAAACTATTTTCTTGTTGTTGATTCCCAAAAAAGGATCCTATTAGATTCTTTCTACCTTATTGTGCTATGCAATGTCACTTTCAAGATAGTCACCAAAATTATTGCAATGTCTAAAGAAGTGCTTGTCACATTTGATACCTCCCTAGCAAGGAGAATTTGTGTTGCGGTGTCAAAGTTTATATGGCATTATTGTGGCAGTCGAGGCCATTCATTATATGCATAACTCTAAGGAGAAGGCCATTTTCATCAAGCTAGATATGCCCAAGGCATATGAAAGTCAATTATGTTTTCCTTAAAAATGTTTAGTTGGCATTTGTCTTTTGTTCCAATTGGGTTGAGTGGATCATGAACTGTGTAACATCAACTTCTTTCTCAATTTTGATTAATGAAATTCCATCAACCAAATTTTTAGCTTCTAGAGGACTTAGGCAAGGAGACCCTTTATCTCCTTATTTATTCATCTTGATAGATGAATGCCTTGGGTGCTTGTTGAAATAGTTTAGAGTGAGAGGGCTCATTCAAGGATAAAATTGGAATCAAAATATTGATTCTTGAAATCTCATCTTCATTTTGTGGATGATACTGCTCTTATGGGAATGGCCAAGATTGGGAAAGAAACTACTTTTAGGAAAGCATTAGATACTTACATTTTTTCTTCTAGTTAGTAGCTTAATGAAGATAAGTCTAGCAATATATTTTTTAATACTCTTGACTGTATTTGACATAGATTTACCGACATTCTACACTTCTAGATCGACTCTCTACCTGTTGAGTACCTTGATATTCCTCTCTTTGTTGATAACCTTCAAAGAGATCAATGTAAGAAAATATTAGATCATTTTCACATGTGGGTGAGCCACTAGACTTTTTGTTGACTTTCCTTTGATGGATGATTGACCCTATTACATTTTTTTTTGCATGATTTTCCTATATAAAGATTTTTACTTTTGACTACTCCAAAAATCTTCCTCAAGGAGTTTGATGGTCTTTCCAAAAGATTCTTATGAGTAGGAAACCTTGAAAATTAGAAATGGAGTTTGGCTAGCTGGGAGTTGGTTTGTAGCCCTATAAAATCTGGTGGCTTGGGATTGTGACACTCTAATTTCAATTGTCAAGATTTAGCTACCAAACTATATTGGAGATGGTGCAAAAATCTAGATAAATAGTGGGAAAGAATTATCAATTTCAAATACTTGAGGGGAGTGGATGTTGAGGATATTCCATAGGTGGACTTGTCCAGGAAAGGTTCTTTGATTTGGAACTCTCTAAAAAGAGGGGCTAGGCCTATAAAAGGACTCCTTTGGATATTTAATAAAGGTAACTGAGCTTTATTTTGGGGCGACTCTTGGGATAATCATCCACCTATTCTATCTTCCTTTTCTTAGTTGCAATCTCTCAGTGACATTTTCTTGGAATTTGGGTGGTCCAAAGATAGATTTTAATCATTCCATTCAGTTGGGGAGTTCTTGAATTCATCAATGGAAAGAACCTCATAGTTGGCCTTAGGTGGATCAAGAGAGGACTGCAATACTTTGGCCTCAATTTTACCCGTGAAACCTTGTAGCTCTCTAGAGGAGCCATATACTCTTGCCTAGGGACATGATCCAAAAGGTGTGTATTTAGTTTCCCTTGGTTATCATTTTTTGGATATGAAAAGAGGTGAAAGTGCAGAGTTTCCTTGGTGGTAAAGAATTTGGAACAAGTTTGGCTAGCCTAAGTGTAAGTATTTCTTGTACATTTTATTTTATAATAAATGCCTTACTTGGGATAATATTAAAAAAAAGAGGTTCCCAGGGGCCATCTATTTGTTGTCCCTATGGAATTCAGGAAGAGTGCACCAATCATCTATTTTTCCAATGCCCTTTCTCTAAGAAATTTTGGAGTTTATGATAGAAAGTTTGGAATAGAGCAATCATCCATGCTACTTCCCTGATGGATTTGTGGAATAGTATGGGAAGATATCTAGCCTCTACTTTCTTTCTTTTGGTGGTGTGGGACATTGGCCCCTTCTTCATTTGTTGGAAAATTTAGTAGGAACAAAATTGTTGAATATTTCAAGGTAGCTAAGGTACTTCTATACAAGTGTGGATTAAAATTAAATGTATGATCAAAGAGACTATAAAAGCTAAATTATTTTCATATGATACTTTTATTTTTTATGATTTATGCCTAATCAAAATTTTGGAGTTATCTATTTTGCCTACTTCTCGAGGTAGGCCTAGAAATAGGGTTCAAGTTCCATGAAGGTGAGCAAATCTGGAAGGCGGGTTCCTCCTCCCTATGGTTTATTGAAGATTAATATTGATGGCTCTTCTTGAGATAATCTTGATGTTGTTGGAATTGGTGGTGTTGGTTGGGATAATAGGGGAGTGGTCTAATTTCTCTTTTCTACTCATATGGGAACTCATTATAATAATCAAATGGAAGCTTGGGCGATTCTTTAGGCTTTGCTTTGTCCTTGTGCTTTGGGATGGAGAAAATTCATTTATGAGATTGACTGTATGATTTTGGTCTCCATTCTAAATAGAAAGAATTTTTAAGAGTCCTCTTGATGATTGATTATGGTGGTTAAACAAATTCTTACTCTTTCCACAAATTTTGATTTTATCTCCTTTGTCCATATTCCTAAAGAATGAAACAAGGTGGCATATTGTTTAGCTAAGTGGGCTTATGTGGAATCAATTAGGTGGAATGTGGAAGAGTGGGCTAATTTGTCCCAAGATAAGGCTCAACAAATTCTTAAGCTTGTTCATAAAGATCAAAGGGTTTGATTGGTGTGGGCCTAGAATTGGGAGCCTCGATTATGGTTGAATTTATCGTTTGTTTATGGTTTTTGGGTAAAATTACAAAGTTGTGTCACACTTTATAAAGGAAATGACCAACATTGATCCAACTTTTAAACGTGAATCACTAAAAAGTGGCATATATGTTTTAAATTTTGAAATGATGTAAAATAGTAAAATGTGTATTCTTTAATATATTTTATGCTTGTATTTTAAAAAAAAATAGAAAATTAACACTATATTTAGATGCTGATAAAATGCTGAAAAATGAAGTTACATGAGACGTCAAACTTTTTATAGTATTTTTTTTCTTTCAAATATTTTGTGTATTTATAATTTGAAACTTTAGTGCATGGATATATATTTTTTCCAATTTTGATAAATATATATTTTTAAATAAATATTAAAATATATGTGTATCAGGGGTGAGGGGCCTAACTCGATTGGTGAAAGCATCCTGTTGTAGGCAAGAGGTCACGAGGTCTAGTCTCCCCCTAAACCCGTGGTACTGGAGGGCGTGTCACGCCAGTGCCACCGATCACGTGAAAAAAGTTTACCAAGCGCACTGCAGTTTATAGGGGGACGGATGCCTGACCGATTCCTGCGGTCTAAAAAAAAAATGTGTGTATCAAAAAATAGTTGTTTCCATCAGAAGTCAACTTTCACATTAAATATTTATCTAAAATGTAAAAAGAATTATACCATCTTGATATAGATTCTTTTATCTAGTGCATCATATTTTTTTAATAAGTTTTATTTTTCCTTGATATGGTAATCAACCTAATGTTTTGTGCTGATAACCTACTTTTAGTAAAAATAAAAAATAAAATATAAATAATAATTAAACTATTAAAATAAATATGTTTTTGAATACTACACTTATGGATCTACAAATGGGTATTTTTATATTTTTAAAAAAATGTTATTTACATGAGTAGGATTTATTGAAACATCAAGTTTTAAAGATTATTTTTTTTTGGTAAATTGGCGTCAAAGTGGTGCTCCATATATTTTTAGCCAACATTTTTAGTTGAAAAAGTTGTGGAAGTATCTAACATAGCTAGAATGAATCTTACTAGATCATATGTTTGACCAAAATTGATTTTTAGTTAGAAATACTTAAATTCAGTCGTGCTGATAAGTTGGCTGAAAGTGTGACACAACTTTGTACTTTTACCCTTTTGGTGTTCAATTTTGTGAGTACCCTTGGTGGACTTGTATTCTATTGCTTTTTATTCTAGCAATTGCTATCTAAAAATCTCATTGGATTACATGTAGTTCTCTTCTTTGATTAATATATTAGATTTTTCCCCCAAAAAAATGGCCCCAAATAAAATATAAAAATATAAATTAGCATGGGTCCAAAATTAAATATTAAATAAATTATTTCCTTACTCTTTGACTTAGTTCATGAGAAATATTATAATGGGCTATTAGGAGGTTAAATTTGAATTATTTAGAAAGGGGACATTACAAAAGGTTGCTTGATATACAGGGCTTTGTTCATTCAAATTAGGCTGGTAATTTAGACAATAAGAGTTTCACAAGTTGTTATATGTTTGCCTTTTATGGAGGAGGTGTTAGTTGGATGAGTAATCAATAACCTATAATTGTATTTTACACTACAAAAGCAAAGTACATGGCTATGTCACATGCTTGTAAAGAGGAAATGTGGCTATATAGATTATGTTTAGGTGTGGGCATTGAGTGTAGATAGGTTAGGATCAAAATTTACAGTCAAAGTGTCATTTTTTGGGTGAATAAATTTATGTACTATACTTGTATAAAGCACATTAATGTTTAGTATCACTTTTCCCATGTGATTATTAATGGTGGTAAAGTCATGATAAAAAAGTTTGACACCTTGGTTAATGTTATATATTCTCTCACTAAGCTAGTAAACACAAATAAATTCAATTGGTGTAGAAAGGTTATGGGGCTTCCCTTTTGTATCACTTGATTTAGTTTTCATTTTCCCTTTATGTCTCAAAGTCTAAACTGGTGCAGGAGCACCCTAGATGTAGTAGGTTCAAAATTAGCATTTTGGTTTTGTTTGATGTTCTTCCATGTAATAAGGTCTAGAAAGGCCATTTCATGTCTTTTGGGGTTCAATTAGTGGTCTTGGTTGTTGGTTAGAGTCTAGATGCAAAACTTGTGAAAAAGTTGCACAAATGTTTTCAATTTTGCAAAATGTTGTCAAAGTTGCAAAAACATGGAATATGAAGTCATAAGTTGTAAATGAGGGAATTTGAATGGTTGTAAGTTGAAAATTTGGTTGAGAACCATTGGAAAATGGTTGTAAATGTTTTAAAAGGATTTTTAATTTTGAAGTCATGGTTGGGGGGTGTGGTGGTTGAAGTTTTGGAAGTTGAAGCAATAAAAATACCTCTATTTTATGTATTTCTGAGTGTTTCCTTGTTGTTCTTTGATGTAGTACAGATTTGTACGATCCCATAATGACTCCAAATCAATTGTGTTTGGTAAAGCTATGAATCTAGTGTTTATTGGCATTAGTTTCATGTAATTTCATCAAGTTTCTGGCAAGTTGTGTCCATTTTACTAAAATTGGTCTAAAGCCCTAGTAGGCCTGATTTGAGGGAGAACAATCCAAATTTGAGTCATGTGTTCCAAAACAACCCTACCCCAATTCTTAGTATGTTGTATAAAGCCCAAATGGGTATTTAGAAATATGTTTATATTTTTGGTATCAAGTTTGGTTTGAAAGTTATGACCAAAAAACATGAATTTGTTGCTCCACTTCAAGCCTAGTCAAGAGTAGAACAGTCAAGTTTTGAACCTTTCCTTCCAAAGTAAATATGTGCGGGTGTTTTAACCAAGCCTAAAATACAAAATTAAAATAAATTAAAACAAGGAAAACACAAACAACACCTCATGATTAGGCCTAAGTTGAACTTGAACAAATGCAAGAAAAAAATGATGTTACCTTGTCCAAGTTGATCGATTGGTTGGCCCTGTTGATTATTTGATTATGTGTGCTCCTAGATCGATTTTGGAAGCATAACGGCTCATTGTGCTTGATTTGGATGCAAGATGGTTGTGAATGGGATGAGTGCTTGAAAGTGAATGAATGTGATAGATTGTTAATGAGAGTGTTGTTTGAATGGTTAGGGTTGCAAAATGGCTAAGTGTTAGCCATTTAGCCAAGGAGAGATGAATGAAGGGCCTAGATTCATTCTTGGCCAAGGGAAAGAGATCAAGGGTGGAGTTAATATGCATGGGGAAGACAAAAGGAATAAAATATTCCTTTAGAAACCTTGGGTGAATAAATGGAATTTAAAATTCAATTGGAAAGTACATGGGGATTGTAAATGGAATTAAAAATTCCATGAAGAGTGTTGGAAGAATAAAATGCAATTAAAAATTTCATTGGGATGTGGGAAGAGTTGACTAAAGAGAGATGATTAGACTAGTTGATGAAGGATTAGAGGAAAGTTAGGTGGCTAATGATGATTAGGAGCCAACTTGCAAAAGTTGGAGGATGTGACACATCCTAATCATGGATTAGGGATGTGTCACATCCCTAATGATGGGATTAGGAGATGAATTAGGATTAAGTGTGGATGAGACATAAAGGGAATTAAATAAGTGGGTTATTTATTTAATTCCTTGGAAAAAAGGGATAAAGGGGGTAAGGTATTTAACTATTTAACTAAATACCTTAGAGATTTAGAGGAATTTAGGGGTATTAATCAAATAATGGAAATATTATTAAATTAATGCGGGTAGGAGGATATTTAGATGAAAAGGGATAAATTTGACTAAATATAAGTGGTAAAATTTAGATGTCTACATTTTCCCCCTCTTTGAGATGGTGTTACAAAGTAGCATCATTTTAAAGAAAATTAAAAAATAGCACCAGGAAGAAGATGATTAGATTAGGGAAGATGCCCTAGTCATTCAAATGAATAATTTGGAAGAAAAATGATGGGATTGAAGATAAATATTAGGGATTGAGGATTCCCCCTTGAGAGGACATGCAGGTTCAAGAGAACACGGGTGTGCTCTTGAAATGGATGGGATGATGAAAGAGTAGATGGGGAAGATGAGACAAAATGATGGATAAGAGATTGGGAAAAGAAGATGAGAAGAAAGAAAGCACAAATGGATTCAAGGACAAATATGATGTTGCCCCAGTCAAGCTACAAACTAGGATGGACTAATGATGGATGTAGTGTTGTTGATGAGGGAATGATAAGGGAAGGATACATCCCGATGATGATGAGGATGAGAGTGTTGTTGATGAGGGAAGGATACATCCCAAAACAACATAAAATGATAGGGAAGGATACATCTCGATGTTGATGATGAGAGTGTTGTTGATGAGGGAAGAATACATCCCAAAACAACACAAAAGGATAGGGAAGGATACATCTCGATGATAATGATTGAGTCAAGGTTTGTAGCAAGGCTGAGAACAAGACCAAGGATGTGATAAGATGATTTGTGTTAGATTGAATGGATTAAGATTGGGTTGAGATGTGATATTATTGAAATGAATCAAAATAATAGAAGAAGAGAGGCTTATAATAAAAAATCTCTATTATCCGAAGCAGATGGATGAAAAGATGTTTAGAATAAAAAATCTCTATTATCTTAAGCAGATGGAAAAGATCATGAAACGATGAGGAGGATGGATGAAAAGATGCTTAGAATAAAAAATCTCTATTATCCTAAGCAGATCAGATGAAAAGATGCTTAGAATAACAAAACTCTATTATCCTAAGTAGATTGAAGAGATGATGAAAGCATATAGGATGGATAGATGAGGGAGAGTGATGAAGAATGAATGGATTAGAAAGATGTAGGATGAATGGATGGGGGGGGGTTGGATAGATGAATGGATAGTAACCAAATCAAGCAAGTTAATTGTGATGCATTATGCTACCATGTAATGAGAACTTAATTTGATATAGCATGAGGTACTATGCACTAGGGTACGAGGAACCAAGGTGACATCGTATCACATGCATATGACATACACAACAAACAAAAGGTTAGTCCAACATCCCAAAGTGATAGGGGCTTTGGTTGGGCCTGATGTTGAGATAACCATAAACACAAAGGATGCCCTAGCGTAACACAAGACCATGAGGATCTTGGTGGGTACTATGCAGGACAACCAAGAAGACAAAATAAGACAAAAAGATCAAGATACGCCCCTATGTCTACCTAGTCAAAGAACACCATGATATGATGGATCATGGTGACCTTGACAAGGTATAATAGGAAGCTCAAATGATAAATAAAATGTCAAAAGCATCAAAAGATCGCAATCAAATTTAAACATCCTTTGCCATAGAATCAAGAGGATGGATGGGATTGATGTGGTCTATTAGGAAGGATGCATCCTGTTGAGACCAAAGATGGGGACTAAGCTAAAGGATTAACATGACGCAGGATATTTGAAAATAACTGAATCTGATGATAGTAATGAACTTTGTTTGTAATTACCAGCCATGATAGGGACGTACTTGACGACACAACAAGAACACAAGACATAGGATACGAGACATACACACCCTAAAGACCTAGGAGATACCAAACCGACACACCCTAAAGACCTAGGGGACACAAGACCGACACACCCTAAAGACCTAGGGGCTCAGGGGTTCATCAAAGATCAACCTTGCCTACGTGAAAGCACAAAACCCTCGTAGTTCGACAAAAGACCATGGATAAAAGTGGAAAGTGGACATGGAGGACGAAGATGGATGGACAAATGCCCTGGGGGTAGATCAACTGAGCAACCTTGCCTATGTGAAAGCGTAGGGGCAATGTAGTTCGACACAAGGCCTAAGACAATTAATGGACAAGGGATGATAAGATGATGATGATAAAAAAATACAATGACGAAACCGATATGATGATACAAGATAGACCCAAGGGATAGGATGATGGATATGCATAAGATGTGGATTGATGTGAATCTCGGGGATGGGATAGTCATCCAAATCATCGAAAGATAAATTGGGAGGATGATATGATGAATAGATGAGTGATGAAAAGAGATAGGAGATCAAAAAGTTGTGAGAAATATATAGGAGTGATGATAGTGAGATAAATGACATTGGATTGCATGGGTGTAGCCTATATCTAGATACCAATGACAAGGGATTATGAGATGGAAGGAGAAATAGAGGTAAATGGATGGATTGATAAAGATGGGGAGATAGAAAGATGCGAGGATGAATGGATAGAGGGATAAGGATTTGGAAAGACAAAATGAAGTATTGGATGGATAAATGGATGGGGAGATAAGGACGAAAAGATGGAAAAGGACTAGTGGATGGGTGGATATGGAGATAAGGATTTGGAAGATGGAAGGGATTACTTAGAGGGATGGATGGATGATGTCTCCAAGGACTATGTCACAAAGAAGGAGATGCCCCACTCTAGACATGTCATGTGTGACGAGGCAAGAGGGATGGTAGATAGTAGGAGGGGTAAATAAGGAATGGAGATGGATGTGGATAGGATGCATGGATAAGGAAAGTGGATGGGGAGGATAAAGAATATGATAGTGTATGGATGAGGGGAATATATGCCAAGAGGTGTCCAAAGCATGTGTAAATAGGTGCCCCTATCTTGATTAAGGTCACAAAGAAGATGGAGGGACTAGATACAAATGGGATACAATGGATAGGATGTAGAAGATAGGTGGATGTAGGAGATTGAGAAAGATGATGCATAGATGGAAGCTGCCCCCAATTGTGGAAGTAAACCAAATGGGGGATTTATGCATGACGCCTATTTTCTAGGTTTTCATTATGGTACTTATCCAAGGTGCTTGTTTTCCAAGTTTTCACCTATTGGACGAATTATTTCTCTTTACTATTTTTTGGATTTTTTGACCTTTTTTGATTTTTTTTGTATTTTTGACTCTTTTTTTTTGTATTTTTGACTCTCTTTTTTTTGGTTTTTTTGGCTAGTAAGTGGGTGGAGATGGATGAAGAGAGATCTGGATAAATGTATTTAGAAGATATGTGATAAGGGGATGGATGAAGGACTCAAGCATCAAGGTCCATATGAGGTAATAAGATCCCATGTGTAAAGCGACTATTGGATGTCGGTACAACCTTATTAGAATGGATGGATGGATTATGCAAGAGGATGGATTAAAGGGATTTGATGGGGGAGATATGGGGGATAATGGATGGGATAGTGGAAAGCATATGGATGGAATGATGGAGTGGATGTGTGATGGGGGAAGGTGTTCAAGACCAACATTGACACATGTGGTGGTGGATGCGAAAGGATAGGAGGATGAATGGATGGAGAGTGTGGAGATAATGGGGGAGTTGGGATAGTGAATTTTGGGACATAGGGACCCAAAATAGATTTAGGAGATGGAGGATGTGAATGATTTTTTGGTGGATTAGAAACTTTGGATGGCGTTATGGATTTTTCATTTGAAGGCATTGTATCTTTTTTCTTTGGGATCCACATGGTTTTGATTTTTGCTTTAGTGGGCCTTGATGGCCTTTTAGATGGATTTGGATTTTGGATTTGATTTTTCTTTTCTTCAACATGTCTTTTTAAGGGGACATGAGGAGCTTTTGATGCACGTGGATGTTTGGATTTATGTATTTTTACTTTGGCATCCAAAGTGCTTTTAGTAGCGATGGGACATGTATAAGATGATGGACAATGTGGCGAAGATGTGGATGGAGTGATAGAGGTAGGCTTTTGATGATGATGTGTGGATGGAGGATGTGAGATAGTATGCATGAAGGTGTGCCTTGGTTGGTCCTGATTAGGGATTATGAGCTTACGATTCTTATGATGCATGCTAGGGACAGGTGATGGATGGATGAGAGGATGAAGAGGATAAGATGGAGGAGTTGATTTTTGGATATAAGGGCCCAAAATGGATGTTGTATATGGAGGATGTATTATGGTGGATGGAGGGACATAAGGAGCCAAAATGGACTTAAATGATGAAGGAGGAAGATGGATGGTTGTTTTGAGGTAATATGATGGAGGAGGGGGGATGGTGATGAATGGTTTGGTGGAGCAATGGGAAGTGCCTCTCATTCCTTTGGAAGAGGCTCGCTTAGGATGTATGGAAGTTGTACCAAAATTTTTGGAGTGTGAGTCTTGGGAGATATATCGAAGACCTTGTGCACTTGGATGTTCTTTGATCTGGATGGGCTCTAAAATACCTTGCTCATGAAGGCCTAAAACTTTTCCTTGATAGTTCATGTTCTTGAGAATGTGATCTATGGTAGGGTGTGTATTCTTTTGGAAGCATGATGCGAGTTCGTTAGCAAGTGGAGGAGAAAGGGTGGTGCATATACTTTGTTTTTCTTCTACAAGAAGACCACCATGGATGAGTGTAATGTTATCAAGGTGATATAAAAGTGGTGTTGGGATGGTAGGGCTAGGTGGTGATGAAGGATCATGAGATGGAGATGATGGGATGAGAGGATCTTCATTAGGAGGAGTGGGTGATAAGGGCTCATGAGATGGAGCGATGGGATCTTGAGTGCAAAGGGGATCATGGGATGGAGCGGATGAGCTAGTGTGATATTGATATGGAGTAGAAAGGGTGGCATGATCTTGATTTGGAGGAGGGGATATGCTTGTATGCTTTGGATCAAGCTCTTGGCATGAATCATCTTGCATGGGAGGCATGATGTTGGAGGAGTGTTGGAGGGAATCCTCAAGTGGGGGAGATGGAAGGATGGAGGATTCAGAACGGTCATGGGAATGGAATTTGGTGATACTAGGACTAGGGGGAGTGAATTGGACTTGGTTTTCCTCAATAGATTGGTTGGCGCTAGGAGCAGGTGATGGGGATTCAATGGGTTTGACAGGTTTGACAGATTCAATGGTTTCAGTGGTGCTAGGAGTAGAAGATGGGGATTCAATGGATTTAGTGGGTTTGATGGCTTCAACTGCTTGGACGATGTTAGGAATGGTAATGGGAGTGATAGGTGTAGGATGAAGGAGGGCCTCATCACTAGTGACTATACATGATAGAGTGGGATGGCATGGACCCACAACATCAAGATGTGGATCTAGGGATATCTACTTTGTCATGAGTCCTTGGACGACCTTAGGAATGGATGTAGGATTAGGTGGGGTGATGGGAATGGATGAAGGATTATGGATGGGTGGAGGAATAGGATTAGGGGTTGGTGGATTAGAATTAGATATGTGGATGGAATTGGATGGAGAACTAGGAGTAGATGGAGGATTAAGCTTGGTGGGTGGATAAAGATTAGATGGAGGATTGAGATAGGGTGAATTGGTAGGAGGATTAAAATATAATGGAACAGAGGGGGGAGTAATACAAGAGGATGCATATGTTGGATTAGGTTGGGGAGATTGGGATGGTTGATTATAGTAGGAATATTGGGATGGTGGATTATGATAGGAAGGTGTGGATGTTGGATTAGGATGGGAAGATTGAGGTGGTGGATTAGCATAGGAGGACATGGATGGTGGATTGGCGTAGGAGGACATGGATGGAGGATTAGGATAGGAAGATTGAGATGGTAGATTAGGATTAGAGGACATGGGTGACGTATTTACGTAGGAGGATATGGGTGGGCGATTAGGATAAGAAGATTGGGATGGTGGATTAGGATAAAAGGAATATTGGGATGGTGGACTATGATAGGAAGGTGTGGGTGTTGGATTAGGATGGTAAGATTGGGATGTGGGATTAAGGTAGAGATATTGTGATGGTTGATGATGATAAGGATAGGAGTATGGGGATGGTGGATTGCTATAGGAGGATGTGGATGTTGGATATGAAAGAGATGTAGAGGGAGGACATGATGGATATGTGGATGGTGAGGGTACTGGATATCCCTTGTCAAGGGTAGCGTAAGGACTATTATTAGATGCGGATGAAGGCATGGCGGGATAGTTTGGAGGAGTGGTTGGATTTTGGGAGGCAATTGGAAAAAGCTTGCTAGCAACGATATCATCAAGGGGATCTACATTAAACTCATCTTGATCAAGAAGACTTTCGTTATTGTCATCAATGTAGTTGGGATTCCCCTTGACTACTATTATTGGTTGTGTAGGAGGAGGATAAGGATTCATGATACTAAATGGAATGGATACAGATGGAAAATATGGGAATAAATGATTAGAAGGAAAGAATAGATGATGAAAATATAAATAGGATGGATTGGAAGAAGATGGAAGAAGATATAGGTGGACTAAAGCTCAAGTTGGGATTTAGGTTAAGCTCAGATTGGGATCGGATTAAAGCTCAGTTTAAGATGATGGGATTAAAGCTCAAATTAGAATTGGATTGGAGCTCAAATTAGGACTAGATTTAAGCTTAGATTATGGTCCAGAAAAGTCCAGGAGTGACAGGATTGAGAAAAATTGAAAATTAAAATTTTCAATTTTTTTTGGTTTTTTTTGTCGTAGTAAATCGTGTTTTCGAAGGTCTTCAGAGCAGAATTTGGGGTTGAAACTTGCGTCAGTCCCTAAAATTGGGTCGCCAAAGGCACACTATTCAAGGGATTGAATTAGTACTCATGGAGACCTTTCCAACGGTGTAAAGGGTTCTGAATTTTGAGCACCAAGTAGAAAGTTATGACCCCAACAAGTTGGGGTAAATAAATTCCTAGTTTTTTTTTGAAAATGGGATGGTTTGGGGATGAATAGGAAGAGGAGAAATGATTGGATTAAGGTTTTGGACTGAGGAAGATGTAGGTTAATTATGGCATGAAGGATTGACCCTCTGGATTTTGTATGGGAAGCAAATTCGCCTCTTTGTGAAACAAATTCTCTCAAACAGAGAAGTAGATTCGCCCAAGCAAAGAAGAAAATTCACCCCCTAGGAGCAAGTTTTCCCAAAAAAAGAGCCATATTTTCCCAAGCAAAGAAGCAGATTTTCCCTTAGGAGCAAGTTCGCCCAAATAGAGAAGCAGATTCACCCCTAGGATCAAGTTCACCCAAACAAAGAGGCAAATTCGCCCAATCAAAGAAGCATATTCACCACTAGGAGAAAATTCACCCAAATAGAGAAGCAGGATCGCCCCTGGGAGCAGATTCACCCAGAATAGCAAGCAGATTTGCCCAAATAGTTGCAAACACTGAAGAACGAGCAAAGGTGACAGAAGAATGGGAAGGCGTGACTAAAGAACGGGCGAGTGTGACTTTGAATATTTGCCTAATGGGATGGAAATTGCACATAAATGGATTCAAACAGGGGCTTGGATGGAGAATGGGATGAGAACGGAGGAAACGAACACCAAAAATGGACCCGAACGGGCTTCCAGACGAAGAACGGGATAGCCAACGAAAAGAACGTATTCACTTAAACGAACTCGAGTGGAGATTCAGATGGAGGATAGGACCACTAATGGACAAATGGATATGCCTAAAGGGATCTGAATGAGGACGATGATGAAGAACGAGGCAGAAAATGGTCGAACGAACACCAAAACGGACCCGAACGGGGTCTTGGATAAGGAAGAAAAGGTAGATTTTCCTCTCTTTTAGAGTAGGTTCTCCCCTGTACTAAGCAAGTTTTCCCAAGTACAAGTAACAGGCAAATTTGCAAAGGGGATGAAGAACGGATGTCAGAACGAACCCGAACGGGGAACAAGATGACAAAATGGATGAATAGATTCGACTAAATGGATCGGGATGGAGAGTCAGAGGGAGGATAGGACCACCAATGGATAGATGGATACACCCAAAAGGATCAAGACGAGGACTCAAATGAAGAACGAGATAAACAATAGTTGAATGGACACCAAAACAGACCTGAGCGGGGTCTCAAATGAAGAAGAAAAGGCAGATTCGCCCCTCTGTTAAGGTTGATTCACCCCTGTACTAAACAAGTTCACCTATGACAAGGGGATGGGCGAGTTTGCAAAGCAGGATGAAGAACGGACCCGAACAAGGTCTCGAACGAGGAACGAGATAGCAAAATGGATGAACGAAGACTCAGAACAAAGGACAAACACCTAAACAGACCCAAATAAAGACTCAAAATGGGAAAAGAACTCCTAAATGGAGTCAAAGGGGACTCAGAACGGGAAACAAACTCCTAAATGGAGTCAATTGGGGACTCATAACGGAGACATGATGATGAACGAGATGAGAACATGGAGCAAGATCACCTCTAAAGGCAAGGGGGGTTGTGGCAGAGGACAACAAGCACGACAAACAATAGACAAAAGGCTGGATTGACTCAACCAAAAATAAAAGTACCGGTATCGTACAAAGAAGACACTTTAGGCAACACAATCCTATAATTAGTGAAAAGGATGTCTATCTAGGCTGAACAAGGCTATCTCGTGAGTCCCCGATATATGCACGGTACGTGGGGCACAACCGTGAACACCAACGTGTCACAAGCGTGAGTCGGGAGCCCTAGCGAGGTACTGGAAACTCGAACCAACTCTTCACGTCTTATCTAGGTATCACCCTAGCTTCGACGCTTCGCCAAACACGACGTGACTGGATTGAGGTACAACTTTCGCTCTCCCCCCTTTATATACCCTGTCGGTAACACGTGGTTGGGATCATCCCCCAGGTGATGAAATCCCAAGCAGGTACCACTAAGGGAAGAAGACACTAGACGTTTTGATTGGTCCCCAAGCTCGCACATAGCGCAAGGGGAGAGCTTAGACGCACTAGCGCCTCCTAGGAATACTCGATTGGACAAGAGTGTGCTACAATTTCTCGTCACTCAGGATTGCCAAGTGGTGCAAGGGGAGTGGATATGTCAACAACACTCATAAGCACAAAAAACAAGTGAATTGACGCTTTAATTAGAGCTACGTGTACCTAGCTTGTATGAAAAATGACAAACAAACTAACTAAGGGTCTTAAACCGATCGTCCTACAAAAGATGAGTTAGTAGTTTTAGACCACTAATCTTGGATGAACGAGAAACAACTGCATAGATTGTTAGGAGAGAGCAAGAACACTCACAAGCAACCGAGTTAGTGGACTAGTATTTGAAAACGGAAGCAAAACGACACAAAAAACAAAAGATTAGGGTTTCAGATTCACCTCAGATTCGCCTCTGTGCGAGGCAAGTTCACCCCTCCAAAATGTCAACTTCGCATGTTCGTTAAAGCAGGTTAGCCTATTTGTCAAGACAAGTTCGACCCTCTGTTAAGGCAGGTTCACCCCTCTGTTAAGGCAAGTTCACCCCTCTGTTAAGGCAGGTTCACCCCTCTATTTCTAGATGTAGATTCGCTTGTTCTAGAGTGCAGATTCACCTATCTAAGTAGGTTCGCTCGTGTAGGGAGGTAGGTTTGCCCCTCCAAGCAGATTCACCGCTACAAGGAGGCAAATTCACCCCTCTAAGCAGATTCGCCCTTGTAGGGAGGCAAATTCGCCCCTACAGAGAGGCAGGTTCGCCCTTGCAAGCAGGTTCACCCCTATGTAAGATCAAATTCACCCCTCCGAGCAGTTTTACCTCTGTAACTGCAAATTTGAACCTGGAAAAGTGAAACAACAAAGAACGTGAAAGACAAGACTCGTGACGTGGGTTCCACTGGGCGTGCTAAAAATGTGTGCAGGTGTTTTAACCAAGCCTAAAATACAAAATTGAAAGAAATGCAAACAAGGAAAACACAAACAACACCTCGGGATTAGGCCTAAGTTGAACTTGAACAAATGCAAGAAAAGAACAATGTTACCTTGTCCAAGTTGATCGGTTGGTTGGCCTTGTTGATTGTTTGATTATGTTTGCTCCTAGATTGATTTTGATAGCATAACATCTTGTTGTGATTGATTTGGATGCAAGATGGTTGTGAATGGGATGAGTGCTTGAGAGTGAATGAATGTGATATATTGTGAATGAGAGTGTTGCTTGAATGGTTAGGGTTGCAAAATGGCTAAGTGTTAGCCATTTAGCCAAGGAGAGATGAATGAAGGGCCCAGATTCATTATTGGCCAAGGGCAAGAGATCAAGGGTGGAGATCAAAGGTTGACCAAAAGGAATTAAAAATCCTTTTTAACATGCATGGGGAAGACAAAAGGAATAAAATATTCCTTGGGAAACCTTGGGTGAATAAATGAAATTTAAAATTCCATTAGAAAGTACATGGGGATTGTAAATGGAATTAAAAATTCCACGAAGAGTGTTGGAAGAATAAAATGGAAGAATTAAAAATTCCATTGGGATGTGGGAAGAGTTGACTAAAGGGAGTTGATTAGACTAGTTGATGAAGGATTAGAGGAAATTTACGTGGCTAATGATGATTAGGAGCCAACTTGCAAAAGTTGGAGGATGTGACACATCCTAATCATCACATCCCTAATGACGGGATTAGGAGATGAATTAGGATTAAGTGTGGATGGGACATAAAGATAATTAAATAAGTGGGTTATTTATTTAATTCCTTGGAAGAAAGGGATAAAGAGGGTAAGGTATTTAATTATTTAACTAAATACCTTAGGGATTTAGAGGAATTTAGGGGTATTAATCAAATAATGGTAATATTATTTAATTAATGCAGGGATGAGGAATTTAGATGAAAAGGGATAAATTTGACTAAATATAAGTGGTCAAATTTAGATGTCTACAGTAACCATATATGATTTCTTCATATGTTGAATAAAGCCATAAAAGGGTATCCAAATATGGGTTTTTCTTTTGGAGATCAATTTTGCTTGGGAAGTTGTACCCATTTTATTCAATCTGAAGTATTACTAGGAGATTGAGGCCTAATGAATGAAAACCATCACGTGAATGTTTAGAGATTGAAAGTTTGCTTGTTTGAGGATTGTTTGGAGTTGTCCACCCCTACTCTGCATCATAAACTTCAAGTGGGAGAATGCTAAGATAAAGGGTACCATTCACCTTACAATTCAAAGTCTTGATTAATGATATGTAATTATGTAGATAATAAATAATGTATGATCTCCAAGCATGTTGAATTGGAAAAATAAGATGCCCATGTGTGGATGGGGACATTATTTATTTATTAATTATTATTTATTATTTGGGATACTTGGGATATATAGTGTAAGAAGACATTGAATATGGATGTTGCATTTAAAAGGTTAAAATAGGGAGTTATAAAGTATCTTCCCAATTTGGTTATATATATGACAAACACATTGAATGCCCTCTTAGAACCTCTAGGATTGGGTTCTTGGTCAATTTGACTATTATGGTATAATCTATGACATTTATGGTGCGTAAGAAGGGTGTAACATGTGTAAGAGACGTTTCAAACTATTTTGAGATGCTCGACCATGACAATAGAGTGACTATATTTTTTGCCATGTTTCATGGTTTTGACTCAAGGTTTTATATACCACTTGATGGTTTCTTATTTCCAAAACTTATATATATTAGAAGCATGAGATAGTGAATAACAAGTTTCTTTTGTAAGTACTCTTATGGTTTGATGTGTAAGAGGCGTTTCAAACTATTTTGAGATGCTCGACCATGACCATAGGGTGACTATATTTTTTGCCATGTTTCATGGTTTTGACTCAAGGTTTTATATACCACTTGATGGTTTCTTATTTCCAAAATTATATATATTAGAAGCATGAGATAGTGAATAAATTTTTTCTTTTGTAAGTACTCTTATGGTGTTGAACTAGAGTAAGAGATATTAGTGGATTGTATTATTGCACTACATTATTTGGAATAATACAAGCTTCTGTCTCTTTTGGGTGGATTTTCTTACCACAAGGGTTTCTCCATGTATATCCAATGTCTATATGGTTTGTATTTTATTGTTCTTTAGATTACTTGATTTTATTAATTATGCATTAATAGATTTTATTGGCTAAATCATATCACAATCAAATTAAATCACTATATAATTAATATTTATATTGTGTTGTTTAACTTATTATTTCAACAAAAAAAAAGACAACCACTTTCTCTAATCAATTCCCTCCCTTTCTCAAGGGTCATATTATCAACACTACAGTTAAAAATAGGAGCTAGATCAAGATATTTTTGCAGTATCTTTCTCTTCTTCACTCGAAATTTTGTTTTCTTTCTTGTTTTCCTCTATAGTCTTTTTCCTTTTATTTTCACTCATGATTTTTTTTGAAACTTTTCAAGTTTTAATAAAGGAAAAATTTGTTGTAAACTCACTACAACCTCTTTGTCTTGTATCCCTCATTTTATATTATCAAAGAATTTTTCTATCAACTGGGAAAATCAAGCATGGCTAATTCATTTACATATCTTATTCGAGACTTGATCATAATTGCTAATGAATCCTTGAGAGAGATAAAATCACTAGTCCCTTTAATAGTATGATATAATCAACAAAGTGAGGAATCTCAACTTGTTCTATCTTACCTTTTTTCATATGCTTTTATTTTTTGGCTATTGATGATGTTGACAATGACATAGCCCTATGAAGTGGTTTTTGTATAGTCTCCATATAAATGGTTCCTTTATCTCCATATCTTACCTTCATGATAAATTCATGGATATATTGTATTTATTTAATATATAATGAATTTTAGGAGTGTGTTGTGATTTAGGCTTCTTTGACAATGTATCAACTAGTTTCTCTAACATCTTTCCAATTATTTCGACATTATCCAAAATATTCTTTATTCTTTCAATTGAGTATGAGAGAATAGGATAATCCCCAATATAATTTGGGTTTATTCTTTATCAATTTATCTTAGCCAATCCTATTTTTAGCCATTTTTGTCTAGTTCATCCTAATAGCTCCTCATCGAATCCTTAGTTTCATTATAAGTATGATCATAGCCCTTCCTTCTTTTAGTCCTCAATTTGTTAATGTATATCTTTGGGTCATAGTTCATTTGTTCATGTAGGAGCATAAATAATAGATCAAGGATTTTAGATATCTTGTCCATTCTTTCTTTACAAGTAGTATTTTGAAATCAATAATATTTATGGAAGGTGGAAGGAAAACAACTTTATGGACCTTCATAAAATGCTCTTGGTTAGTAGTGTACATTTATCTTATAGGCTCAAGGTAGGAAATTCTATCAAGGATCATGTATTGTATCTATATGGGACAACATTTGACACAAGCATCCTTATAATAGTATAACTCTCAAAGAGAAACCAAGCTGACTCAATTATTTCTTATCTCACTTGTTGGTTGAAATTGAAGAGGTCTAATAAAGAGCTTGAAACTTTATTAAAGATCCTAAATTTCAAATAATCAAATTTATTCAATAATGGGTTAAAAAAAGAAGGCCTCAAAAATATTGTATGAAAAGTTAGGACGATCCTTGTCCATATGAATGGATGATAACTATATTAGATTAAACTCATATCTTGTAAACATAAGTGATATGTACTTTACACCTAATCTCTTATCCCATTCTCCAATCAGAGAAAATAGATAGATATAAAATAGAATAGAATACCGAGCTTAAATCTCTTTTCAATCTTTTTTTCTTTGGCCTTTAAAATATACAATTCTTCATGTATGTGTCTAGCCAAGAGCTCTCCATAATTAAATAAGGTGGTGACATGCGGGTTCTAATTATCAGATCACAAAAAACCAACTTTCCTTGGGATTTTTTTTTATCTACATCCACTATCATTAATTGGCATAAACCTAATATACATCTTAAAATATTGGATCAAAAGTTCTTTTAACCGAAGGCTCCATCTCATCTTAAGATATAAATATCTTATTTGTTCCCCATGATCTTTGCCTTTAATGAGTCACCTTAACTCCTAAGTGTGCATAGTAATTCCTTTTATACTCAATTGCTAGAAGCTACAAGTTCGATACTCTGTTTACTTCTAGCCTCAATCTAAATAATTTTTGGATCAGTTGTCTATTTAGGTGAAGATGTGCTTTCCCTCAAAGTCATTCATCACTCTAGATTTTGCATCCTAGCACTATTTATGGTGCAGTAAATAATTTGAAATGATCACCTTGGCAAAATCCAATTCCCATGAGTTTCTTATTGGTCTAGGTGCATTCCTTTCGCTATACATGTCCTTGAATAAAAGCCTCCCTAAAATTGACGTAATTTCATCTTTGATATTTCTATATTCATCCATAAAATGTTTCACTAAGACAAGTCCCTTTTTTGTGGCCTTCTTGTACTTATTTGTAGTTGAAGGGATTGCTTTTAATATTATTAAAATGACTTAAGTGTCATAATTCTTTCTTTCTTTTATGGAGGGATGTATATCAAACCCATATCATTTTTACAATTTGATTTGAGAGCACAAGTTTGAGTTGAGCCCTCCTCAACTAAGATCCAAGGATTAAGGGATATCTATTCCCCTAAAGTCAATTAAGACACAATCATGACCTCATTCTTTATGATGTGAACACTCAAGAAGACTTGATCCCTAATAAACTCATCCATAACTATGCAACTTCAACAATATACTAAAAACCTTTTGACATGCCAACAAATCGAATTATTAAAAATAAAATTTATAATTATAAAAAAAAATACTTGATATACACTAATAAAATGCATTTTATAACTAATAATTTTAAAAATATATATTTTAAATATTTTTAAATAAAAGGATGGCCATAAATACATTTTGTATTTAGAATAACCGCTCCCCAACAACTAGAGAGAAAAGCCACAACGATGGGCGTCCTACTTTAATTATTCCCGACTCCCGAGGCCCACACGCTTCACCAATGTCGGTGACACGTCTTACTCTAAGGACAGAACTGCCTCTCCATTTAGGGGTTCAATTGGAGGAATTGTTCCTTTTGAGGTAAGAAAGAAAAGAGACAAATACAAAATGTTGTGGAAAACGACAAAGAATGTCGTAAAAATGCTGTACTAGGGAGTGCAATGTTCACAATTTGAAAGCCAAGCAGAGCTATAAATAGGCCAGAGGGGCGACTGGCGAGATGATCTGGCGACTTTTGTGTCTGGAGAACGGATCATCCCTCCCCATGGTAAGCTGCATTTTGAGATTCCCGATGCGTTATCCAAAACGATCCTTGTTTTCCCCCGATCTGTGAATGCCCATGTCACTGTCACTACCAGACTCGCTGCTCTGAGTTGGGTATCATATGGTAATGGAGGGGAGGCGAAATTCGTACGTGTTCTCAACAGTGAGTGAAATGGGGAAAGTGAAAGCGGAGGGGGGCGGCGAAGAATTCGAGGAAGAGGAGATCTGGGCGGTGGTGGCAAAGCTGACCCTGAAGCACAGCGGCAGGGGCGAGAGGCGCAGGGAGAAGGCCAGCGGGGCTGAGCTGCGCCGGCAACCGACGGCGTCGCGCATGATACCGCGCAGCAGGAATGAGACAGAGGAAACAACAGGAGGGTGGAGACCTCAGTCTGCACCTGTCAATATCCCGGATTGGTCTCAAATCCAGAGGAAAGAGCAGGCCTTGCGGATAATTCATGATGATCTGGAGGAGCAGGGGGAGGAAGATGAACTATTAGAGAAGGGGGAGATGGTGCCGCCACATCAATTGATTGCACGGCAGCTGGCCAGGAGCCAAATGACATCGTTTTCTATGTGCGAGGGGGCCGGACGAACGCTCAAAGGCAGGGATCTCAGCAGAGTCCGCAACGCCGTGCTCACCCGGACTGGTTTCCTTGAGTGACAAGTCAATATTTTTCTCAGCGCTTTTGTCCAGGTGAATTTTTTAACAAGGGTTTAGAATTTTTTTGGCTGCAGTGGAAGAGATCAATTCTCAATTTTGTCTGGTAAATCTTCTTCGAGTTGTATGCAAAGGACGTGTTGGATGCTTTTTAGCTGTAATGCAGGTCGTAGAAACGTGTATGAAACGTCTGCTTCTTCCTGATTTTCTTTACCTGGAGGAATACCCAAATATTATCAAGATTGTAATGATTTTTTGAAGGTCTAGTATGGTTCATAGAAATGTTTATGAAAAACTTCCTGCTCTTGCTTTTTTTCCTTCCCAACTTTTTTGTGGGGATTCATGTAATCTGGTGCAATTTCAAAGTATGTCTTCTGAATACTGCGACTCAAAGAGTTAAATGATAGCTGTATTTTATTATGTTACTTTCATTTTTCTCTTCAATTGATACAGTCTCGCAAAAGCTCATTCGCCTCTCATATTCAGGAGAATCCCCTTTTCTCCTCAAATGGTATAACTTTAGTAAATCTCCCATCCCTCAATTTTGTTGAACAAATGCATGAGCGTAAGTAAGATTATGAAAGGACATAATTATCATTTTTGTGTTGATTTATAAAATTTTCGTTCAACCTTGAAGTCTCAGAAAAGTTTAGAATATGGTGTTTCGGTATTGGCTGTAAAATAAGAGTATTAGCATGGTCACCTGAATTAAATTTGGTGATAACCTGACAAACCAAGGAGTCCACACAGGAATTGAACCTTGTAGAAGCTTACAACTAGTATAGATATCTTAAATACATCCATCTAAAAAAACACCAAGAAATATTAGTTTCTAGTTTCGAGCTATTTTATTTTACTTTATAGTTATTTTATTTACTATATATACACATGGACACATAAATTTTAACTTTTAGTTAAGAATTATTTAATTTTATCTATATTGTTTACTTTATTTTATTTGAAAAGAGCTATTTTACTTTTGCAGTAGCTTTTAATTTTAAATCTATTGGTAATTGTTTTGTTTTGTTTTTATTTTGAAAAGTGCAGTAAATATTATATGCTTATATATTATCTTTAATAGTTTCATTTATAGACATTAAGATATATTTTAAAATTTTGATGTTTTTATAAATGATTTATTTTGTTTTAATATTTATTTATATTTATATGTTTGATTTCTATGTTTAATTATGTTGGCTATATTTCTTATTTGGTTGGTTAAAAAGAATTGTGGGGTCATGTCCATTATATTAAATTATAGCAAAACAAAAAGATTACAAAGTTTGGGTCCCCAATGGACTAAAACAAATAAATGGACGTTCCTAATACTAATGGGCTAATAACAACAAAATGCCTAGAAAATTGAAACTAAAACAATATACTATTAGACTATTAGCATAGTGGCATACCTATATAGAATGCCCAACTAGGATTAATTTAACAGAGGGACCAAATAAGCCAGTTGTTAGTCTTCTTCCTTCTCCAAGCTATCACTCACCAAGGTGAGCATCTATTCTATGCCCTCACTTTCTTCAATTCTAATTACCTACTTTAGGAATTCAACGGCCTTGAAGGATTTTTTCTTCCTTAGTGCCTTCTCTTGTGCAAAGCCTATGTGATGAAGGGTGCCATGGTCCAACCTTGCCTTCACAAAGTGCTATAGTTCCTTCAAGTGGAGGGAGCTTGGCTCGAAGAACAACTTCTTACAACATAGTTTCTAGGCCACCGAACAAGTTTCTTTGATCAGACTAGTGGCAAACCTACATATAACCTCGTTTATCTTTAAAATTAAGAGAACGTTGAACATCAAGGCCATGTCTAAATTAACTTTATAATGGTGATTCATTGCCAGGAATTCCTCTTTGAGAAGCCATTGTATTGCATAAAGGATGATTCTAGATTTAGTTTTGAAAACTCTCTTTATTCTTTGCTCTATTGTATTGATGAGGAGAGTCATTTAATAGACACATACCATCCTTATATTCATATCCATTCTTACTAATTCCAACATGTAGATTGAGTGAGCCGAAATGGGAACACATATAAAATATAGCCAAAATTCTAGAGACTTGCCACTCTCTTCTTGCCTTTGCATCATGATATTTGGTTCAACAAATTTTTACATTAATCACGACAGTTGATATACAATACGACCTTCCTTTCCAAGTTTGTGAGATCATTGAATTCATTCAAATTATACAAAAATCAACCTAAAGCATTAGTTAGGATTTTATGATTCGACAATATATCATTCATCAATGTGATGACTTACATGCATGGACCTTATGGGAGTTTATGATATGATGTCAATCCTCCCAAGATGCTTGGAGGCCAAAAGACCGATGTTTTCCATCTAATGTTTTTGATATAATGAATTTTGTTAGCTCCTCAATGTCCATGTTATAGGTTAAATTTTGAATTAAAAAGTTCCCACATCTATGCATTGTTGTTAATGATACACAATCCTCATCCTTGTCAATGACATAGTTAGCTAAGAAATTTGCTTTGCAATTTATTTTCCTATAAACATGATCGATTGTAAAGTTGGTGAGTGAGTCCAACAATGCTCATGCTAGTTGCAAAATATTGTTCAACTTCCAATTTGTTGAGCCCCATTTTCGAATGGATTTAACTATCACCATGGAGTCATCCTCAATATCCATATTCCTAACTCCATAAATTTGACATATTTGAAGATTGACAACAAATGTCTAGGATTTAACCTCATTGCGATCCTTCTTTTAGCTTTTTTAAGGCTGTGCCTATCAATTTCCAAGAGGCATCTCAAATCAAGCTCCTTGCACCTGACTTGATGGGATTTATTCTTGTAGCTCCATCAAAGTTCATTTTTACCCAACCCTTGGGATGGTGTTTTCCATTTTATTCCTTCTCAAGGATTAAATGTAAACTTAGCTCTATCAATCCCATAAACGAGGGAATTGGTTTGTCAACTATATTTTTATTTCATCATTTAAAAAAAAATAAAAATCTATATCAATTGTGTATTGGCTTTCATGTACATGGTCATCACATGAGATGCTCTATTGCCATTTTAGAATGCCTCTTAGTGTCAAAAATGTAGGGTTGCCCTAGAAAGCTATAATTTATATTAAATTTATCAAAACAATGATATCACGGTAGGTATATTTCATTCACTCATAACAACATAAATTACACATAAGTCACGATTGGTGTATTTCATGTAAAGTTATCCAATTTTTAAACAAAAGCAAAATCTCAAAGGATGTTTGGGTCAATGATCTTTAAGCACCTTTGAGTAACATTCAAGGATGATAAATATCAAAATAATGAGCTAACTTACTCTTACTTGATAAAAATCTTAGTTGTATGCCTACGTTACATTGAATTTCTAGAATGGGGACAACAAAGGACAAGGGGATGCATTTTTAGGATGGCTATTGAAAAAAAGGAAAATGTAAAAATATAGGAAATTTTGACCATTCATATGATAACATTGATTAAACTTTCATCATGTACATTATGGAACCAAGAACCTTAATACATAACATTAGGGTTGAGTTGAGATTTCACATGAGAGTCAACAAACAAATTAACAAAAATTAATTGTTTTCATTGTCAATATGCATATATGTAAAAGAAAAATAACAACAAATTCCCAAAGGTTGCAAGTTTTAACTACAAAATGACAAAGGCATAAAAATATGCCATTGCCCCTAATCAATGTCTACTAACTTTGCATCAAAATTAGATTCCGAGTTTGAGTCACTGCCACTATGAGGGACTGCCTCATCCAATGAAACCTCAACTAATCCTTCCCATGTCTTCTCATCTACCTATATGGCATCTTTGGGATCAACATCCCAACGTGTAATTGGAGTGTAATGATAGTTAGGAGTCAATTGATCCTAAAGTCACAATGTACTATGCACGATCACCAACTTATAGATTTTTAAGGGTTAAGTCTATTTCCCCTAATTAACTATATGAAGTTGTGAGGTCGAGGGATAGTGCCCCTTGCGTTGGTCATGGGTGTCTAAGGGCAACACCCCTCATAGGGGTCATAAGGGTTTGGGAGTAATGTCCCTCATAGGGTCTGAGGATAGGGTCCCTAGTAGCGTTGAGGGGTGCTACCCCACACCAAGTCCAAAAGCAACACCCTTGTAGCGATACAAGGTATGGGTGAGGGGTAGAGTTCCTCCCACCAAGCCCAAATTAAAGCCTTTGACACCACACAAACCTTCAAGGTGTATGCCATTTTTCATAATTTTATCACTTTTAAGTTAATGATGTAGTTTTGATGCCCTCTTGCCTTTTTCTCATTGCTGTTCTCTTCTCTTCTCACAATTGTTCTCTTTCTTTGTCTTCTTCACAATGTGGAAAATGGCAAAAT